>VZRU01014283.1:0-17830 GCA_013398155.1 Pedionomus torquatus
TCACAGCAAAGAAGTTCTTCTTAAGATCTAAGCCTCTCCTCTTCCAACTGAAAGCCGTTCCCCCTTGTCCTATCTCTCCACTCCTTGACCGAGAGTCCCTCCCCAGCTCTCCTGGAGGAGCAGGCTCCAGGGAGACCTTAGAGCCTTTCCAAATCCCTACACATGCAGTGTGAGATAAGTGATTCAGTCCCAATCAGGATTCCAATTAAAGCTTACAATTCATTAAAGGAGTAAAGGCAAGCAAACAGCGCCAGGTCCTCCAGGATGCTCTGCTCAACCAAGATGCACCTGGTGCCATTCCCATTCCTGGCTTGTATTCCTTCTGCCATACATATTCATGAGAGGAGGTTGGTCTATGCTAATGAGCTCTGGATTCTTTGGCACATGCCCTCCTCACCTGCTGGGGTCTTTTTGACTCCCACCTGGTGGTCAGGATCAGCGGTTCCCCTCGGGTGGTCCCCAGGGTGACCCCAGACACCACCCCCCCCTGCCCTGTGCGGTCTGTACCAAAATGGGTCCAAGCTGGATACTGGGATGCTTGTCGGGGGGGTTGTGAGAAGCAGGAGCCCCACACGCACTGTCCTGCTGCAGGATGGTACGCACAGAAAGAGGGGTTCTGGAGCTTTGGGAAAAGCTTACCTGGTGGTTACCCCATTTAACGTGGCTTAAGCGACTCTTCGGGTGCGCAGTGCCCGTGCACCCCTGGTTCCAAGCCCTTGGGTGGAGGGTGCATCAAGAGAGCCTGTTAAAGACAGAGCAGAGCTTGCACACCTCGCTTTGCTTGCTCGTGCTCTTTTTTCCCTTCCTAGGCCTGTCCGGCCCGCTAAAATATAATAATCTCAGACGCGTAAATATGGTTTGCACGTGTGATTGATTGTGCTTTTAATCCGATTTACTTAGAGGCGAAGCCCCTGTAATCGCACTGTCTTGCCTCCCGCTCTTTCGTGTCCATCTCTTAAACCGCTTGTAAATCTGTTTGCGAATCTCAGCCAAGTTTGATAGAGCAAGAGAGTTCTTAAAGATATTCAATTCTTACAAGCGGTGTGGAAACTGGATAGATTGAAAGTAGGAACTCAATATTTACCTGTTTTTTTGGCCTACTGATCAATAATCGCTACCCCCACAGTGCAGAACCAGCGTGCGTGCCACCTCCTGCCCACAGGGAGGTGGGCAACGTGGGAGGGGTAAAAGAACGGCACGGGGTGACTGCTGCGTGTCCTGGGTTGAGGCTCATCTTACCCCCAAACCAGGACACTGGGGAACGGCTTTGGCAGAAGTAACTCAGCAAAAAGCTGCTTTATTTTGATAAGGAATATCAAAACTACAACTGACATCAGGGGATGAGCCGTTGGGTCAAAACCAAGGGGGGGGTGTTTGGATCTACCTCATTTGTGACATCTGTGAACTCCCTGAGCACCTCTGTCCTCCACCAGAACAAGGTGCAGCATTCAGAGCTCCTCACGTAGGAAGGGTGGCAGGATGGCATTTATGAAAGTAGTTTGGTGTTTCTGAGGCAGATCAGGGTGGGGAGTGGTACAAAGCACACCCGTGGGGCTAAAAGGTGTTGGACCTTTTCCCTTTCTTCTTGCCCGAGAAATAAAAGCAACCGAGGGAGGAGGACGGGGCTGAGGCTCGCTGCAAGGTGAGAGAGGGGTCTCGTTAATCCCCGTTCAGCCCAGCCCGGTGCCTCATTTCCCGACGGCTCATTTAGAACAACAACAGTTCATTTATTTTTTTTTGCAGCTCACGAAAGACCCGCTTGCTCCCCTCGCCCCTCTGCAGGGCTGATGGCCCCTGTATGGAGCGCGGCTTCCCAGCTGCCAGCCCTCGCTGGGCACCGCCTGGACGGCTCTCCAGCCTTTTGCATCCGATTTTCAAACAAAGGCTGGCATCCAGGAGCACCCTCTGAAGGGCAGACGGGGGTTTTGGGGTGTCGGCAGCTCCCCGATGGAGGAGGAGGAGGAGGAGGAGGCGGCTCTGCCTGCAGGGTGCAGTGCTGCCCTGCTCTGCGCCATCGCCCGCCGGGCAGGGCATCCCACCCACACCCGCTGCTGCTCCGAGGGGCTGGCATGGGTTTGTTTAAAGCGCAGAGAGAAAGATGCCCAAACACGCCGGCTGCGGGCACGGCCGCCTGGCGTTGCGAGGAATCAAACTCTCGCCCTGTGGAATCCCTTCGCCCGCCGGGGGGACCAAGGAAGCCGCTGTTACGGTTTTCCAGAATAATAGTAATAACAATTAAAAAGCTAGAGGGATCCTGCTCAGGTGTTTTAATGTCTGTGTCCAGAGGACCGTGCGGCTGGGCTCGGTGGCTGGCCTTGCAGTTTGTCCCGGGTGAAGTTCCCGGGAGGCTGAGGTCCAGGCGCTGCTGCCACTCGAAAAGGCGTCCTCTGGAGCGTGGGGCCAGCGGGGCCGTTTCGCAGGAGGCAGGGTATGACTCACGCTAATGAAAAGGGTAAAGAAGATTTTTTTAAAGAAATATATCGCAGTTAAATTAGTTTAGACAGCATGACATCAGAGAGTAATTAAATAGGTTTGTTGGAATTCCGTTTCCAATTCCTGAGTTCAGGTTTGTAAAAGATTTCTGAGCACCTGCAGGTCTCTGTGTGTGAAATATTTTCACTGGAAAGGATTCAAAACTTTAAAAAAACCTTTTAACACAGAGGCAGCATTACGCCATTCTTCCTTCTTGGAAAAAAAAAAAACCTTGGATTTAAACAGGACTCCTTCAAGTTTTCAGTCAGTTTTACAGAAGAAAACGAGGTGGTAAACTCTCTCTTTTCAAGAACCAGTTCTTTACAGCTGCTGCCTGAAGTCAGGGGAGATTGCGTCTGAGTACTTGAGCATTCCCACTATGGGACTGGATACAAGGATTGAACAAGGAGATTGGAAATGTTTTAATCTCAAACGAAAACCGTTTTTGCTGACTTTGGTTTTTAATTTCTTTCATGTTTTCTTCTGCCAAGCTGGAGGAACCTTGTGTGATTTTTTCTTTAGTGGCATTCAGAGGAAGACCAGAGGATGAAAATCCTGCATTTTCTCACTTTACTGCTTTGGCATTTGACTTGGCTGTCTCTGGATCTAGTTCCTGGAGCGCTGAGCAATTCTGAGGCAGGCCAGAGTAACCCGGGATCTAAACTAGGGCTTTTAAAGGCAGAAGGGAAAGAGCGGAATCCCTCGGCACGGGTGGGCACACCGAGGACTGCGAGCCATGGAGTCAGTGCTGCGACCTCAAAGGCCAGGACTAAAGGCAGCGCTGTGCAGGCTGGAGCTCTGCTGGCCAAGAAGGAAGAATCAAAGAAGGTTCTCCCAAGAACAGCAGCCACGGAGGGCAAGGTAGGACATCTCCCCAGCAGACCTTCTGGAGTAAGGACGGTGACTCCAAAGGTTCAAAATCTTAGCAGCAAGGTGGCCTTGAAAAAAGCTGGCACGAGCAGCACTGACACTGATTCTTTCAAAACCAAAAAGACTAAAGAGCCCGTCACCCCGAGGGAATCTAAGGAGGCTTTCCGACATCCCCCTATTACGCCACATGAATACATGCTCTCTTTGTACAGGACTCTCTCAGATGCAGAAAGAAAAGGTGTTAATGGAAGCGTAAAACTGGAGGCTGGACTTGCCAATACGATAACCAGCTTTGTAGACAAAGGACAAGGTAAGAAAGGAGCGTGTGTGTGTGTGTGTGTGTGTGTGTGTGTGTGTGGACAGAGAGAGGTGCCCGAGGGTGGGGTTTCCATGCAGAGAGTATTGGAAAATGATCCTGCTTCATTACAGTCAAATTACTCTCTAACATAAATGAAATCCTGCAACCTTTGTCTTGGAAAGCTCATTTAGAGGCAGAGCTCGATGGCTGTGAGGCAGCCAAACAAATCATGTCGAAAGTATTGGTGAAAATCAATCAGTCTTTGCATGCTTGGGTGTTTAAAAACCTGCTAAAGCCTTGTCTCGCTTTCCGTAAGTTGCTCCTGGAAACTGCTAACATTAGATTTCATTGTAAAATCAGTCTAAAAACACATGATATGCTAAACCCAGGGCTGTTCTGTGAAATAAACTGCGAGTTTCCGTCTCAAAGGGTCAGGCTGGTTTGTTCAAGGTAGAATTGTAGGAGCTGCGCGGCAGAGCCAGGAGTCCTTACAGCCCAGGACAGCGGCTGTATCTGCAGTAGCTCAAAGCTCCTGCTTTCAGGTCCCACCAGCCTTTGCCAGGGGAGGTCCAGGTTGGAGATCAGCAACAGTTTTTGCCCTGAAGGGTTATTAAGCCTTGGAACGGGCTGCCCAGGGAAGGGGTTGAGGCACCATCCCTGGATTTGTAAGACGGGTTGACCTGGTGCTGAGGGACAGGATTTAGTGATGTTTTCTTGTCAGAGTGAGGTTGATGGCTGGAGGAGACGATCTTAAAGGTCCCTTCTGACCTGGGCAATTCCACGATTCTGTCCACAGAAGCCCACATCTACTCACAGGCTAAAAAGAGTAAATAACCTCTGGGACTCCAGAACTCCAGCTCAAAATTCTGGTTCCAAGCTTTTTTGGAAATTTGGACTAGTCTTTGCTTTCACCCAGGAAACAATCGGGCTCCCAAAGGCCGAAGTTCAGCGTAGCCCTCTCTTTGGAGAGCCCCTTGTTGCTGCCAGTGACGTTAGTAGGAGTTTGGTCACGTACTTAAGGACGCGACAGAGGCGATGGCTGATGAAGTAACGGTGGCGGGAGGCTCGGCCAGGACTGGATTTGTTTGCCATTTAATTATGAGTAGGTTGATACTGATAGCTCGCCCCTGGAAGACATCGTTAATGTAAGGTCATTAAATGCTGTCTCAGCCGTAGCCCTTGTTAGCGCTGCCCAAGAGCGTAACCAGGCAAACCTAACGCCAGGTTACAGGAGGTACATGTTCCTGCTTGATTTGAAAAAGTTGTGATTCACGTGGAGTTCAGTTAATAAGGCAATTACCCTTGTGTCTGGCGGTTCCTGGGGGATGTTGCTTTTAAAGGACTAATTCACTGTTGTATCATCTGGGGGTGAATTGGCTCATGTTTGGAGCCAGCACGAGGCCTGGGCAGCGCCAAAGCTCCGTTTCAGTATTTTAAGTAGGACATAAGCGGTGAACAGGCCCAGTGAGTGCTCAGCCCTGAAAAGAACCGCTTTCCAACTGGTTAATTGCCACTTTGAAGCGAGAAAATACCTGTCTGTGAAAGAAAGGAGATTTCTACAAACTCAGAAACTCCTTTCCCTGTCGAGTCGCTGCGTTCTCCTGGGGCCCTGCACAGAGCTCATCCCTTGGACAAAAAATGGTCCTTCTGTCTGATGGGTTAGTTAAGGAAACACCCAGGCGTGTGAGAAAACTTTGGGAAAACCATTAAGAACTGAGTAACTGATACTGATCTGTGCTCGGTGAACATCTAAAAATGTGTGTGCTTTTTTTCAGACGAGCGAGCGCCAACCATCAGAAAACAAAAATACATTTTTGACATCAGTGCGTTAGAAAAAGATGGTTTGCTGGGAGCAGAGCTCCGGATACTGAGGAAAAAGCCTTCTGATGCCTGGAAGTCTTATTCTTCTGGAAAAACTTCCCAAGTGAAATTATTTAGTTGCTCTACAAACAGACAGGCAGCAACGCTCCTGGACTCTCGTCCTGTCAGTATCACAGATACCCCGAAGTGGGAAGTGTTTGACATCTGGAAACTTTTCAGGAACTTTAAAAACTTGGTTAACTTGTGTTTTGAACTGGAAACTTTTGACAGGGGGAGAGCTGTTGATCTCAGGAGCGTGGGATTTAATAGAACGGGAAGGCAGGTCAACGAAAAGGCTCTCTTCTTGGTGTTTGGGAGGACGAAAAAAAGAGACTTATTCTTCAATGAAATCAAAGCTAGATCCGGCCAAGACGACAAAACTGTTTATGAGTACTTGTTCAATCAGAGGCGGAAGAGAAGAGCCCCTCTAGCAACGCGGCAAGGGAAGAGGCCCGCCAAGAACCTGAAGGCCAGGTGTAGCAGAAAAGCCCTCCACGTGAATTTTAAGGACATGGGCTGGGACGACTGGATAATAGCCCCTCTAGAGTACGAGGCGTATCACTGCGAAGGGCTTTGCGAGTTCCCCCTTCGGTCCCACCTGGAGCCCACCAATCACGCAGTTATCCAAACGCTGATGAACTCGATGGACCCGGAATCGACCCCCCCGACTTGCTGTGTCCCGACCAGGCTGAGCCCTATTAGCATCCTTTTCATTGACTCTGCAAACAACGTGGTCTACAAGCAGTACGAGGACATGGTGGTGGAGTCGTGTGGCTGTAGGTAGCAGAGCACACGCGCGCGTTAGGAGAGGTAGCACGACACGTTGGCCGCAGCCTCCCAAGGTTAACGACATTCCTTACCTCTAGGGTAAGTGTCTTTACAAGGATGTAGCAATAAATCCAGTTCTTCTCTCCGTCTCTCCCCCCTGGGTATATTTCCATCGCATTTGGACGCTGTCACACGGCCTGATGTAAAGCCTTATGTTGGTGACACGAGACTGGCTCTAGCTGAAGTCCACGGCAGAGCAGATTATCCCTCCACGCCTCCAGATCGCCCGCGTTTATCTCGGGACACTGGGTAAAGACGGTGCCGGTGATCTGTGGGTATGACCGGTCTGACCCTTTGAACAATGTTCCCAAGACACTGTTTATGTCTGAGTCTCCTGAGCTTTGTCCATGAAGAAATGTAAGAAAAGAGTCCCGATGTCTAGAAGAGAAGGTTGTGTCCCCATCTTGGTGTAAATACTTACACTGTAATATGATTTCTTTCTGATTAGCTCTTGAAACTACGCATATATAAAAAAGGAGTCATTAAATATAATATGTTGATTTAGTTTTAAGTTTTACGTGGAGATAGGTGATGGAGGAGGCGTTTGCTTCCATGTATGTTTTCCTCCCAGCTCCACATTTCTCTTAAGTACCCACCTTCCCACTATTATGTAGCAAGATGTATTACTCTGTATAAGGTCCAAGTTGCTCTCAAATGCTGATAGTGTTCAATTATGGCATAAGATGTAATAAATTATTGACACAGTGCTGCATTGTGTCTAGTTGTCCAACCCTGCGTAATTATAATGCTATTAAGGATTTGTTTTTTGCGTTTTTGTACAATAAATACAAGTGAAAGGGACTTTTCAGGGCAGCGGGATGCCAGTGGGATGCAGAACACCTCCGGGCGCTTTGCTTGCCTCTGACTCTGCTGCCGCAGAGAGAAACTGGGGGAAGATTGGAAGAGAGATGTGAAAGTAGGGCTTCGATCCGGTGGGGAACGGCACTGTCACCTGGTGCATCCAGGGCAAGAACGAGCGAGGCAGGTGGCTGCACAAGGGCGCTGGTGGCCTCTCGTCTGCCCCCCAAGGGCCCTGAGTTCGCACATCCATCCCCTTTAGCTGTTCTAGACGTGGATCGTGCACTTACGGGGGAATTGCTCCGGGGGTGTTCCCACCCACACGACTGGGCACCAGGTGCTCAACCCTGGATGGATCAGAAAGCCCATTATGTCATGGTTTGAGAAAACTCGTAACAATTTATTGTCACTTGGACAATTATTCTATCACCCGATGACCCCTTCCCACCCGGAAAGAGGAGTCGGGGAACGCAAGGAAATGCAAGGGGGGAAATATAAATAGATTTATAGAGAAAAGCCTTATAATATAGACTAATAAAATTTAGTCTTATAATTGGTTAAGACTAAGTATTTAACAATAATACTAAGGAGCCAGTAGTAATCCTGGTACTGGTATTAGACACACAAGAATTATACTCGGCCCATCCCCAGCAGAAGCCCTGCATCCCAGCAGGGACAGCAAACGGGGGACCCTGCGAGCGCTGCGGCGTCGGGAGGAAGGGAAGGGCTCCGGGCTCCGGCACCGGGGCAAGGAGTTCTCTGGACCCACCACCACGGAGGGAGAGAACTACCGAGCAAACTTTCTTAATTACATTGAACGTGGCGTTCGTGGTCTGAAATGGTGGCGTTTGCGGTAGGAAATAATCCTACTGACAGCCTGGGGGAGTGCCCAGGTCTCGCTCCTCCTTGTCCCTGCACCTGGAGAGGCTCGAAAACACAAAGTCCTTCAATCCCACCGAGCCTGGCTTGCTTTAAAGTAAATATTTTAATGAATTCAGACACTAGAGTCTTCTAAAAGTGCTGTTTTCCCCAGCATTAGAAGAAAAGCCAGTCCCATGTCTCTCCACCCAGGACACCCATAAGAGCCATCAGAAATTATTGAAGTAGCTTGTCAATAGTGTGAACTATAAATGCAAAGATTGGTTATTGTTTCATCAGTTTAAACCATCAAAGTCTCACGATTCCCTGGATCCGGACTCCCCTCTGCGCAGCATCCCGGAGGTGGGTGGTGGCAGGGAGCTGAGCGTGTCCCCCGAGGTCCTCCCGGTCACTGCCCAGACTGGAGGTGCTCTAGCCCACACAAGGGGCAAAGCCCCCGACATTCCTGGTCAACAGCCACGGAGGAAGAGTGACAAAAGCCCTGCCCTGCCCTCCTGCACCCTCCAGCTGTCTGAGCCTTTAACCAGCTTAGAACACCTGGTTAAGCAGCCTTGGTGCCAGACACAGGGGTTCCCCTGCGCGGGCAGAGCTGTCGTGCACCGTGACCTACAGCACGGTGATGGATTGAGGAGCCCTCAACAGAGGAAGGACATGGACCTGATGGAGCGGGTCCAGAGGAGGGCCAGGAGGATGATCAGGGGACTGGAGCACCTCGACTACAAGGACAGGATGGGGGAGCTGGGGCTGTTCAGCCTGGAGAAGAGGAGGCTCCGGGGAGACCTTGGAGCAGCCTTCCAGGATCTGNGGAAAGATTTCTTTCCTCTGAGGGTGGTGGAACACTGGAGCAGGATGCCCAGGGAGGTGGTTGAGGCCCCTTCCCTGGAGATATTCCAGGTGAGGCTGGATGAGGCCCTGGGCAACCTGGGCTAGTTGGGGGAGTCCCTGCGACTGCGGGGAGGTGGGACTGGATGGCCTTTGGAGGTCCCTTCCAGCCTGGATGATTCGATGATTCAATGATACAGAAAAAACCCAGCAGGGAGCTCTCCTGTGTCTGACCTCTTTGTCACAGCTCGGTGCCGTGACTTCTCCCTGCGGGAACTGCCACTGCTTGGAGCAGGTCACGAGACAGCACACAACAAGGTGGGTCAGAAAGCATTATTTGACAGGAGGGTGAAGCCCTGACTCGCAGGTTAACGGGCACTTGGAATGACCAGCGCTTGAAGCTACTTCATGAAATGTGCACGAGAAACTCTGGCATCCTATGGGTCTATTTTGTGGGTCAGGGCTGTCCCCAGGGCGCCTCTTTCTCCCTTCTGGGCTCTTGGTGTCTGCGCTTCCCAGGTCCTGCTCTTCATCGTGATGGAGCCTGAGCCCAGGACCAGTTAGCTTCTGTCCAGGACCAGTTAGCTTCTGTCCAGGACCAGTTAGCTTCTGTCTGAGCCCAGGACCAAGAGCTTCTGTCCCCTGCGCTAACTGCTCGTCACCAGCCAGGCTCCTATGACTTTCCAAACAACCTGGAGTTTTTAAGTCTAAGCTTCACTACGAGCTTATTTAGATAAGATTTACCAGTAGGAGAGAAAACGTTCTCCTGCCAAGTCCACAGCACGAGGGCACCTCAGGCATTTTCTGCCCATCCTGCTCAAGCTGCTCTCGCTCCTGACTGCTTTCTAGGAAACTCCATTTGCAGTTTATGAGGTTCCTTTCTCTGGCACTGGCCACAGCTGCCTTCTAGAGGGGTTGACTTGATCACCAGGAGAAAGTTGTCTCCTTTCTTCCCCCGTGTGAAAGCCTGCTGCTCCTCCTCCCCAGCCACTGCAAAGCTATTTGAAGCAAACCTAATTTGCTTTAGCAGACAAGTTACCTCCCGGGATCGTCGTTGCCAGCAAAGTGCAGTTTGTTTCCATCCATCGCTTCCATTCCAGAGTTTTCATTGAACTCATCAGACGCTGCAACACCTGACGCTGGTGGCAGAGGAAACGAGTGCGTGACAGCTCAGCAATCTGAGGAGGAGAATCACCGTCCACCAGCCCGAGCATCCTGGTGAGGCTGGTGTCCATAAGAACTTTAAAATACCTCGTTGGTATCTCCCTGAGGTTCTTGTTTCCCGTCCTTATATGAATTTCTCAATACATGAGAAAAGCAAGATTCAGGTAAGTTTTGATTAAACGGAGTCTCTACCAGCATCTAAATGGAAAAGACTGGCTGTGTGACAGGACTCAGAGGGTTGTAATTGACGGAGCAGGGTCTAGTTGGAGACCTGTCACCAGTGGTGTCCCCCAAGGGGCAATACTTGGTCCAGTCCTGTTCAACACAGTCATCAATGACCTGGACGAGGGACCTCAGCAAGTTCACTGGTGATACCAAACTGGGAGGGCTGGTGACACTAAGGCTGTGGAATCAGGGAACTGGCAGAGTCGGAAGGGACCTCTAGAGACCACCCAGTCCCACTCCCCTCCTAGAGCAGGGTTGCCCTGAGCACATCCCTCAGGGATGCATCCAGGTGGGGCTTGAAGGTCTCCAGAGAAGGGGACTCCACCCCCTCCCTGGGCAGCCTCTGCCAGGGCTCTGCCACCCTCACCCCAAAGAAGTTCCTCCTCATGTTGAGATGGAACTTCCCGTGTCCCAGCTGGTGCCCGTTGCCCCTCGTCCTGTCTCTGGGAACCCCTGAGTCCAGCTCCATCCTCCTTCATCCCACCCTTCAGATCCTTGGGAGCATTATCCGGAGTGAGAACAGAAACACACCTGGCAACAGCCCAAGGCGCAGGGATTGTGGCCGTTACAAACGCTCGTTACCCTTGATGAGCACAAAAGCACGGCCCAGGTGGACTTGACTCGACCCTCGCTCCTCCCTGAAAGCAGAGGTTTAGGGACAGGGCTGACCCGCAGCAAAGACGCTGGAAAGGAGGAGAGGAGCTGGGGCTGGCAGGCGTTTGGCACCTCTTTCCTCAGCCTGGTCACTACAGAACGCGCAGAGGAGATGCCCTCGTGGACTCTTCCCGTGGGCCAACTGGTGTGAGCCCCGGGATGGCAGAGGCGCAGAAACCCGAGCTGGGAGGCTCAGGTTAAAAGTTCAGCTTTCCACCTTTACGATGGCAGGTTTCGCCCTCTCACTGAGAATGCCTCATTTGTATTTACTTTTTAGGGTCATTATCTGTCCCACGGGAGTCTTTGTGAAGGCCCAAATTTCAAATAAACAGTACACTATAAGACAGGTATGTGTGGATAATTTTTGTTGTGTTTGGCTAAAAGCTGGGTACTAAGCTCAAGAGGTAAACATAAAAGTAGCCATTTAAAACAATGCGCTCCCATTAGCGTTTGAAAATGTGCCCAGGCGGCACGCACACTTCTGCGGGGTTATGTCATTTCCTGGGCAAAACGGGCTTGTTTGTACAGCAGCCGTATGAAAGAGGCAGGAACCCGCGCTGTGGGCTATTTGAAGCTTGCTTTAAGAAACATAAAAACCCCTTGACCCTTGTATAATAAAAGGTGTTAAAAGATACTGCTTTTATAACATCTTAGCCAAGACTAATAAGAATGTACAAAGCAAACAGGGTTTTGGGGGTTGGGTTTTTTTTTTCACTCCATAGTCCTGGTCAATCACGTGTTACTTTATGCATTTACTGTTGCTGTTGGGTAGTAAAATGATATTTAAAAATAAAATTGCATGAGATTTCACTGCTTCTCCACCAATTTAATAAATAAGGAAATCTTCACCTTTTTCGAAGCGCAGTAAATAGTGTGCAGCGCGTGCCCTTCGCTGCAGAATGGCCCGTGTATTCTGGCACCCCGAGTTCACTGATGTCCTGAGTTTGCTGTTTGGGGTTTTTTTTTTCAGAACTGGTTTCAACTTTCTGAAAGGATTTGACGAGCTGAAGTAATGTAACTGGATTCAGTTTTCCCTGACGTCATTATAAAGGGCACAGTTGTCAAGAAAAAGTGACTGTTAGTAATAATAGTGATTAATTGGCTGACCCTGTGTTAGGGGACAGAAAACACTCTTTTCACTAGTTTTTCCGTGAGACTCTTTTCTGTAGCACCTCGTGCCAGGCTTTGCCATCCAGGCTGAGCAGGCTCTGCCCCTTGTGCTGCCAAAAAACCATCATTAAAGCAGGGACGTTGCTGCTGCACGCTCCATTGCCGCGTGCCCGGCTCTTACAAGATGCCATTTATCAAGGCACAAAGTCAGAAATAAGCCTTTTATTGATAAAACCAGACCCATTTCCTTCTGCCCGTGCAAATGGCTTCAAAACGTTAATCTTTCTCCAGAAATGCTGGAAGAGAAACACACCTTGGGTCCTCCACAGGCGTAGAGAAGGGGCTGTGTATCTTCACGGGAGCTGCCTTTTCTGCAAAGGCGCAAGAAGACTCATAAACTTTAGACGGCGAAGAAGTCATTAACTCACAGGGTTAGTGATCAGATTACAGGAACCCGGCTAGAGAGGATAAAAGACTAATGGCAGCGTGGGGAGCAGCCCCTGTGGAGCTCTGGAGAAACCCAGAAGGGAACGTGGCCTGGGAGGACTGGGAGGGCAATGGGGCTGGGGGAGCAGCAGCCGAGCTCCTCAGCAGTGGGGGCTAAGGAAAGGGGGGGGGAGATGGAAAGATGGAATAACGAGATGGACTGACTGGGAGTGACTGCAGAGTGAAGGTACACCCCAGCGGGGCAAGAGGCGGGTTGAGTGGCAGGGCTGCTGGTGGGAATCAGAGTCACAGAATGGTTTGGGTTGGAAAGGACCTTACAGCCCACCCCCCAGTGCCACCCCCTGCCCTGGGCAGGGACACCTCCCACCACCCCAGGTTGCTCCAAGCCCCATCCAGCCTGGCCTTGAACCCCTCCAGGGATGGGGCAGCCACAGCTTCTCTGGGCAACCTGGGCCAGGGTCTCACCACCTTGGAAGACAATGAGAGACCTTAGAGGCCCCTTCCAGTCCCGAAAAGCCCCTAAAAGGGCTGCTGTGGGTTGGTGATGGAAGGTAAATCTCAGGTGTATGCAGAAGGATCCCAGAAATGGGGCGAGTTTATCAATGGCTTCAATTTTTTTTCCTATGGAATAAGGTTCTATAAATAATATTTAATCAATAAGTTCCAGAAAACAGGGCTGGAACCTTTCTGAGGCACAGAAACTTTAAAAACAGATTGATTCTTTGGAAGAAAGAGAAATGACCTGCTATGCATCTCAAAATATAAACACGGTGGAGCCGTCTCCCAAAACATGATAATGCTTTTGGTGCGAGAAAAAGCCGTACAAAATAATTCACTTCTTGTAACAGTAATGAAATATTCCCCATGCCAGTAAGATAAGAAAGTGCTGAGGAGCTTGTGCTGATGTTGTCAGAGTTTGAAAACACTCAACCTGCACCAACAAGCCTACCGATTTTTAATAAATCTTGGAATTCTGGGGACATTCCAGAGGTTTGGGAGACCCGTGAGAAAAGGAATTTAGCTCAGTCTATAAAGGGTCAGCGTGCTGACCTGGCAATTATAAGCAAATTACGGGACTGTTGATACTGACTGCATCTTGCAGCGGGATCGAGGGACGGTGGTTGAATTCACAGGCGCCGGGGGCAGGAAGAGCGAGTGAGACCGTTTCGCCTGATGCTCACCCCGGGTGAAAAAATTTACCTCTGAGTCCCTGAAGAGCCAGCTCAGTTTTCACAGCCATCGAGGCAGCAAACGCAGCTTGGGCAACGGCTGGGAGAGAAAGAGAACAAGCAAGAAAGCAGCTTGCAGGCACCTGGGGGGATCTACGTGAGTCTGGAACACTCGCTGACAGAGGAGAGCTGGAGCGGGACAAGAAGAAGGAGAAAGTATGAAACGGCTTCTGTGAGAGGAGTAATTAGTCTGGAGCCCGTCAGTGAGAGGCGACTGGGGCAGGGAGGAGAAGAGCTGAGGGCTAAGAGATCAGGGAGCAAGCTTTCTCCCAGGCAAGAACCACGAGGCACCAAACCAAACTGGTTCAGGAGGGCTTTGAAACAAACAGAAAGATTCCAAAGCCAGCCCCAGAACCCCTGGCTCCACCCTGGTTTGGATGCTTAAAAAGCCTGAGTAAGTCCATGGAAGAACAACCTGCTGCTGGTCATGACTCCACGGGACCTCCTGAGCCACTGGAGGCCGGCAGCTGAGGAGCCAGGAAGCCCTTGCTGCACCTTTGTCCTGACCTTGTGTTCTTCTCAGGGATCTGCTGTTGGCTGCAGGAGGTGGGCTCCGGGGCCCCATGGGCTGACCTGGCCCAACCATTCCCACGCTGCGCAGGGAGCCCAAACCGGGAGTCAACCAGTCCAGCGGGACCTCCTGGCTTAGCCCGTTGAGTGGGACGTAGCGGGGCTTTGGCCACTGTCCTGGGAGGGGCCTGGCCTTCTGATGTGCTCTCTTTTTTCCCAGTAATTTTTTCTTTTTCCCTTTTTTTTTTTTTTTTTTTTTTAAGGGCAGGCTATTTTTAAAGTTCCTTGGAATTAAGTGAGGCTACGTAATAGCTGGGTATTATGTGTTTGGAAAGAGATCCAGGATTGATTTAGAGACCAAAAGTTTTAAAAAGCTCACCACATTCAGCTCTAAGCTAATTCTGTGAATATTAGCACTTCATTTTTTAATAAGCAGCTATTTCTACCTACTGTCCGGTTTCCACCTTGAAGCAGTGAATTGGCTTCTTTGTCTGCTCCACGAAAAAGCTTCCTCCCCAGGGCATTGTCCTGCCTTTGCAGCCTGGTAGAGAGATAGATCCGCGTGGCTGCGCTTTTGCTGTGCCCCTTCCCCACCACATTTTCTTCTTCTTGTGGTTTTTTTCTCTTTAGGCTCTCACTTCTCCAAATATTTTTTGTAGTGTGAACCCCACAGCTCCTTTAACGGTGCAGAATCAGACCCATCAATGCCACAGGGACACGACTGACCCTGTGTTTTTACTGGATTTGGGGATTTTGACCTTCGTTACAGTGCAGGGTTTGCCTTCTCCCCTCAGCTACAGCATCGCTCCAGCAGCTCAGGCTCAGCCTTCTGCTGTGTCCAGCACCACTTTTCCATCATCACTGCTTTCTAATGAAGAACTTCCCGTTTTATAAGTTCTTGCTTCATAACTGAAAGTCCTTGTTTACCTCTGTGTTCAAAAGCAGCTTAGTCCCACTAAAAACTTCCTGCTTGACAAGATTTATATAATTCCTTCCTGAACACTGGAGTGCTGGGCTTCAGGACCTGGGCAGAGGACACACGGACCCTCTGCTGCTCACACGTACTCGCTCAAAACCCATATCCTGGGCTGCATCAGAGAAGCGTGAAGGTTGCGAGAGGTGATTCTCCCCCTCTGCTCTGCGCTCCTGAGACCCCACCTGGGGTCCTGTGTCCAGCTCTGGAGTCCTCAGCACAGAAAGGACATGGACCTGGTGGAACAGGTCCAGTGGAGGGCCACCAAGATGCTCCGAGGGCTGGAGCCCCTCTGCTGTGAGGACAGGCTGAGGGAGCTGGGGCTGTTCAGCCTGGAGAAGAGAAGGCTCCGGGGAGAGCTTGGAGCAGCCTTCCAGGATCTGAAGGGAGCTCCAGGAGAGCTGGAGAGGGACTCTTGGTCAGGAAGAGGGGGGATTGAGATAGATATTAGGAAGGATTTCTTTGCTGTGAGGGTGGTGAGGCCCAGGTTGCCCAGAGAAGCTGTGGCTGCCCCATCCGTTCTGTGATTATGTGGGTCTATGACACAGACTCTGGAGGAATCTTGCAGCTCTTGCTCTGAGTCCACAGGACACCTCTGTGACCTGCTGGACACTTACTCCTGGTCAGAGGGGATGTGGCACGTGAAAGTTCTTGCTGGCGCCCTGCTCTCCCTGCAACTGCCCTGAGGAGGTTTCAATTCTGGATATTGGGCTGGTTTTCCCCAGAAGTCTCCAGCGCAGCCTGTATGGAATCTCAGCAGCGGAGCTCACTTCCCTGGCCCGGCTGGTGCCGTGGGAGGGTCCCTGGGCAAGGACTCCTGGTGGCTCCTGCCCACCAGCCTCCAAGAAGCCGTGGGAGTTCACTGCCAGACACGGGCACATTGGCACCAGCCATCATCCTGTTGCACCAACCCCTGAGTAATCCCTGAGGAATCCCGAGGAGCAGGAGCCTCTCACCGCCACAGAAGATGGCTCCTCTGCCCTGCTCGCAGCACGTGGCCAACTTCTGCTGGGAACCCCGTGAAGGGAGGGGAGAGGGGATGCCTGCGGGCGCGCGGCGGGGCGAGGGGTGGCGGGGACATTTCTCCGTGCCAGTTGCTCAGCCCGTGCGAGGAGGCACTGACAGCACGTCTCTGATAGATTATCCCGGATCCCAGACCTTGCCCCGTACTATATGGTTTTCATCGCAAACATAAATGTACTTGTTATAAAACAGAAGGTCGGGAAGGTTTAAGACATGGTATATGAGAAAACATTTTCCAGATCTCAGCTTCCTCCAAGGTAATATGCAAGTGTAATTAAAACAGAACCTGGAAATATAGAGTACAGTACCCTATTGAAAGTGTGTTGTATGAGCTGAACTCCCTTCATTGATAGTTTTCCAAAACACACAGCTGCAATAATCTTTATCCAGGAGAAGGGAATAAATTAAGTCTGAACACCTCTGCATATAGTGCAGTACAGTGTATAGCCCTGCACCCCACATAACCTCTGAGCCGTAATGGAAAGCTGAAGGAGGCGCAAGTGGAAAACCTCTCCGACCAGCGAACGCTTTCTTCTTCATGGAGCACACAGATGGGAAAAGAAGCTGGTGAGGCAGAGGCGGGTGAAGGACTGGGATGTCTTGTTTCTGCAGGGTCTGCCGGCGTCGCCCAGCCCCTGCGGCGGTGGGTGCCAAAGCACAGCCCACCCCGGGCAGGTGGGGAGCGGGACGTCCCTGGTCCAGCAAACACCGGCCGGGGAGGGGGAACACACAGGAGTTTATCACATTAAAAAGCAGCAACAGCATCCGCTAGGATATAGAAGCTCAGAAAAAGCAGCCAGGTCCTATTTCTACTTCCCCTGCACAGCTCAGTCATGGGGCTCGGGTTTTGCTCACTGAGTTTCACCGAGCTCCAGGAGGTGCATGTGAGGAGCCTCTTCTCCTTCTCACCTGCTTTTCCTTCCAGAGCACTGGTGGGGAGAGGGGGGGAACTCCCACCGACCAGAGCAAGCACTTGGCACCCCAGCCACGGAATTCCAGAGGAGGGAACCGATCCAGGCTTGCCCAAACTTTTAAGGTCCATAATGCATTGTAAGGTTTGTACTTCTATTGAAAAAATATCTTATTTTCATGGCTTTAAATGGCAAACATATAGCACGTGTATGCACAGTGACACCCTAAACTGAGTGTTCGGTCTTATGAAGAACACTAAGCATCTTTAAGTTGCTAAAAATAGAATTATCTCCCATTTAAAAATCCCTTTTCAGCTTGCAGTGTCATCCTAAGGGCGAACTTGGTCTCAAAGGGCCCAGATTTACTCTGGATTCAAAGGAGAAAAACTTTGCAAAAGGCGAGTATGGCAAATTCCTTACAAACAACCAGTTCAACCTCAGAAGTGCCATTTCCCTTCAGCACACGGCCAGGGCTGGGAATCCAGCAGAACGTGGGCTTCCCAGTGCGGTCAGACTGGCCCCCGCTGCAGTTTGGGACTGGGAGTGCTGGTCAGAGCTGAGCGGAGGCATCCCAGTTGGCTCTGGAAGGAGTCGATCCGCGTCTGCCCGGGCTCCAAGCTCCTCACCGAGCTCTGCTCCAAGCCCCAGAAGGCTGTGATGGGGGGGGTACGGTGGCAGCCCCGTGGGCACATGACACCAAACGCATCCTGGGCTGCAACAAAACAAGCATGGCCAGCAGGTCACAGGAGGGGATTCT
>VZRU01014283.1:21670-82752 GCA_013398155.1 Pedionomus torquatus
GGGTCCGCGGCCCCCACGGGCTCTGCCCGCCTTCCCGTGGCCCCCCTTCCCCGGCAGCAGTCGCCGCGGAAGGAGCCGGCCCAGCTTTCCCTCCAGAATTCACGTTTGTGTGACAGTTTAGGCCTCCTGGTTGGGGCTTGAGGAATTAACGTTGTTTTTTCAGTCTGGTGCTTCTCACCTTGCTTTGGGCGCAGCGTCTGTGCCCTGGGGGGTGGGAGTTGCGATGCCCGGAGATTCCCCTCTCCCTTTAGAGGTGTTTGATGTCAAGGATGATGCAAGGACTCCAATTTCTGTGTTAAGTGGAAGAGATTGAGTTCCTGTGAATGAATGAATGAATGAATGAACGAACGAGGGTGAGTTACTTATCACGCAACTCCCTCTTTCTGGTGCATTTCTCTAGTGTTTTTTTCCCTTTTTGTTAGCCTTTGAAGTCTTTGCAGCAGAGTACCGCTTTTTAGCACGTGATTTAGGAAAGGGAAGTTTGTACCTGGACCTGATGCTCGTCACAGCATAAATAGAAGGGATGGCCAGCACTGGGAGGTGGAGATGGATTCCTCAGGAGGATGAAAGGCCTTTAGTCATATAGGCAATACCCATTTATGAAATCAATCCACTGCCGCCTTGGAACTCGTGTCTCAGGGTGTGGTTTTTACAAGCAGGGTGAGCCCTGTCCTTTCTCCTCTCAAGGTGAAAGCAATTGAGAGCAAACCTGCTGGAGAGCGAGGGAAAGCTGTGAGCTGGAGTTCCTTTTTCCTCCTCCCAGCCCTGCTCTTTCTTTGCACCGTTGCTGACCCTCATCTCCTCCAGCATTTTTCTTGGCCCTTCCAAACGCTGGAGCAGCAGAGCCATGGCAACAAAACCCAGAGTTTCCTGCAGTTTCAGTGCATTAAAAAGGCAAAAAGAGAGGGGGAAGCCAGGCAGGAGGGGACTAGTGGAAAAAGCTAGTGGAAGCAGGAGGACATTAAACAG
This sequence comes from Pedionomus torquatus, assembly GCA_013398155.1. Classification (NCBI taxonomy): domain Eukaryota; kingdom Metazoa; phylum Chordata; class Aves; order Charadriiformes; family Pedionomidae; genus Pedionomus; species Pedionomus torquatus. Next base: position 22,640 of record VZRU01014283.1, read on the forward strand.
TTTCTGAATATTTGGGTCCTTTTCTTCATTGCTGCTCTCTGTGTTCCAGAGCTGCCAGAGTGGAGTAACTCAGTGGACAGCAGCATGCAGTGGGTTATTGCAGACAACTGCAGTCCGGGGCCAGTGCAGACGGATGCTCGGGGGTATTTTCCAGGTAGGATATCAGATTTTTAAATAAAGAGGCTTCCAAAAGTCTTCAGTGTCTGTGTATTGCTGAAATGTCAAGGCAGCTGAAAAGATTTCTGCTGCTAAGAGGGGCAGCACCCGCTCTTTACCTTGTTGTCTTTCCAGCTGAGTGTTCTTTTAATGGATCCAAATGATCTGTCGTGAGTGGGTTAAACACAGAAGTCCAGATGTGGGTGTCATTTTTCCAAAGCGATTCTTACAAGTTAGTCACGATTTCGTAGAATTCCCAGCACTTTGTTTTCTAGATCAACTCCACTGTAGACTTGGACATTCTGGTGCTGCTGGACGTTGACCTGGCACAGCACAACTTCAGAGGGTGTTGTTTCAGTGGGAAGCGCTGCTTTGAAGCTTTGCTTCCAGTTCTGTAATAGCGTGCAACATCTGATTGCATCTATCCATAGTCAATTAACTAGAATATCATGTAGTAGTAGTTAATAAAGAGGTGAAAAATGTGTAGAGAGTTGGAACTTTTAGATGCAGGCTGTCTGAACAGAATTAGAGTTTGTCTCTAGGTGTTTCCTTCTCGCATACAATGGGATGAGAGGAGATTAAGCCTCTTCTCTGTCCTGCTGTAGATTACAGTTTATATTGGAGAGCTGTGACTTACAGAATTAGACACTTACCTGTAAACCCTTTGGCTTGGATGTCTTTTCTCAGTTAAGACCTTCCAGTCCTGGGAAAATTGCCTGTCCTTGTGTGACACATGGTACTGTTCAAGCACCAGGCCGTACCGAGTAGCAGATGATGTGGGGAGCAGAGGGAGATGCGCAGTTGAGGAGTTGATTGATGAGGTTGGGCCTACTCTGAGCCACCAGTAAATTCAGTAGATTCTGGGGATGACTACTCTGAACAAACCAGGAATGTACTTGGAATTTGTTCATAAATGAGTTACTGCTAATCTGGGTGCGCTGGGAGGCAACGGTAGGTGTTCTGTTCAGCGTGCAGCTTCTTGCCTGGGCCTCCCACTCACTCCCATGTGGTAGTCTTCTCCTTGCAGTAGCTCTGTGACACGGATCATGTGCTGTGGTTGTAGTGATAGCTTTTACCCTCTCTTTTGTTTTGCTGACCACAAAGGTAATTGAATGGGGTATAAAGTTGTACATAAAAATAGCGTAAATTCTGTTTCTCTGCAAGGCCTGAAAAAAGACTAATCATTATTAAGAGACAAAGCCTGTAATTAGAAGTAGCGTGAGAGAAAATCTAAGCAGATCAGCTGTGGTTTTTGAGAGTGGAGTGTTCTGCCAGTCCATTCTGCCAGTACATTTACAGAGCTAGAAGAGAAGTGGTGTGGGGTGTCAAGTGTGGGCAACCAGTCCATTTGTAACACTTGTGATTAGAAATATGTGCTTTTTGTGGTATAAATTTGTCAGCATTTTACTGAACTGTAAATGACTTAAAAGCAAACTAAGTAATTGGTGTGAAGTTGAGTGTTTAGTAGTCAATGGTCTCTTCATTTTTCTGTTATTTCCTTTTATCATTTTTCAAAGAAACACAAGGCTGGCCATATCCCACTGTCTAAATCCTGTGGAGGATTGATTGAAGCCAATGGAGCCATCACACAGGAAACCAGATCCTTTTACGAGACAAATAAGGTTAGAAGAGTTTGACACTTTTATTGCTGACAGGCACATTGTGCTGGGGTTTATAGAGGTAACAGGTGACAAAACACTTCTCAAAACACATAGGAGAGGATTTAGGGTTTTATATGTTTTAGCACAGGGTGAGCAACGTGTCCCATCATTTGGGGGGTGCTCTGTTCCTTTGCAGGAAGCGAAGTGCTGGTGTTGGAGGGCGCAGTCACGGCTGGGTTATCTGGGTGACGGCTCCCCAGGAACCTGCTCTCTGTGTGTCCCGTATTTCTCAGATTTTGTGTCTCATCCCAAGTGTCTGCTACTGGTCCTTGCTGGAGATGGCATCCTGGTCTGCGTTCTGGTCACATATTTGCAGTCCTTACGTTGTTAAATTGCTTCCTTACTAAGAAAATTCTTTCCTTGGTATGTTCATGAGTTAGGAGGAAGTGTTTAGGGTAAAATTCCAGCAACGTAAATTAATTTAACTTTTCTTTGGTCAGGGAACTTTGTCTCAGACTCTAATGGCTCTCGGCTGTATTCCTCAAGTATACATAGAAGATTCACGTGTGTTAGATATTGGTTAGGGGGGTTAAAAGTTAATTTGTTGGTAACAAAATATTTATACCACCTACTTAATGCATTAGAAATTATTTGCTGGAGTGCAAATGGTGGTGACTGCTGGCTGGCTGCTGCTGCCAGCATGCTTAGAGGCAGAACGCCATGAAGACTGCTTACCAGCCCGGGGGTGGTTAAAGTGTGTGGTTAATCAGGAAGAGAACATTTATCTTCATACTTGCAGACACTGCAAATCATTGAGGATTAAATACTTTCCTGATGTAGATTTTCTGCAAGTGCCATTTAGATTAACTGGGAAGGAAATAACAGCCGGGGGAACTTTTCAGTAAGAACTGTGGGTTCATGTAGCTTCATTAGTTTTAAGATGGAGCTGATTGGTTTATAGAATATATAATTTCTCTAGAACATGATATTCCTGGGAGAGTAAGAGAGGGAATGTGAAAGGTTAGCTTTATTTACTTCCTTTGATTTGCTTGCTCATTTTGTCTGCAAAAGATTGAAGCCCAAGCAAAGGCACACAGCTGGAAAGAAGATGGGAATCCAGAGTGGGAACTGTATTCCAGAAAGCAGGATCCTGTGCAAACGGTTGGGGCCTGAGCTTCCACTGGGATGCTGTTAGCAAACCGGTTGTGCAGTGGTTGCATTCATAAATGGAAGAATGTCACATAGGAAAAGCAGTGTCACATTTTGCAGAGAAAGCATCAATGTGTATTTGTTTTGTTGAACAAAGGAAGTAAACCAAAAACTCTAAAATTCTCTATGAACCTTGTAGCTTTTTTAACTGGAATGGTTTGTCAGATTTAGTTGCTACAGCTGAAATATGCGATATTTCGTTTACAGCATCTTTCTGCAAAAGATTCCTTGCAGCCATCTGAAGAGAAAGTGGGTGCTTTCACAAGGATAATAGAAGCACTGGGTTTCACAGGGCCGCTGAAGTACAGCAGATGGGTAAGTCACTCATTTAGTTATTCTTTTGGTTGGTTGATACTTTGAGTTCTAAACAGCAAAAAAAAAACAAAAACAAAACAAAACACTTTTTAAATCTTATAATTCGAACAGTGTTAATGGGAAAGTCCTAATGGCTACCCAAGTATATTCCTGTTTTGTGATGTGAAGAATGATGTTCCACAGCTTGACCCATCTATGCATTGTCATTATTGGCATCAGAAGGAATATTCTGTTTGGTTTGTAGAGTCCTAAACCACCTTCAGTTTCTTCAGATACCTTATTTTTCACTTCATTTGTGAACCAAAGATCACAATAGCAGCCTTAGTCAAACACCCACACAGGCCAGCACACCTTAGTCAAATTCCTACGTCATCTTGTCTCTAACGGTGACCGGTTGCAGTTATCAAGAAAGAATTTAATTACAGGAAAAACATATTATGATAGTTGTCTCATAGAATAGTTAGAGTTGGAAGGGACCTCAAAGAGCATTGAGTTCATTGAGTTCCAGCCCCCCTGCTCCTCCACCCCACAGCAGTGTCTGTTTCAGGACTTCCTACATGAAACTGCATGTTTTTTCTGTAATACCTATTGGTGGGGTTTTCTCCTGTAAATTTGTCCAGTGGCACTTTGAACTCTTGTGATTTTATCGCATCTACAGCATCCGATAGCAGGGGATTCCACAGCTTAAGTAGCCACTGGGGAAAGAACAGTTGTTTTCAGTTGATGTCTTTTAATTTTTGTTCTGGAGAACAAGTCCTGTGAGGAGAGGCTGAGGGAACTGGGCATGTTGAGTTTGGAGAAGAGGAGGCTGAGGGGAGACCTCCTTGTCCTCTCCAGCTCCCTGAAAGGAGGGTGCAGAGAGGTGGGTGGTGGCCTCTTCTCCCAAGGGAATCATGACAGGACCAGAGGGAATGGTCTGAAGTTGGGGCAGGGGAGGTTCAGATGAGATATTCAGAAGAATGACTTCACTAAGAGGGTGGTCAGGCGCTGGAAGGGCCTGCCCAGGGAGGTGGTGGAGTCCCCATCCCTGGAGGTTCTTCAGAAATGTGTAGATGTGGCACTTCGGCTCCAGCGGCCAAGATTGTAGGGGGTTTTGGTGTGTGGTTGGACTCGATGATCTCAGAAGTCCTTTCCAACCATGATGATTCTGTGATTTACGTTTTGGTTTTTTGGTTTGTGTTGCGCTACTTTGAAGGTCTTTCAGTGGTCTCCATTGTGGTGACAGGAGGGTTTCCCAGCCCACAGCACGGCGATACCTTGTGGTTGCTGTTTAAGTCGCTGGTCAGTAGCAGCACAAGGGCAGAGTCACAAATAGCTCCCCCCCTTCTTGTTCTTTAAATAGTCCTTTCATAAAGCAGTTGTTAACATTGACTAAAGGAGAGCAGTTCTGTAAGAGAGACTTTCAGTTCCTTACACCGAAGGAAAAAGAGGCAAAATTCCTGATCTCTTTGCTCTGACCTGGGACACGGTACAAAGGGGTGAGAGGAAAAGGCAGCTTGAAGAAAGGGCTGAGCCCGGCTCTGTGGGAATTTAAACCTACAGGGTGCTTTGAATATCTGCAAGGCAGAGTGGAGCTGTGCCGAGACTGACCTGACACTTGTTGCTGATTGCATCTTGCTCCTCAGAGAAAATGTGAAGGAACAATAATTGACACTTAAGGGGGTCAGGTATTTTGGTTAAAATCAGTTGCTTTTAATCAGGTGATACTAAACCTCGTGAGAGAGTAGTTTCTCTCCCGTGTGTATACATACTGTTGTAATAAAGATTCTTGTTAGCTCTAAGTGTTGATTCAGAGTTCTCCTTAATTGCAGCTCTTTACTGCCTGCTTTTGGCTGCGGAACTTGTGTTTGGAGAGAGTTATTTTGTGGTTAGGGCCCGAGAGACCCGAGTTCATTTTTGGTCTTGCCAGTGCTCCCTGTGAGATTTTAGGGAAGTTCCTTAATATTTCTTTGCTTTTTTTCCATTTTCTTCTCCCTCCCCCCACACCTCTTCTAGACCCTAAAATTTCCATGATTAAATTTCACCAGTTTCTACTGGGTTACCCGCCTTATTTAAGGGCTGGATTGCAGGGACTGTTCTTTACAATATGGTCTTAGTGTCTAGAAATGCCTGGTCTGGGGCATTGGCTTTCGCCAGAGAGATCTGTACTCCCAGGCTGGGCAGTGTTTCCTTTAAAAAGGAAACCTTCAGAACTCCAGTAAGCAATGCAGTTTGCTTTACTGCAAGAAGTCAGATGTGTACTTGATTTTTGACAGAAGCCTGAGACTATTGGATAAGAAGAATGTCTCTTGTGTCAGGGGGTCAGCGGCAACTTCCTTATTTTTCTTACGGTTGGAGGAGACACAAATAATGACTTTGGTAATTTGAAGTGGCATTTGACAGGTGCAGTGCTCCTCTGCAATATAGTGAGCGCTGCAATGGTCCCTGCTATACATCACTAAAAATAATCAAAAAATAAAATAAATTAAACAGACCGCCCAAACCCGGTGCTGCTTCCTGGCTTAGGTGAAGGAGTGGGCTCAGGAGTTTTCAAAGTCTTTTCTTTTTCTCCCCTTGGTGTTAGTAGCCAGGAATGGCTGACTGCTCCGCTCTTTAATGCCTTTGCTATTGGTTATTGTGCTCTTCGAAGCTTCAGCGTATTTATCTTCATTACAGATGTAGTGCTGAAAGTGGTTCTAGTGCAAGGGCAGGCCAAGAACAAAATTAGAAGTGCCAAAGCACCTGGACGTACCTCATGTCATTCGCCATTTGGGATTCCTGTCTCACTTGTGAAGCTTAGCTGGTCAGTTTTCATTTTCCTAGGAAAAAAAGATATTTTTAGGACATGTCTGGTATGTCACTTCTTTAATCCTTAAATTATGCAAAACGCTTTGAGTGGTATACATCGATTAAAGTTCTTGGAGGAAACCTGGAATTGTGAATTGGGACCTTTGGCATCTCTGGAAGGAAAGTAATTTCATGCATTTTCCTGTAATGACAGTATTTTATTAAACTTGGTTTGGAAGGATATTCAAGAAGCCATTTAAGATTTTTTTTTTTGCCTCAAGGCGTGATCAATTATACTTGTGTCACTCCTGGGAGATACAACAGCTTAATGTGCTCCCAAAATTCTCAAGTGTTTGTGATTCTGAAAGAAGTGTCTTCAGAAGATTACAGTGTGTGTACTTATCAAAAATAGTAGTGTTTGCTATCTCTCGTGATGAATACTTAAAGTCCTGCCTTTTCTTTTTCTTTAGAAAATTAAGGTGGCAGCATTGCGCATGTACACGTGCTGCGTGGAGAAAACTGACTACGAGGAATTTTTTAACAGTAAGTAGTGGACCTGGTGGTATCTGGACTACTGCCTGGGGAGAGAGCTCCTGATGAAAATTTGTTAGATACATTTATACCAATAAATACAACAGCAAAAAGCCTTGTCAGACCTTACAGTGCACGGTCAGCTGGAAGCTGACTGCTGCTGCCCTCCCTGAAGCTCCGCAGTGGTGAGGGTTCAAGGGCAGACTCTGGAGTCTGGGATTGTTACGTCTTGCAATGGAGAAGAAGAGCAAGGGTTGGAATAGGTAAACCCCAGAATGTCTGCGACTTTGAAGGATATTGGCTTTTTTATTACCAAGGGTGGGATAAGCTCAGAATCCAGATATCACTTCCCTTTTTACTGTGGTCAGATGGTTTCTTTGTCCTACTCTGTCCCATGACCAGCTGAGAGAGGGTCTGGTGTAACTGGGATGCAGATGAGAACCATCCCCATCCACTGATGCACAAGTTTTTTATGCTACAGGGTCAGTTAGGTCACGGGGTCCTACCTGTCTCCCTTCCTTGTGGCTGGGGCGGCTTTGGCTGCTCCATAGAGGCTTTCTGCATTTTACATCCGTGACAGCATTAAACCAGGACACATTCCTTGGCTGGGTATGACTAGGACGGAGACAGAAGTCCCTCCTTCAAGTATATGGGCACAATATTGGCTCTTGGATTTTAGCTATTAGCTAAAAAAAATAATCTGTTGTTTCTTTTATTAGTATCAAATCTGGCTGCTGAAGGGGGAAGATGTATTTTTGAGACTTACCGAAACCTCAATAATTTATAATTTTTCAATTTAAAGAATAACTCTATTCTTACGTGGATTATTTCCTCTGTCAGTGTGACTTAGCTGGTGATGCACCCATTGCCTAGATCTGGCACGTCACCTGAAATTCCGAGCTACCAGATGCTTTCTTAGGGCTTTCCAACACCAGCACAGGTTGGGGCCGCCGCCTCTGGAGAGATCAGCTGAAGGGACATCTTTGTGTGTTCATCTGCTGCAGAGCTTACTGAGGTTGGTTTGGTACATGGTGGTGCTGCTGCAAGATTTTCCAACAGTTTTCAGAAGGCTTTCCAAAACTGTGATGTGGTTTCAGTGGTGGCAGGAGGGGGAGAACTCTCTAAGCAGCAGGATTCATCATTAGTGATCAAAAAATTAGAAGCTCATTTTTCCTGTGCACACACCTCTCCCCAGCTGTGTGCCCTCTCAGGCTTTCTCAGTTAAGTTCTCTTCTGTCTGTCGTATTTGCCTCTCAAATAGAGGCTTTGCTATTTCTAACTCATGTTTCCCTATCGCTGCTTAACAGATCAATTGTACAAAGGTATCTGAATGTTGCCCTAGAGCAAAGCCTAAAGGAATTTCAAAATGTGTCTGTGAGAGATACTGGAGCAGATTTTCGAGCTGAATACCTAGTAGAATGACTTCTTGATGTACTATATTCTTGATACTGTCCTACTGTTTTAAAGAGAAAATAGCAGCTCAAAAGGGCTGGAGTTCACCTACAGGACTCTAGAATTTTCTGTCTCCCGTAGCCCATCAGGGGCCTTACAGGCACTGGCCAACGTCTGTCATGCCCAGGGGAACATGGACACAGTGCCCTTGGGGGACGCCCATTGCGTCCTTCCTAAAATTGCGGTGGTGGCAAAGATGATCTACCATGAGAGAAAGTCCACGTTCAAGTTTTGCACTCCTTTACCTGATGAATTGTAGGTGCAGACTGTGACTGGAGGACAAGTATGTCTTCGTAACCCTGAGTGTTTGTGTCTCTTACTGCCCGCAGACCTGGGAACAGGGGGTGTTCTGGGGGCACAATGTATTGATTCTCCAGCACATAATAAGCACAGGAATTTCACGGGTGTCTTTACCATCAGACATTTTTCTGTATCTACCTCTATTCTGAAGGGAACAATTTTGTGTTTGATGACAGGAGGGGTCTTTCTCCCCAGTCAGTCTCCCAGAACAAGGTGTTTCAAATCTCCAAATTTTAGCATCGCGTTTTTGTAAAAAGTCAATACCCGAGGGCAAGTGTGTTGCTTGGAAGGAGACATCCCTCCTTGAAATTTATGATGTAGACAGTTCTAATATAGAAGCTAAAAAATGAATTATAAAAATAAAAGCGCAACACTTGGCAAGTTAGAGAAAAAATTCTCCCTCCCGGGTACTGAATAGGGCTTTAAAAACTTTCCGTATTTCCAGTAGCAGAGGTGTGAGCTTTGCTTTCCACTGAGGAGTGATTTCTGTGGTGGGAGGCTGCTACATGGTCGCTTCTACTTCAGAAACCTCTGTCTGTTGAACTAAGTGTTTTACGCTGAATCTTGCCTATGGAAAGATTTAATGAAATGGTTTGATTAATACAAGCATTGTGTGCTCTTGCCCTGGATGGAGGTGCCTTGGCATGCCTTCAGGTCAAAGTAGTCATTTCTAGGCACATGAACTATTTCTAATAGGAATGAGAGAGCTAAAAGAGGAGAAGGGTGAAGGGAACTTGTGTTTAATCTCCAAACATAGACTGTTGGCGTCTTTATACTGTCTTAGAGGTGGCGTAGGTGATGGATGGGCACTGATGCTGCAGCTTGGCAGCTCCCGGGCACTGATGGCGTAAGTCTCTCTGGGGAGGGTGGAACAGAAATGATTAGCTTGGTTCTTCTGGTGGTTGCCTGACCAGAGCTGGTGTATGAAAAGAAAAAGGCTGTGAAAAGTACTGTCTCATGATCCAAGTGGATCTCCTTGGTAACACTTGAGAGCCAAAAATGCAGGAGTCAGGAAGGAATATATTTGAAATGGAAAAGATAAGGTTGACTCCTTTAGGGCACATCAGACTGGAGAGTCTCTTTCTGAATACTCTGTACTGCTGGGTTTGGACAATCCTGAAGACAAGACTCGGAGCCGAGTTGGCCAAGGGGACTGTCAGACCCTTCTCGTTAGGTACCCCTCTTAAAAGCTTCTCCAGGAAGTAGAGGTGACTTCTTAGGAGAAAGGTTTCATATCGTCAGGAACTGAAGGACTTTATGCACCCATAACCAATAGGTCCACGCTTTTCAAGCCTGAGGAAGAGAACTACGGTATCTGCCACACAGCCTAAGTCTCCAGCCTCACATCATAATGGCACACACAGATCACAGAATGAGACGGGGTTGGAAGGGACCTCTGGAGATCATCCAGTCCAGCTCTCTGCCAAAGCAGGTCCACCCAGAGCAGGTTGCACAGGAATGTGTCCTGGCAGGTTTTGAATGTCTCCGGAGATGGAGGCTCCACCACCTCTGGGCAGCCTCTGCCAGGGCTCTGCCACCCTCACAGGAAAGAAGTTCCTCCTCGTGTTTAGATGGAACTTCTTGTGTTCCAGTTTGTGCCCATTACCTCTTCTCCTGTCTCTGGGCACCACTGAAAAAAGACTGGCCCCGTCCTCATCCATCCCCATGCATGGCCCCATGCGCTCATCCATAGTGTGAACGTGTGTATGGACATACAGCCTCTGGGAAACCCAGTGGCTATGGGAGCAGCGCTAAATCTGGAAACAGAAGTGGCTTCTCTGGTTGTTTGGTGGTTCTAACGCTACTGTGGAATGGCTGGAAGGTGGGTGTGCCCAGAGGGTTGGTGTCCTACAGCTGTGTGGTCAGTCAGAGCGGCAGAGCCGCAGCAAAGACCCCAGTAGCAGCCAGTATCCTGTCCCCAGCAGGAGGCAATAGCACCTGATACTTCCTTTTTATCCTCTATTGGTTTGGGATTTCCAGAGCTAGAAGCTTCGTGTTTGCCTGATTCTCCAGTTTGGGATTTTTGTCCCCATAAATGTTATTTGAGCTCTAAACACATGAAATCTCTCAGAATCTACAGTGTCCCGTGGCTGCCTGTTTTGGAGTTCAAGCACAAGTGTGGCAGTAAACGATGCTTGCTTCTGTTCAGGGCCAAAGTTAAATTACTAAAATGTATTTAGGTTTTGGTGCAGCGGATTTCTGTTAGGTGCAAAATGTGATGAAACTCATATTAACATTTAGTTTTGTTTTTGTTTATTTTTCCCCCCTTCCATCAAGGGTGCCAAATGCCTGACACTTTGAATTCATGGTTTCTAGTAGCCCAGCTTCATGTCTGGTAAGTGAAAAGTAATAGTAATATAATCATTTTCAGGAAAACCGGTGATGTATACCTTAATGTGAGAAAAAGTAGGCTTTTGATGGTTATTGATAATAGCGTGTAGATTCAGTTTACTCGTTGCTGAATTAGCAGTTTCCTGCTAAAGCACAAGGAGTTTCAGAGAAGCTGACATCTTTCACATCTCTGAATTCCTCAGTAGTGGAATGATCTTGGCCTTGAGTTTTCTAAAAGCCTGTGTGGAAAAGTCTTACTTGAGTGTTTTTTTAGGAAAAGTTTAAATTTATGTAAAAGTTTAAATTGGGAGAATTAGTGGCGATCGCAGTTGCTGCTCGTAAGAAGCATTTAACAAATTATAGTGTTGGCATTTATTCTCGCGCCTTTGAGAGGGACATGCGAGTTGGCGAGTGCCAGCCTGGCTGCATGGGAAAGTATTTAACACCTTAAACATTCAGGTTTTTTCCTTTTTTCATTTGTGAAAATAGTAGCCAAAAAAAATCAGGTTTCATCTAGCATTACATACTTGTAAAGGTCAGAGGGATGCACAAGGGAGTACAGTAATTTTTGTGAAGTGCCAGATCTTTCAGGAAACTGAAATCCATAGACGGAGGCTCGGCTGCCCGAGGGCTGAGGGGGAGTTTGTACTGAAATAGCTGCGCTTAAGCACTGGCCCCTTATTTTCTTGCTTGCTCTTTTTTCCCTTCCCTCCTTTTAATTTCCTGTCTCTTCAATATATCAAAAGATGGGGTGGCTCATTTCATTAAAGAGTTGAATAAATTAGAAGAACCATTGCAATTATAACTAGTTAATGAAATCAGTGGAATTAAGTAAAGAAGACCCTTGAGATTTGCAGTTTGTTTATTTCTTACTGTGGAAAAAAGGCTGTAAAAAATAATAGATAAGCTAATAATTTATATCAGTATTTGGAAAACTATTGCAATAAATATTCACACCCAAACTCTCTGTAAGCATCTAGGGAAAAACAGGGAGGGATAGTGTAGTTCTGCAAAGAGCACGCTTTTATCACGTCTTGATTTCAGGTTGACAGGAAGATGTGCCCTGTGATACAGAGCATCGCATTCGAGACACGTTGTCTTCTCTGATGACAGGCAGAAAAACAAACAAGGGGACTGTGATAGAGATGAAGCCAGTGTGAGATAGACTCCGAAATTCTAAGATCAAAGCTACATTGGAGACAGCCGAGAGTTGCCACGCTTTGAGCGGTGATAATAAGGAGATGTTTAATGAGGAAAATTCAATTACGTTTAAGACGTGGCGGGCAGGTTGACAGCACTGTACTAAGGCAGGAAGGAACCAAATCCCTCTACTTTGTATGATGGCGATGAAAATTTGAGTGGGGAAGTTGGCGCTAGAGATTAATTTGCCCAAGGTTTATGTGCCTGGCTCCTCCCTGGTCCTTGCAGTTTCACCTAAAGAGCACTGTCTTGACCACAAACGAGAGACCCAGTTTGATGTTCCAGGGAAGCCTGTGGCAGGTCCTGCTTGCCACCTGCATCCCTGGGAAACGCTGCAGGCTTTGCTTGTGGTGAGCTCAGTGCCCAGTGTCCTGCCGTGGCAGGAATTTTGCTCTCACAGCCAGGTTTATTGCTGTGCGCTCTCTGTGGCTTTTTCCTTAATCAGTTTGACCTCAAAGAAGTGAGAGCAGAACGTTACTGATTTTGCCTCCTCTGGCAAGGTCAGGGACATCCTGCCTCTGTCTGAAGACTCCAGAAGCTCTGCCTTTCCTGCTGGACCGTTTGCCTCAGAGGCTACAAACCTTCCTGATCTGGTGGCCAGGACCTGGCCATGGAGATTCTGATCACTGTCTGTTAAAGCCTTCCCGTTCCCCGTGCGTTGCCATATAGATCACTTTCTGCTTTGCTTCATTCTTCCCTCTTCCTCAGAGTTTTAATTTCAACAGATTAAGAATGTGGAGAAGATGAGAATTTTTCCTAGTTTGGTAAATCCCATCTGCTTTCTTGCTGTTGTCATTGCCCATCAAGCTCTAATTAATGGTTTTTCTGTACTTTTTAAATCCCACCTTTCACAGCCTTAAGGCATGTGTCAGAGCGTACCTCCTTCCATTACAGGTTGTGCTGAGTGAGTCCTCTGCTTGAATCTCTACCTCTTATTTCTTCTTCTCTGCAAATAGAGTTTTCCTACTTAACTCTGTTCAAAGAGGGGAAATTTAGGCTCTCGTGTTCAGCCTCTGCTTGTGCTGACTTCTTTCAAGATAATGTTCCTTTGTTCTTTCCAGTGCAGTGCTAAAATTATATTTCAGAAAATCAACTTATCAACAGTTTGCTGTTGGTCTTCTCAGACGCCTGGGCACAGTGCTGGCTCCCGTTCAGCCAGCTGGCCACCAGCACCCCCAGGACCTTTTCTGCTGCTGGGCAGCTCCAGCCGCTCTGCCCCCAGCCTGTGGCGCTGCCTGGGGTTGTTGTGCCCGAACTGCAGGACCTGGCACTTGGCCCTGTTCAACCTCATCCCGTTGGCCTTGGCCCATGGATCCAACCTGTCCAGGTCCCTCTGTAGAGCTTTCCTACCCTCCAGCAGATCAACACTCCCACCTGGTTTGGTGTCACCTGCAAACTTAGTGAGGGTGCACTCAATCCCCTCATCCAGACCATCCATAAAGGTATTAAACAAGACTGGCCCCAGAACTGAGCCCTGAGGGGCACCGCTGGTGACCGGCCACCAACTGGACTTCACCCCATGAATCACGGCTCTCTGGGCACGGCCATGTGCCCAGTTTTTCCCCAGTGCCCTTGTCTGTGCCATGAGCTGGCAGCTTCTCCCCGCGAATGCTGTGGGGGAGGGTGTCACAGGCCTTACCAAAGTCCAGGCGGACAACGTCCACAGCCTTCCCTGAAACGAGAAGGTGGGTCAGAGTCATCAAATGTATTGTGTGTCACAACAATGACAAAGTCCATTTCACAGCTTCCTTCTCCTGTCCCCCAAGTCACTGTTGATACTTGTGGTGTTGAGCCAGAGTAATTTCTCTGAACAAGTGTAAAGTACCCCCAGAAATAGTTGCTCTGGAGCAACTGGGGAAGCAGGAATGAGGGGGCAGGACCAGGGGACAGCAGGAAGCTCTGGGTGGGCTTTGCCTTTAGCAGTCCCCGTCAGCCAGGGCGGTGTCAGCTGCCGCTTCTGGTGGTTAAGCCCGTCTGTCGGGGCTTTGGCAATACTGACAGAAGCGACGGTGGCTGAGGCTGTTGTGGGGAACTGCTACGTCTCACCTAAGATGTGTTGACTTGTAGGTGCTCCTGTTCCTTTCCAGGCATCCTTTCATACACCCTCCTGATGTAATCTTACCAAAGCTTAAATTACTCAACCCAACCAAGGCCATGCAATTTTTGTACTATTTTCTTCTAGCGTAGCCTTAAATACACCGTAAATTATCCAACCCAACCAGCGTCAAGCAGATGGTTTTCTAAAGATAGTTTGGAATAATTTTGGTTTCATGGTTTGACGGAGACTAGTCAGTATTCGACCGAACGACAGAGCAGATCCCGTAGCGAAGCGATAAAATGCTTCACGCTGTGTTGATGTAGTTAGAAGGTCTCCAGCCTTTAAAGAGTCTGTGTCTTTTAAAGCTCAGGTGACAGGTGTAGTAACAAACTACCAAATTTTCAAATAAACTGCAAAATTCCATGATCTCACTGGTGGTGCTGCGGAGCAGCTCTGGGACAGCACTGGGCATCTAAACACAGAGCCGCCTTTCAGGCTCCCTGGGGACCAGGTTTTGCTCCGAGCGTGGCTCGGGCAGCGGGGGCTGTCGGGCTGCTCTCCGCTCCGGCCCCACCACCGCTCCCGGCACCAGCGCTTCTGCTCGGGAGGAGGTTTTCTTGCCGGGACGCTCTTACTTGGTTTGGTTTGTTACCCCTCCCGAGCTTGTGTACTCAGCGAGAGGAGTATAAAAATACTTTTCTTAGCCCAAAAATTAAACTGAGTCATTTTCTTTTTGATTTGTTAAGAGCGGGTAACAATTTGAGATACAGTAACTCTAACTTTTTCATAAATGCACAAGAGGTCAGAGGTTTTGAGAGTGGTAGAAGTAAGACACAAACATATTAAGCTCTTCATACATTCGTTCTGTGGAAGGACGGGTGCCTGGACAGCTGCTCTCTGAATTCTGAAGCACTTCAGAAAGCTCTGTCGTTTTTCTGTGAGGAAGATGAGGATTCATTGCTTGATACCATCTTAATTGCATCTGTTTGCTGGGAGAGAGGTACTGTTGGACAGCCACCGAGTTCTCACTGCCACAACATAAACCTTGAGAATCCTTCCACAGCTCTTTCCTGAGACAGAAATGGCCACAGGCTTCCCAACGCTCCCCTCCCCAGATCCTGCCCTTCTCCTCCACCCAGACTCTCTGGTCACTCCACCCTTGGATCGTTGCTCTCCTCATCACGCCCTGGTTCCCCTCTCCTGTCTTCTCACATCGTGCCCCCTGGCTCATGTTGGAGCTGTCTCTTATTTTTGGAGCTCTCCATCTAGAAACCAGATTCTGGTCCGGGGGCTTTGCTTCTTGCCGTTTTTGGTGTCCCAGGTGAATGGCCCATTTGTGCGACACTGTATGGTTCTAATCAGAAGGAGGAGTACAGGACTGCTGCCGTGCTTCTTCCCTTCAGTTTGTGTTGTCCCTGTGACTCATCATTGGCAGTCAGTTTTGCTTCTTTTGCAGGTTAAAAAATACCTTGCCTTTACTAATCAGTAGACAAGCTAGAACCCATCCCGAAGACAGACATCTGTCCTTCTGCAGGTCAGCTCAACAGACAGGCTTGGAGTGTTTGTGGTTCTCCCTGCGGAGCTGGCGTTCACAGAGTACCAGATCCTTGGGATGCCTGTAGGGAGGCACAGATCTCACGTCCACAGAAGAAACGAAGAGATAAAAAAAGTAATCACCGTGTCACCTCTTAACTCTTGTGGCACGTTCCCTGTTGTTAGGGAGCCGCTTCAGGGTGCCCCCAGCAGCTCTCTCTGCTGTGTTCTCGTTAGCTGCGAGCACAATCTCCTGTGAGCAGTTCCCCACCTGTAGCACATCTCTGTGCAAAGCACTGACTTTTTTCAGCTCCAGGGTTTGAGCATCACTTTGTCTGCAGTCACACAGTCCCTGCTCAGGCACTTCTGACCCATAACACAGGAGCAGAGCTGCTGAGAAGAGTCCCACCTTTGGGACTGGGGATGGGACTGGTCTCAGCTTAGTGAGGGAGTAGCCCATGTTTCAGTTCATGCTGTTTACAGGTGTTGTGCAAGAGGCAAAATAGATTTGTTCTGATGATGTATTTTTGAGGCAGAACAGCAGCAATGAAGTTCAAGTGGCTTTAATGCTTAAAAAAAAAAAGTCAACTCAAGGCGGTGTTCTCACTAGGATCCCACAATGCACTTACAGAGTTGTGAGTTCTTCCAGCATGTGCTGCCTGCGGGGGTTCTGCCAAGTGGTTGGACGTGTATCCAAAGGCCCCTGTAGTTGAAATAATTTAGGACATTGCTAATGTGAATTTAGGTGAAGCCTGTAACTTGCTTAAGCTTTCATGGCTTGGCTGGTCGGGACTCTTGCAGCACTTTGGTGTAACCAAGCTGAATTACAGCTGGCTCGTGCCCTAGGATTAGACAAGACATTTCTTCTTGCTCTAAAGGGTGAGATGTTCTTAAGGCTGAGGAATTTAGGTTGCAGTACTGTTTAATTAGATTAGTACTGTCAGCCAGAATAGAGTCAGCTGTCACTCTGCCGTAACTGGACTGGCCAGAATCCAGCAGATGCAGCTCTTGAGAGTACAGCGTAAAAGAGTTTGTGATAGTTTATTTTTTTAAAAAATAGAGCTCTTTGTATGTGGTTTTTTTTCCCTGATCACAAGAACACATACTGTAAGGAGAATCTTGAATGAGCTAAAATATATTTAATTTACTCCTTCTATTTGAAGAAGAATTCGAAGCTGTGAATTTGGTGTTTCTGTTCTTTCAGGATGTGCCTGGTCCGAATGAAGCAGGAGGGACGCACGGGAAAGTACATGTGTCGCTATATAGTTCACTGCATGTGGGAGGATGTTGAGCAGCGCGGTAAGGTCATGGGGGTAAGTCGTCTTTGGCTTTGATAATGGTGATGAATTATCTTTTTTGATGCTTTTGTAAGTGTGAATGCCCAAGAATCAACCTGCAGCTGCTTGTTTATTTCTTTACTAGCTTAAGTTTTTTCCTGGCGGCCCGTTCCTGTGGCTGTACTGCCTTCGTATTGAGCCACTCACTTTGTGTCTGAAACTGCACAAGGGCCTGGATGAAGACTTTGATGTGTCTGGAAGCAATTAATTTTCCATGTGATTGCAGAAATGGATGCTGCTCTAACAGAATGAGCGTTTGTGGATAGGAATAGGCAACCGGGTAGGGAGAGACATGACTGGTGCCAAACGTGTAACAGCAGCTTAAGTTACTCCAGCAGAGCTTGGAGTTTTCTCTCTAGAATGGCCAGTGAAAGGAGAGTTAAGGGACAAGGTTTTGTGTGAAGTTCCTGTACAAGACTTAATTTTTCATTTTGGATTCTTCGTCTTTGTCACAAAAGAAATGTTGAAGGAGAGAGCAGCTCCAAGGATAGTTCCTTGGCAAGTCTGAAGGAAGAACATGGTTGGATCTTTTTGGCCTGTTCTGAGGAAGGTTATGCTGGTTACTAGTAATGGTCATTTCTGGCCTTAAAGTCTGGAAGTGCACTTCTCCAGCCTTGGGCTGGTGTAGTCTTCAGAGAAGACAGTGCAGGAGAAGTAGGAGGTGGTTTCAAAACCCCAATATCACAGCGGTGATAGGAGACTCACGAGAGGTGAGGATGCCTGTGTTCAGGACATGGTCAGGGGGAGAATGGGGCTGGGATAGATCTGTGTTGTGGAAAAAGAAAATAGTATTTCAGTGATTAAATAAGACATTTGTCTGCGATTAATATAAATTAGACTGTTAGAGAAGTGACAGTTTTTATATAGCAAAGATGGCATATTGTCAGTCACATGAGTAAGGGAGAGGCAGCTGCTTGGGTGTTCCTGTTGGTGACAAACAAGAGAATTAAGGACAGAGTTAGGATCTGGAGTGTGATCACGTTAGTAACTCAAGGAGTGTTGGATCTTTCGTTTGTTACGTGGTTTTAGAAAGTGTTGATTCTGGTGTAACTTCACTTACTCCACCAGCAATGGCCTTTTTGGATTTTTCCCTAGTTGTTGGGAATTTCGTAGCTTTACTATGTTTCAGCTTGCTTTTTGAGTTGAGCCATGCTCTTAAGTTTCCTTTGGATTCAATCTAAATTCAGGCATCTTAGAATTTCTTGCTACGTTAATAGGCTTACATGAATTCCAGTATGGGAATTTCCACTTTCCTGGTCAGATGCCACAAGGCAGCGTGGGTGAGCCTAGACAAATAAGATGATCATACCAGAGAAAAAGATTGAATGAAATAGCCTGTGCGGTATTGTCCCTCCCTAGTGCCTGTCGTGTCGTATCAGTGGTTGATTCTGCTTTCAGTAGGGACTGGAGACAGCTCAGCTCTTCATTTTGGCTGCAAATTTAAGGCTGCTCTTGAAAAGCAAAACAAACCACAACCCCAAACTCCAGCCAAACACCCCACTCCCAGAGCCCCCCAGAATCTCTTCCAGGGTCTTTAGATTCCATCTACACACAGCGAAAACACTGCTTGGGAGCAGATTATTTCTCTGTTCCTTTTGGCCTTCATCTTGCCTTACATGAACTAATTCCAAACAGCATCCCATAGTTTTCCCTGCAGGATGTGAAGCAGCAGCAAAGAGAAGCAAAGGCAGCAGTTTGCTATCCTTACAGGCAGCCAGAGCCCAGAAGTGAAGGGTGGTGTAAGTTAGACCTGGATCGAGAGAGTTTTCTCAGTAAATTTTAAGGGGGGGAGATCCATGACGGTGCTTGCAGGCAGTTCTTTGTGAAGGCAAGGGATTCCAGTTCTGCAAACCAAACTGTTCCGTTGCTCCCCAAAATTCCCCAAAGTGTTCAAAAAAGAAACCCAAACCACCTCCTGTTTTCATCCAGTCTAGAGCCTTGGATGTTAATAGGCGCGTGTTATACTGGTATGGCTGCTGTGTGATGCAACTGTGAGGAGATGTGCAGTGGTTGAGTGCCACTCGCTCTCTGCCTTGGCAGGCTGGGCATCTTGTCAGTTTATCCTTGAATTTACATTTCGCAATCTTTGTTTGTAATAAAGATCATGCGATGCAATAATGAACGTGCTTAGTTTGCAATAATATGACTCCTATAATATAATTTTGACTGTAACCTAGTGTTAAGGTAGCTTTTATGTGGCAATAGCTGATGCTTAAACGGAGTAAGTACACATGAAAAGGCTTGATCTCAAAAACAGTTACATCTGTGTGTATATTTAATATAGTTTAGCTGCACAGAGGCCCATTGATTTTAATGAGACTCCTTGTTAGAGAACGTGAACTCTTGAGGTAAGAGCTGACTAGACCAGGCACTCGGTGGGTAAGAAACCATGGTGAGCTCTCCTGGACTGTGAACTGGGAAATCAGGGCTGTTCTCTTCCTCATGGTGTGTGCTAAGGCATAGAGCTTTCATCATCTTCCAGTCACTTTGGTTCTTTCTTTCATCTTTTAATTATTCCTAATCTTTCAGATGTTGTTTTGTCAAGATGAATGAACTTTTTAGGCTCCTCTGATAGTATTTATTGTATGTGAGATGAAAATAGTTTATGCCTTGATGTTAGAAGAGCTTAGCTGTGCTCTGCTCCTTATCGATGCTTTATTTGCCTTCCTCGGTGCTAGTGATCCGAGCTTCAGATCCCACATCAGCTGTGCCCCTGCACGGGCAGTTCCTGCCTCTTCCATGCTTGGTTGCTCTTTTGCACTTATTTTTCTCCCTCTCACGTGGATGGACCCCGATCAAACTCTTCCTCACAGCTCCTCTTCAGCAAGCACAAGGAGTTTTCAGAGACACGGAAGCAAAGGGCAGCTACCTGGGTGTTAGGTCCTACTTATTAATCTCGAGGTGTTTATCCCTAATGTTTCCTTTAAAACGAAGCTGAGGGAATGACAAAGGACTGGTGAGCTGGTTGAGGGATGTGTGTAGCAGCCTGTTTAGTTTCACGTCATTTAGTCCTGCAATCACTATATAGTCTACCTCCAAAAGAAGAGTTAAATATATCATGGCCAGAATAACAAATGAAAAAATACAACTTCAGTGTTCCTCTGTCGATGCATTCAAATTTCAGAACCTGAGCCTTTCTCAAAAGTAAGTGAAATGAAAAGAAACTTTACTGAATCCTTTAAGGGCACTAAGTTACCATGCGCACAGCTCTGAGGAGGCTCCATTCCCTGCTTTTTCTCTTGTGCAGAGTATCAGAGGTGGGTATTTGACTCCCATGGGTGCATTCCTGTGTTGCGGTGTAAGTGGCAGAGCACCTGTATGAAATTGCTGGTTGGATACAATTAGCTTAACTCCCTGACAGACAAAGCTGCAGTTCTTTGCCTCGTTTCTCTATCTAGCACCGCTTCCAGCTCTTGATGCAGAAAATGGATACTGTAGTCCTGTATTGATATTGATGGTTTATTAAAATATGCCGTCTGCTCCTAAATATACAAGTTCATTGGAGCCAAAAGCGATAGAATGTGAAGCGTTTTAACTGCTAATTTACACCAGCTCCAACTCCAAATGGAGTTTGTATTATTTCAAAACCTGGTTGTTAAAATTGCTGAGATCTAAATCTCAGCTACAAAGTTTTGGGACCTGTTAGCCTGAGCTCCTTCAGCACTCCTGAATGTCGGCAAGAGTCAGAAACCAAAACTTGACACAGCTGTAAAAACACAGGGAGAGCCTGTGGCCTCAGCAAATTCTACTGGTGCAGGCAGATTTCAGATATAAATTTTACTCTGCTGTCCCTACGACTAATGAACTCAGTTTCTTTTGGTGGGTTTGCACCCAGGTGTGCCCTGTTCTGTGGCTAACCAGTGCTCTTTACTTCATTTTTCCACTAGTGACATTTCTATCAAACTTTCAAAACAAACAGAAAAATTGGCTTGATGCAGTGGCTCCAAGTGTTGACGGTGAGGCTGGGCTGGGTACGGTCCCTGCCAGCGATCCCCACCTCGTGGCTCCGCCGAGGGGCAGCTGCCCCGTCCCTTCCTGAGGGGGAGTCACTCGGTGCTGCCCGTTGTCTTCTAACAGAGTCCTTCAGCAACCCGAGTATTAACCTTCCTGAGCCAGTGCTTTAGCAACGCTGTGTCTGTGTGGCAGAGGCCATCAGGACTGGTAGATGCTGGGGTTCCCTGGGACAGGATTTCAGCTGAGAATCGGACAATAGACGTGATGTTAAAAAAAAAAAACAAACCAAAACAAATGAAAAAGAAATGCCAAACCTCAAAAAAACACACTAAAAGAACTCACACAACCCTTCTGCGCCCCGCTGTGCTTCTGGCTGCAAATCACATCCAAAATACGCATCAGGCTTTATTCAGATACCTGTGAATTGGTCTGGGTTCTTTCTAACACTGCTCATCTCGTGGGGACATTCTGCGTCTGAAATGAATCGTGGGGTTTTTTTCAGCGCAAAATAACAGTTTTATGAAGCTGTACGTGTTCTAGAAGCTGCAGAGGAGATAAGCGCAGGAGGGGCTGGCCGGCCTGGCCTGCCAAACCAGCTTTAATTTGTCTTAATCTCACTTTCCTGTTTTCCCACCAGGCCACTTAGACCCCTGCCCCCGTTCCTTTCCAGGAACACATCTAGGTGTCTTTTGAATTGGTTTATTGGCTCTGCTGGGCCCAGCACAATCCAGCCTTTGTTACAGGTTTAGCTCGAGCTGTTTGTATCCAGCGCCCCAGGATTTGCTCTGGGTTACAGGCTGCACATCCGAAGTGATGCCGTCGGAGCCAGTGTCGGGGTTCACAGGGCAGAATTCAGCTTTGTGACCGAAAACACCACTTTCTGTCTTGATACTTGCACAGTTAGAAGGCTTGAGATGATTGAAAGTGCCAGTTCTCCTTACAGCAGTTACCAACCTTCCTAAAGATAATACCATTCAGTTTAAGTTACTCTTTCTGTGGAGAGCAAAAAGTCTGGGCCTTCCAAAGTGGAGGAAAAAGTGGCCCTTCTCTGTGGAGAACAAAAGGTCTGACCCACAGTCACGCTTGGAGGGAGACAAGTAAGACTCCAGACTGCAGGGAATGAGAGGACAGAATCAATAGAATTTTAAGATAGAACCTTATTTTTGTCTGAATTGAACCCTTGCACTTGCTTCACTCTGGTGAGAAGCTGCTGCTTCAAATGGTGTATGTGAATTTTGAAACGTATAACTTTACTTGGGCATTTTAAGGAGGAATGTGAGTTTTTTAATGACTGTGTAGAAAATGTAATGTATAAAATCTTCCCCATTTCTAGTTTTCATTTTTAAATAAACAAAAACCAAAACAAACCAAAACCACCAACAAAATAACTGCAGCCCGGGACACAAAGCCCAGACTCGCCCAAACCTGAGACACAAACCTGCTGCGTGGGAGGGTTTGTGCTTTCCTGTTTAATCGGGTGGCAGGCATCGAATGGGCTGTTTTAAATGAACTTGGTGTTTTAAGAACATCACAAAAGAAATGGTTCACCAGCCCTTCATCCTTCCTCAAAGAGCTCAAGAGTTCGCAGCAGTTTTCCTGTGTTTTGTCATTTCATAAACGAGTAGCGGCGTCGGGTGCTGGTTGAGAATGAACTCAGTACCTTTGATTCTGGAAATCTTAATAACTTAAATATGCAGGAAGGTGCATGTGCCTGGGACGTTACCTTGGGAATATCTCGACTCTGGCGAGGTCTGGAGCAAGCAGTACACGTGGTGATGCAAGTTCAGCTTTACTGGGTCGTGGAGTTCTGAACTAGGGTCTCTTTCTCCTGGTGGTTTTAACGGAGTTGTTCTAGAACCAGCACCCCTGGAGCTACCCCACCCGTCTGCCTGAAATACAGGCGGGTTTGGGGCACGCCAAGGATACCCGGTGTTGAAGTGAAGGTATAATATATGCTTGGGTCCCTTTCAACTTCGGTTCTTTTCTGTAGAATCTGGCATTTAAAAAAAAACAATTTAAATTTCCCAGCTGTGCTGGATCCTGTTACTGCAAGGTCGTGTCCTTGGTCTGGTCTGTGCCTCCCGCTGGTGCCTGCGAGAAGTTCACTGGAAGCTGCCCCAGAGCACCTTGTCTCAAAATAACCTTTCTCATCGCTGCCCGCGCTCTGCACCCCTGGGACTCACACACCAAAACCCGCTTTACCGGGCAGTGCCGGTAGGTGTGAAGTGCTGCCCCGTGTTCCTCAGACTCTCCAGAACACGGTGCCCTTGCCAAAATTGAAACCTTGAGTCATGAAATTACTGCGTAATTTCCATGTGGATGGGATGGAGAGGATGGTGGAAAGGGGGGAGCGATCCCTGCGGCTCCTGGCGCTGTCTCTGGGCTCTGCAGGACCATCAGCGCTGGTGTCACTGCTCCTGCCAGAGCTCGCTCTGCCTCTCACCACCCAGGCTGCCCTTTGCCTGCGGGCAGCGCAAGCCTAAGTAACATGTTGTTGTGCTACGTATTTGGGTCATTTCCATTATCAGTTTCCTAGCCTTCTGGATTTTCCTGTGGAATTCCTCATCTGAGATCAGCTGGGCTGCTTGGCTAAGCCTTTTGAGCCTCCGGGGAGCAAGATGCCCCGTGTTGCCAGTGCAATTCCTCTTCAACAGCTCGAAGCTGCTGCAGTGAAAACACAAATGTGCTTTCAAGCTCCTTCATGAATACAGAGAAATACCAAGACCAGTGTCTCTTCTAAGCCAGAGTAATCAAACGAGCTGTTGAGAGGTTCTGTGTTGTTCCCAATACGTTATAATTTTAATTAGTTGCTTGTGATTCTTGCTGCTGGTGCACATCACTGGTACGCGCTGCTTCCCCTTCAGGAGTGAGTCACTTCACTCTTCCTTGGGGTTTCGGTGCCCGCCTGCCTTGGGTACCGCGGGCATTGATGGACCCTGGATCCCATTCCCTGCTAAGGGACTGCACCTGGTGTCATGTTTCCCCTCTGTCAGTGCGGAACGTAGTTTTCCCTTCCAATCTTGTAGAGAGATTGGTTTCTCTCTCTGTTTTCTTACCTCTCTCCTTACTTCCCTGTGTTCCCTTGCAGGACTCCTTCCTGGACCTTACGCCGGCACCACCACCTCTCCCTTCCCTTGTGTTCCCTCCTGTTCAGCTGATCCTTTCACAACTGCTGGTGCCCTTCGTCCCTCTCTCCCTCCCTCAGTGCTGCTTCCCCGGTTCAGTGGCCACCGGCTGCCTTTGGCCAACGTGCTCATCCAGCAGCCTCCTCTCGCAGGGCAAAGGGAAGCTCAGGATCTGTCCTCTTGTCTCCTTGCTTTGAACCCACCCTTGCATGTTGAAGCCTCTCAATGACTTTGCTGCTTTCAGCTGCAGATCTTCCTTTTTGCTCTTATATTCTTTTATTTCTTTATCCGAACACTTGCTTTCCCATCCTAAATCCCAGCTGCTTGTTTGCTGCTGATGGCGCTTTCCTCCACCGATGTCCTCACGCCTCGTAGTTTTCTCTCCTGACCTAGACATCATTCATCCATCTTCCAAAAACTTCTGCAAAGATCATCTCTCTGGCTTGCTGCTCACTGGGACATTCCATCTCCTCACTGTCTCCACTAGTATTTATTTTTTTTTGCTGCAGTGCGAGCTGGGCAGCGGGTTGCCAATCTGCCGGCGCTGGTGGTCTGGATGGGCTCCTCTGGCAACCAGCTCTGGGCCACCTCATTGGTAAACGCCTTAAATTCTGTCGCAGACACAGTGTCTTCATGTGTACAGCTGCACGCGCTGCAGTGCCCCGGAGCCTGGCAAAAGAGTTTGGATTTTCCTGATAGAACTCAGGTTTAGTTTGTTCCTTCGTTTTCTGGCTGCTCTGGCCCATTTTATCCATTTATGAATCCAGCAGCTCTATGGAGCCCACCCTTCTGATGGCTTTGGCTAAAAACTCCCACAGTAGAATAACTTACAGTGATCGGGAAGCACAAATGCGATACATTTAATAATTCTAATGCTCACTTTCCTGCTTGCTTCCTCTCTGCCTTCTTTTTCCTACTTAGTGTAAGCAGTGGCACGTGACAGCCCTGTGCTCCTCTGAGCAAACGTTTCTGTTTCCCACTGGTTTGGGAATCTCAATAGATTCTTTCTGTTCCCGGGTCGGGGTTGGGTTTGGGTTGGGTTCCCGGGTCGGGGTTGGGTCCTGTTGGGTTTTCTTCTTCTGTTTCTGGCCATACACGGCACTCACCGTATCTCTGTTGATATTAACTGCTTCGTTATCGTTACACTCCTGTAAGAACTTGAATGTTGTGGTTTCCGTATTCAAAGGGCAAATAATGCAAAAGGTTAAAAGATAATTAAAAAAATGCCAGCGTATCTGATCTCAGAGATCTCTGTTTGTTGCTCCCAAAACATACCTCCCGTTGGGTTTCCAGTTAGTTGGGCGGCCTCGGGGCCACGAGGGTGACTGCACATAGAAAGGAGACTCAGCTTGTGGGACCAACACCGTGGGTGGAAAACGGACTCACCACAGTCTTGTTCTGTGTGAAATGAGCAGCACTGGTCTGAACTGGTTTCCGTATGGCTTGGGCATGGACTCTGTAACTCCCCATGCATTTGATGGACAGCAGAAGAGTGGCCTGTCAATGACCAGCAGTTTTAGGGGGTGTCACCTCAACTATATTGTCATTTGTCTTGCTCCTGATAAAAGCATTGGCAGTTCCTTCTCTTTGTAGATGACATTTGAAGACTCTGTTTTTTTTCCAAGTGAGGAAATGGCAGAGCCCCCACAGCTGATGGGAGTCCCTGGCTAAAGGACACCTCAATCCGCTGAGGAGCTTGAAAACAACATGTCTTGTGGAGAGCATCCTGAACGTGCCCTTTTGTAGTTGGTGTTTTATTACACGCTTGCGAGAAGGGAGATGGCCCATCTGCAGTTTGGATCTGTGTTACTCAGGAAAGAGCACGCAAGGAAATGTTGGGCTTCTTAAAATCCTCGCTCACGCTCTTAGGATCTTCGGGCAGTTTATTTATTCAGAGCAGCATCGAGTCTGAATGAAATACAGAAGTAAGATGGAAAACTCTCAGTATCTTAGCGTGCAGCGTTTTCATGGTTCGCTTTCCTCCTCTGCCTGTACTCGAGGGCAGAACTAGGGTAGAGAAATAATTTTTGTTCGCTTCTGAAAGGTTACAGTAATAAAGAAACTCTTGTTAACATCAGAGTATATGGCAGGCAGGAGTTTTCACAGTCTGGCATTGTTTATTTTACCAGCAATTTGGAACCTTCTGCACTCTTAAAATATTGGCAAGAAAATATTTAACTGTTAACTACTCTGTGGCGTGTGTGTGTTTGAAGCCCTGGGGAGGAGGAGTGCTTGGGGAAATCAGGTTTTTCTCAGCTTATGATTGAAACCAGAAGGTGCAGAATATTGGTAGAAGGTGAAAGCAATGTGGCTTCAAATTAGAATTTTACCCCAATGTGGAGCTGATGGGGGAATGTCAAACAGGTCACGTCTGAACGGGACCGTGTGAGGAAACAGCGGGAAGTCTGATGGAAAGAGCACAACAAGGCAGTCTGCCGGGCACCGCGAGCGGAATTTAGTGGGGGACAGTAACTGCTGGAGAGGGCGCAGCAGCAGAACTGCTTGTTAAATCATTTTGTTGATGAAAGTAAAAAGTACAGGCCAGAGGAGCTGCGGGAGAGGGTAGAGCAGAGGCCACAAAGGTGATATGAGCCTGGAGCATCTCTCTGATGAGGAAAGGCTGAGGGAGTTGGGTCTGTACAGTCTGGAGAAGGGGCGGTCGGGTTGCTTCACGCAGAGATGTTTTGAAGATCACCATATCAACAGTTGTCAGGAGTTGAGAGTTGTTCTGACCTGAGGTTGGTTGGAAGAACACTCGGAGGAGGTGTATGTCAGCTTGTAGTCTTTTTGCTTTTCTCAGCGCCTGGTTGCTGTTGAAGGCACGGTCCCGTGTTAGGTGGACCCTCGGTCTCACCCACTAGAGTGTTTCTTGTGTGGGACTTCTGAGGTTTGTCTCAGGAAAGCGATGGAGCTTTGCAGGATCCCTGGAATGGCTCGTGGTGAGTATCTGCCTGAGTCGATTTCCCTTCCCTGCCGTCTTCTCCAAGCGCCGCTTTTAAACTTGGTCATGGAACTTTCTGACAGTTTATCAGACTCAGCTCTTGACTCTGGTGTTTAGAAACTTGTTTGTGGTCAGTTTTAGGCTTTTAGCAAGTAGGTTTTTAAGAGGCGTTGCAGGAAGAGCCCTCTACAGCTGCTCACCCTGACAGGGGACCGGCACAGCCAGGCAGTGATTCCGCCTCTTCTTCCTCACCTTCCTCTTGAGGAGCTGTTAATGAGCTCTGCCTGCGCCTCTGTAGAGATGAAGGAACTCAGAACGAACCCCGTACGTTGAACACCATGAGACTGTACCACGATCTGCTCTGCATCTTTCGCTGTGACCGGGGCAGGGTTTCCGAGTCAATCGGCCGCAGGACAGAAGCGTTTCCCTGGGGCTGGGCAGCCGCGGGTGACACCTGCTTTCGCTGGAATACAAAGGGGATGTTGTGTAACTTGCTTTTCTGTGTCTGCCTGAAACAAACGTGCTGTGAGGAGCGTTAGTGACGAGTGTGCAGTTGTTAGGAGCGGAGCAGCGCAGGAAAAAGTCTTTCTCCATGAACATTTTGCTTTTATGGACTGAAGATTTTGGCAGGAACTGCTGATACAACCTGACGTTCAGCTTTTGCTGGGTTAATGCGGTGTTGAAGCAGGTTGTCACTGAACATTGAAGAAGGCTTTAAAGACTGTTCCCTGAAGTTAATGATCTACTGAGCTGCATTACAAAATCACTTCGTTTGCACTAGAAAATTGGAGAATTTATCAGGAAAGTTACTACTTTAAAGTCTATGGTGACTCCCAGCTGTAGCTGTTACAAGCCAGTCAGCTTGTGTGCAGACAGTAACAGTGGTTAATAAGAGACTCAAAAAATGAGGATTGGAAAAATGATTTCCGCAACGTCTTTGTCATTTCACAGCTGTGTGAAGGGGCCTGAAGGAGCCGGCTGTTTTGGCCCCTTGCTACAGAGATATTTTTAATCTGGTTTATTAATTTAATCTTCTTGATCCTAGCTACAGTCTCAGTCATTTTCAAAATTACTGTCCTAGAAGTGGTAGTTATTGGAGGCAGTAAAAGGGCTGTATGCAGATTTTCCAATTTAATGGCATGTGCATTTATTAAAAGGGCAGCAAACACTTAAAAGGCCCATCTATAGCTCTGTGTGGTTAGAGATTATTTATAACTAAGGTAAACTCTATATTCTAAGTTATTCTTTCCAAATGCAACTTGAGAGAAGGTGCGTAATACAGCCTGAATGTTTGAGGAGTGAGCTTATTTTATCCTGACAGGTTTGTCCCGTATGTCCCTCGGGACGTTCTGCCGGAGCAGGATGCCCCAGCCCTCAGGAGTCCCTGGGATGGGCCAGGGGCTGCTCCGTGTGGCTCACACGAGTCCCTGACGGGGGCTGGCTCACAGCGACACGCGTGTGCTCACACCTGCCTGCCTTGTTTTGCACAAGAGATGGATTAATTTTTACTGTGTGTGCCCAAAGCACTGCTTTGCTGTTGGGACTGACCCCTCCAGAGCGCAGGAGTGGCGCGGGGCATCAGCACACCCGCTGTAAACCCGCCTCAGAGAGCCCGGGCTCGGGGCGATGCCTGTGCTCACGCCTCGGCTGGGGACAGGTACGGGAGCAAACACCTTCTACAGACCAGGCTTTTCATTCTAGCAGGAACGGTGTAATGAGAATGAGGGGTTGGAAACTTAAGCCAGAAAATTCAAATGTGAAATGAGATACACATGTTCGACCGTGAGGGTGATGTGCCTTAGCCAAACACAACTTACTGAGCTTAGTACAGAGGGAACCCAGGGAAATGTAATGGCCTGTGATATGCAGAGGGTCGGGTTCTATGATCTAATCATTTCTTCTGGCTGAAATCTCTTCATAAAAAAATCTACTTCAACCATAACTTACGGCCTGAAGAGAGGAGTTGCTGCATGGCACTCGATGACTCGCGCTTGTGCAAGGTGCAGGTGGAAGTGTCCCTCCTGGCTTTATGGTCTATGGATGGATTAATGTGTTCAAGTAGCTTAAGGGTGCAACATGTGCTGGCAAAAGCCAGAACAGAGAGAAACTCCAGTTAAAAGTGGTTCCAAATAGCGTAGCCCACGGATAGCACAGACCTTGCCCAGTCTGTGTGCCCTGAGACTCCAGTGCCACCCCCAGAGGGGTGAGGGGGGGGGGAGGAGGGACTCAGCACAGAGGAATGCTCTCGGTCCAACAGCAGACGTTAATACGGACTAATCCTGTAACAGCTTTCACTTCAAAAGCTGTGCCCATGCACCAGACATTCATATGCAGCAGCACAGTCTGTAGAACAGGGTGCTCTTCCCTAGAAATTTTGTAGAATAGAAAACTGTAGCTGAGATTAGTGTGGTGGGAGGTGTCCCTGCCCAGGGCAGGGGGTTGGAACTGGATGGGCTTTAAGGTCCCTTCCAACCCAAACCCATCCAGGATTCTATGATTTGATACTGCAAGTTGTCTGAGCAGCAGTTGGCCTCACCAGGGGCAGCCGGATGGTGTGTTGAGCTCATTGAGGCTGAAGATGGGGTTTCTGCAATTAAACAGTGCAGGTGGGGAATGCTGCCGTTTTCTTGCGGGCACAGTGTGGGATCCTGGCTTGGTTCAGTGAGAAGTCGTGACGCGGTGGGACGGGACGTGGGCTCTGCGGTTCCTTTTATAAAAGGTGTTGTCGGTGTGAGCGGCGTACCCAAAGCGTGTCCTGTGTTTGGAGCTAAGGTCGTTCTGTCACTTCAGGCGATGGGATGTGAATTTATTCTGGTGACAGCTCTGCCCTGGGTTGTTCCAAGGAAGGCAAAGGGGCTGAGTCCCTAGAAGAGCTCCAGATGTTACTGATTTTTTTCTTGTTATTGGCAATTACTCCCTGGGAATTGTCTGGCAGTTTTTCTCCTCAGTAACAGGCTGTGGAAGAGGCAGCAGAATCCCGACCAGGCAGGTCACGGCTCTCGCCAGCGGCAGGACCATGCACAGGCCTCCAGAGGAAGCCTTTCCAGCAAACGCTGCTTTGGCTTTGCTTGTGTTCCCTGTTTCAGAAAGCAGTGTTCTCCTGCGGAGCTTGTCCGTAGCCAGCGCTGGTTGTTCTTCAGAAACTGCAATGTGCCCCTAAATGCAGTTTTATTGCCTGAGATACTGCTCCATCCCCAAAGTCATATTTTATATTTTGAACTGTTTGTCTTTTAAGATGTATTTATTGCCCTGTTTGTTTAACTTGGTTATCTCCTTCATCAATCTATTTCTTGCTAACTTAAAGCTGCTGCTCTTTGTTTTCGGTACAGAAAGCTGCCTCCCTGGGGATGTATGGTCCAGGACTTGTCTCTGTAATGGGACTATTTGTTTTCTTTGCCCCTTGCAGTTGCCTGCTGTAACATTTGTAGTATGTGTTAAGTAATCCTTGAGGTAACATTTTTATTATGTCATAAAAAGTGCGTGGCAAATATATAATAACTCATGGAATTTGTTTGTTTAAAATGGAAGGATAATTTATTGAGTGTGTTACATGAGACCTGCTCCCCCTTATTAGAGCTGTAGAAGTGCAGCTTATTTAGAAGTACGTTCTATTGAGAAAAACCACGATCTCTGACACGCACAGAGAGTTTGAGCATGGTTGGGTAGAAATGACATCATAGTTTATGTACTCAATAAAAATTTAATTAAGTCATTACAGAAGTTGCAGTCATCATTTAACCCTCTGATTTCTTATGTTGAGTTCTTTTTTTAAACATTCAGTAATAACCAGTCTCCAAATCTTGATAGCCTATAAAATATCTGCATGAATTTTTAATAGTTTATATTAATGGAAAAATATGAGTAACTGACATAAAAGGAATTTTCCTTGTGTTTGCGTCTGTGCCTCTCTCTAAAAATCAGGAGATGAAAAAAGATAGTGCTTTCATGGAAGAGTATTTAACCTGGAGATTTCCTGGCCTGGCGAAGACCAACTCCTATTGTGATAGACAAGCTGTTGTATAATTAGAATACAAGAGCGAGCACTCTTCAGGACCCTAACGAGCGTTCAGGATGCGTGGCTTGCCCTCTGGTCAGTGTTAAGATTTGAGGTGCGTGAGTTTTCACAGCTTTCCATCAGCCTCCCGGCGAGCTGCCCGTCAGAGACAGCCCTGCTTGGTCCCTGGGGGCTGGGGGCCTGTCCCCTCCACTGGGTTTGCTCTCTTTTTTGGAACCCCTGTCTCCGAGGTGCAGTCTGTCCTCAGCAGCACACTGCTGGTGGGCAGGGACGGGAGCAGTTATCCCTGGGGCTTAGGCTGTGTTGTGTGTGAGATCTGTAGAGACGTGCTTGGGATCTCGGATCGCGCATCAGGGTCAATCCGAAGCAGCAGCTTCACCAGCTGAAGCGGAGCTTGGCCCTTGGGAGAACTGCTTATTAAATCATTTTGTTGATGAAAGTAAAAAGTACAGACCAAAGGAACTGCTGGAGAGGGTAGAGCAGAGGCCACAGAGGTGATTATGAGCCTGGAGCATCTCTCTGATGAGGAAAGGCTGAGGAACTTGGGTCTGTACAGTCTGGAGAGGACTGAGGTGGGGATCAATACCTTCAGATACTTCAAGGGTGGGTGCCAGGAGGATGGGGCCAGGCTTTTCTCAGTGGTGCCCAGTGGGCACTCGTAGCATTCTGTGATTCTGTCAATGGGCAGGTTGTGTGAGGGAGATGCCCACAAGGTGTTTCAGCCATCACTGGCGTCTCTTCTGGTTCCCTCTCAGCCTCACCCTGGGTCAGTTCTGGAAGGCAAGGGGTGGCTTAGGCCAGACCAGCGAATAATTAAGCAGCTGTTAAATTTAGTTAAGTCACTGCAGGACTCGGACTGGGTCACTCCTACAGCGGTGGGGGAAGTAGCTGGGTCAACACAAACCTGGAAAGACATTTGGTCATAGTCAAAAACTAGTGAAGTCTGAGCTTCTGAGATGTAGAGACAGAAGTGATGTGATTCCTGCATGAGACAGTCGACAGTGACAAGTGACAGTGACAAGTACAGGAGCAGTGGGGCCGTGGGGCCTCTGTCTTTAGCATTGCGGTACTTTCACAGCACAGTACCCTCTGGAGTCCATGCTTCAGAAAAAAATGTTGAAAATCCTCTGAATTTCTAAAAAACACTTGTGTGAATGAAGCCTGGGCTGGGAAACCTGCTTAATAGTTGAAATACGGCCATCTTCATCAGCCCGAGCTGGGCTGCCACGGCGTGGCCCTGCCCTTGCTCTTCCCCAGCTGCCTGGTCTCTCCACTGCTGTAGCCACACGTCAGTGCTGGGGATTTTTCTGCCGTCTGTGTGTTCTGAGTAACGCTGACTTGGGTTTCTTCACAGGATTAAGGAGCTGTATTGTGTGTTCATGTTCCGAAATGTTTCGCTGCCCCAACACCGTTACTCCAGGCAGACCCTCACCTGTGGCCAGGGCACTGCTGCCGCTTCCCCTGCTCACACTGAAGCTGCTGCTGTTTTCTCCTTGGCGCCTCATTTAGAACCTACACAGATGGGTTTCTGCTTTATTTTTCAGATTAATTCCGTCGCCCTAAGGGAAGACTTGAAAAGTATGGTAGAAAATTTCTATGCAGCTCTATTTGGATACGATGAGGTAAGAAGGATGCTTTCACAGAATCACAGAATGCAATGGGGCTGGAAGGGACCTCTGGAGATCATCCACTCCAAACTCCTGCCAGAGCAGGGGCACCCACAGCAGGTCCCACAGGAACGTGTCCCAGCAGGGTTGGAATGTCTCCAGAGATGGAGACTCCCCCACCTCTCTGGGCATCCTCTGCCAGGGCTCTGCCACCCTCATAGGAAAGAAGTTCCTCCTCGTGTTGAGATGGGACTTCTCATGTTCCAGTTTGGTGATACCATTTTTTACATGATGTGTGTTATTAATATCTTGTAAATGTAAACTTTAGGGGGTCGTGGAGGGTGTCACTCATGCAAGTCTGTAGTTTTAAGCACAGCTAGAACTGCCTGGGATGTTTTTTTCCCTCTCTCTTTTTGTTGATACTCCTTTTGGAAACAAAATGTCTGGTTAAATTTAAGACAAATGGTTTTTATTTCTAACTGAATATTTTAAAATCCTCTCTTGCTGTTGGCAAACATGTCAGCAGAAGGCAGGAGTTCTGTGGTGATAACACCACAATATCTAAAAAGACAATAC
Organism: Pedionomus torquatus; assembly: GCA_013398155.1. Taxonomy (NCBI): domain Eukaryota; kingdom Metazoa; phylum Chordata; class Aves; order Charadriiformes; family Pedionomidae; genus Pedionomus; species Pedionomus torquatus. The sequence goes on from VZRU01014283.1 coordinate 55,627, forward strand.
GAGTGGGAGAGAGCTTAGACGAAAAGAGCTCAGGGATGTGACCTGGGCATGAGCCAAATTTAATATTAGATTTAACTGGAAAAATCTAGATAGTTCTTGATGAGGAGGAGTCCTCTCTTTCTCCTTTAGAATGAAAAATAGAAAAGCAAAGCAAAATAGTGAAGTCCTGGCTACATTTCTGCAACCTTGTATTAAATATCCTTTATTTCTTTTTTTCCAAGTGCCATGAGCTTTACACAATTCTGTGTTGTCGTCTCTGTAACATTTTTATGGTAAAGATTTCTTAACACAGAGCTGCAGTTATCGGCTCTTACCTTAGGAACACCCTGACCCAGATCTCCCTTAGCTACCTTGCTGGAGCATTTGTTAGAGGCTGCTCTGTAAACTGAGTTGGGGCCGGGGCTGGTTTTCCATTCTGGGGGAGTCACGTTGATGCCTTTTGCTGCCCGCCCTCCGTGGCAGCTGGGGCTCCGAGCCAGCTCCTCTTGCCGGCTGCTGAGCAGAGTAACCTACTTGTCCCCTCTTCAGAGCCCCTTCTCGTGCAGTTTTTAATCCCCTCTGTTCCTCCTGTAGGGAATCTTGTCGGATGATCACGTTCTGGCAGCAGCTCTTTGGAGAAACCTTTTCAACAGGAACTGCGAGGACCCTCGGCACCTGGAGTTACTGGTGGAGTACGTGCGCAAACAGGTACGGTGCAGCCCATGGGGCGACTCCTCTTTGTTCTCTTATTTAGAGATACAAATAAATAGTAAATATTTATTGCTTGCGTACTGTGTATCTCAGTTCCTTCAGTTCTCATCAGTATCACTCATTTTTATATTTGGTGTTAAAAACTGGCTGATATTTTTTGCAGTTTGATGACACTTGATGCAGAGAAATTCACGCAATATTGAAAGCGATTCTGCTCATCTTTTTCTGGGCCTGTGGTATGGAGGAGCTTGACAAAAATGTGTCAGAAATGGGCTTCAGCTTGTTGTAGAACAAGAATTGGTGCTGTGGAGTTGGGATCCTCTTCATAATGGAACACACAGAGACTGAAAGTCTCCTGATGATCTTTGTGGGAAGGAAGTAACAGGGTTTGTTTTCCAGAACTATTTCTTGGAGGAAACAATGCCAAGTCGTGTTTGTCCTCCCAACCCTTCGGAGGTTTGTGAACCAGTTTTCCAGGAGCTGTTGGTAGGATGTAGTCTAGTCCAGGTGGGTACCAAAGGCAGAGAGGGATGAGAAGGGTCCTGGAGGAGGAGAGTAGGCTGTTGGACAGGGAGTTGCAGACCAGCACCTCTGCAGCAGCATCCTCTAATGGCTCCAGCGCTGTGTTCAGGACGACGTTCGGTGGGGAGTGTTTCAGTGTGTGTCTGAGAAAATGGTGTGGGAAGGAAAGGGCTGAGCTTTGTGTGGGACTGAGGATGCTTTTGGAATGCTAGAGGGCTTCTCAGGAGAGACAGACTTAGGTTAGTGCTCAACGTCAGTGAGGTTGCAGGAAAGTTTAAAACCGAAGACTGACAGGGAGCAAACGTGTAAAAAATATGGGATTTGGGGGAGTTTGCTGCGTCTCTGTATATTCAAGCGAAGGACAAGAGAGAAGCCATCAGCAGCTGGAGAGGAAGCAGCGGTCACACCGATAGACGTGGCACGAGGGGGAGGAACCAGCACAGCTTCTGCGAGGACAGGTCGTTCCTGTAGAGAGCTCTGAGGTGGTGCAACTGAAGAACAGCCCCAGCTTTGCACACACATACTGATGAGCTCCAGAGTGTCTGTTACCACACGGGAAGTGAGTCCCTGAGATTAGAGTTGTGTTATCAAAATGTCAGCTCAGCACTCTGTACTGTTTAAAAGTAAAACAAATGCTCAGAACTACTAAGGAAGGAACAGAGAATGAAGTGGTGTTGTCGTGCCGCTTCTTAAATCTGTGGTACCCTTGTGATCTTGAAGAGCATGTATGGTTTGGGTTCTGACCTTCAAGAAAGATTAAAACCACACTGAAGAAGGCTCAGGGAAGAGCTGTAAGGGTGACGTGAAAGACACATGAGCAATGAGTAGGGTCCCCTGCCTGAAAACCAGCTGAGACAGACTGTGAGACAGCTCTGGGAAATCTGGAAGGCGTGTGAGAGGTGAGCCAGGACGGGCTGTTCACTGATAGAAGGAGATGGGGACAGAACGTTGCCACAGGCTCCTTGAGATGCTACAGTTGCACACTTGGGTCCCAAAGCCACTGTCAGTGTTTATGGAAGAGAAGCCTGTCCAGGGCTATTAAATCCACAACCACCACTTCACGTTCAAAATCCCCAAACTAGCACATTTTAAGAGGGAGAGAAAATAAACAAGAAAAATAGCACTATATGCATGCATTGTACTTGACTCCTCCTGGGGGATCTCCTGTTGATGACCGTCAGAAACAGGATCCTGTGCTTGGCTGGCTCTTTGATCTGATCCTCTGGGGCCACTGGTGAATTCTTTCCTCTGTTGAGAAACTCCTTGTCAAGTTACCTTTTATTCCCAGTGAACGTTGCATATGAGGTCTTCCCCACAATTTCTTGCTGATCCTGTCTTTAACAGGGGCTATTAGTGGATGCCAGAGAAGAATATAGTAACAGGGCAAGCATGTGTGCTATTTCCCTACTCGGTTCCCCTGGCAGTCTTTGTTCGCAGACTTCCTGAGGCAGAGGTGGTGGGGTTTGTCTTTTACTGACCCTTGGTGGACCTTTTCCTTCTTTCCTTCCTCTTCCCCAATTTCACTTGATCCCAAGTCTCTCTTGGGTTGCGAGAATGAGCGTTCGTTCTGATTTCATCTCCTGCAGCTCACGTGCTTTTATATCACAAATCTCAGTTGCTGCCTGCTGGTCAGGGGTTTTTTTCATAGTGAGAAGCCTTGGTCTACGTGAAGCCACTTTTATGAGGGCCCTTGGTGTGGATGATGGCACTGCAGTGTGTCATCTGAATTAGCTGCCAGGAAGATAAAGTGACTCATGTTACCTTTGCGTGGCTCTTCTTTGTCCTGTTGCCAACCTTTCAGAGGAAGCGTTAGCTCAGTTGGTAGTGGAAGACCTTACACAGGCAGCTCCAGTGGGTCTGCAGATACTTATCTCCCAGCCTTCCCATGATGCTCAAGGAGCCCTCAATTATCTTTTTAGGTCCACCTCACACAAACGGCAAAGTATGCTAAAGTCTTCCTCTTCTGCTTGCTTTCTGGCTTGCAGAGCTCTTGAGGAGTTCGAATAGGTGCTGGGACCCCTTGCACTAGCTTTGAAGGAGCTTGAATGGGTGAGGGCACCCCTTGGACTAGCTTTTAAAGAACCTGAACAGACAGCGGAGCCCCTTGCACTAGCTCTTGAGGAGCCCGAACAGGCGATGGGACAACCTGAGGAGCCGGAATGGGTGTTGGGACCCCTTGCGCTAACGTCCTGTCCTTGCAGGTGCAGCACCTGGACGCGCTGAGCGGGGAGGACCTGCTGCTGACGGGCGAGGTGAGCTGGCGGCCGCTGGTGGAGAGTGACGCCCGCAGCATCCTCAAGCCCCGCTCCCCCGTGTACAACGACGAAGGACTCTGAAGGCGCCGGCACCTGACATCTCCATCCGTCTGTCGGACCAGCCTGGGGAACGTGCCTGGAACTGAACTGTGCGGAGGCTGTGGGGTCAGGAAGGAAAAACCTGTTGAAAAGAAAATACTTAATTTAGGTATCCTGGTAGCAAATCGGACAGCCACACTCTTCTGAGTATTCACCTGCAAAATAAACACTAGCTGGTTTGAGAACCTCTGTCCTCTTTACGGCACTGAGTGGTCCTTGCGGACAAACTGAAGGACCTGCCTCCTGTCTTTAGGAAACCAGGTGTTTCACCGTGGCTTAGAGTTATCTCGAGGAGACATTTCTGTGCTTTGCCTTGTCTGGAGCTGCTGCCTGGAGACACGGCGGGGCTCCTCTGCTCGTTGAACGGTTGTGAATGCCCATCCGAGCTTCGCATATTTGATGTTAATGTATTTTAAAAGCCTCTTATCAAGATGGAATGGTCCATTTTCGCTTTAGTGGAGTTAAGAATTGCTTTAACAGAAGGGTTTTCTGTGAAAACTCTTTTTAGGAACTCTCTGCTCTGTTGCACAGGGATAGGAGGATGTGGAATGTAACGCGCGGTCCCCCCTAATGCCCCGTGGCTTGAGCCGTTTGAATGAGAATAAAGTCCAAAACGTGGCTGCAGTGTCTCTGACAGCTGCCCCAGACCACTGGGTATTTCTGTCTGCCTTGCTGATATTTCCATGTTGGTTTTAGAGTTGTGCTTTAAGAGTTTCTCCATATGATGAGAACATGCCTTGGTTGTGCCCGTGGCTGTCGGTGGGACAGGACCGTGCTGTGCCGTGTCCCCCGCAGCGGAGGTCCAGGGCTCTTTAACCAGACCTGCCGACCCCGCTGGGAGGGAAGCTGTCCAGGGCTGTGCTGGAGATGACACCCAGGTGGTAATTAGGGGAGCAGGAGCTCCGCTGGCGAGGTCAGCAGGGGCTGAGGTGCCCTGTGCGTGGGTGGTTCACGAGGCTGCTTCCAGGTCAGTGGCAATGACAGTTTTCATTTCTCTCCTGTCTGAAACCCTAGTCCATAATAAAGGTCAGTCTGGGTACGTTGTGTGTGTGTCTTCTGTGCCACGTGTGCTTTTGATAAGAGTAAGCCCCATAATAGCAGGATTTATTCCTAATAAAACTAGGAAACAAAAGTCAAAGGTGATAATCCTTAATTTGTGAAATTAATCCCTAATTTGTGACTCCTTAATCTGGTGAAAGTATGGCCGTGCCCGGCTGGGACTGTTCTTCCCTCTGAAGTCGCTTTTTTCCTATCGTGTGGTTTTGGGGGAGTATTTGACATCCCTCCTGGGTGTGAGGAGCAGTGGGACGCAGAGTGTCGGCTCCCAAACACGACCTTGCTTTTTTTTTTTTCTTTAAAATCTTCTCCTAGGGAGTGTTCTGCGGATAAAAAAGGCATTTTGTTATTTTTTTGCCGAGGCGAACTTCCTCGGTTTAACTTGTTATAAAGTGAGTCATGTAAAGAGCCTCTCGCTGTGTGAGGTGTATCCCCTCGCTGTGCAAACACTGCAGACCAAACAACTTGCTTGCAGTTTATTTAAGATGCTTTTGTTGAAAGCTGAGCTAAGCAGAGAAACCTCTTATGTGTGAAGTATTATACAGTGTGTGTGAGATAATAACACCTTGTAATTCATTACAGCTGGCTTGTATTTACATAAAAGAAGACTGAGCTGTGTAGGAATTTGCTGATTAATTTATTTTTAATGAGAGTGAAGTATACCAAGTACCAAAATAAACTTTACTTTGTGTATCTTACTGCTCCTGAAATAGGTGGAAAAATTAATGGTAGATATTTTGGCTCAAAGCTACATACATTAATTCATATACAAACCAGTCATTTAAACCTTAACCCCTTTCCTGCTCCGTAACTTAAGCCCAGGCTGGGGTTATCCGTGCCCTGGGAACCGGGGGCTGGGGGAACACCACGTCTGCCCTGCTCTTGCCGGTCGTGTCCTGTCTGCGGTACCGATGCCGTGAAGCCACCAGGGTTCCTGGACCACGAGGCTGGAGATGACGGGGCCTTTGGTCCGGGACAGCCCTGTTGGCCAAAGCCAAACCCTTTCCTACATTCATGGGCAGAGAACTCCAGAACCTGCGGGGCCGGATTGTGGTCATTGGCATCTGCTTTTGCGCTTTTTATTAATAGGAGAATAAAGCCCTGTAGCGGTGGCTCCGCTTCTTCCACAGAGCACCTTCGGCCACCGCGCTGAGCCAGCAGCTGGGGGGTTTGGCCAGGAGTCGGGGGGAGGCCTGTTCAGAGAATAAGGCAGAAACTCAGTGAATTGAAAGGGTGATGTGTTAGAGAGGAAAAGTACTCTGGAGCTGCACGGGACAAGAGAGCACTCTGCTTCCCAGCCTGAGCTACCTGGAGATGGGGTTCGGATGTAGAAGGTGACCCCTCTCGTTCTTGGGGGCTGTGTGTCCCCCTGAACTTTAAGCTGTGTGAATGGAGAGAGGTAAAGATCAGCAGGCTCTTGGGAAGGGATGGGGCTGGTTCTGCAAGCGTGGTCCCTGCAGGCTCAGCCCCTGCGTGACAGCGCTGCGAGGAGCAGCGGGAGGTACGCCGTACCCCGTGACCCACTCTCACCATTTTTCCACGCTCTCCCACTCCAAAGGCCCTGCACAGAAACCTTCCTTCTTGAATTCCCTTCAGAGATTCGACGCAGGCCTGGCACAGGCCACTTGTAGCATCTCAGTGGGAGCAGTTTAATCCTGAGCATGTAGCAAAGGTCCTCTGCACCCCCAAGATGGGCTCAAGTAGTGCTTGAGGATTTGGAAGAGTATAATCCCCTCTGCAGGTACCTCGAGGAACTCCCAAGCTCATCTTGAGCTCCAAAGCTGGACTGAGTGTGCTTTCTTCCAGGAAGATGAAAATACCAGTGCTGGGAGTCACAAGTGTTTACCTTAATACCCAGAAATTACTGATATTCTGCTATTGGAGTGGTGCCACAACTGCAGCAGTCGTCTGTCCTGACGTTCTCCAGCTTCTCAGGCCCCAGCAGCGGTGTTTGGTTGTGGCCGTGGCCTGGCACATGGAGGTGTTTTGGCTGGTGCTGGTGGCAGCTAATTCCTTAGTAGACACCCCCCTGCAGAGGCTCCTGCCCTCCCCATCGGCCTCTTCTCATTTGCCCCGCTTTATCGGGTCTCTGTTGTCTTCTTGAGTAATAAATGCTAATTGAGGCTTTTTTTGCTCTTCTCTCCGTGAGAGGCTGGGTTAAATTAGTGCCCCCTTCCTTCTGCTGAACCTCAGGCTTGTCCTACAGAGAGCTTAACACGTCCTCCAGCAGCGTGAGCGATGGCAGCTCTGCCCCTCTGCCGTGTGCCCTAGGGACACGGATCTCCATCGTGTGGGCATAGGGTGCCTGTTCAGCCTGCCCCTCAGCGCTCTCTGTCTTTTCCCGCGGGTCTGAAGCGTCAAGGGGAGGGCAGAAGCTTAGGCAGGAGCCTGGGAAGGTTGGCAAGGACACGGGAAAGACCCTGAGGGTCGACAGGAGCGAGAGGTGGGCGCTGCAGCTGGGCCAGTTGTGCTGTGCTCTGCCTGCAAAGGGAGTGTCGCCTACGGGTGCTGTGCTGTGATGGGGCAGTCACCTATTAATGATCTCGCCATCCTTTCCAGACTCCTGGAGAGCCTTTTTTTCACTGCTGCCCCTTCTTCAGGTGTTTGGGGCTGTTCTCTGTCTCCTACCTGTGTACTTCTGGAGTTGCTGAACATGTTGAGGGAGTACTTGTTTTGCTGGCAGTCATTCAACCTGCTGAGCAGCTTGCTCGGCTCATTTGAGGGACAGAAGAGACGTTTGGGCCTCATCCCTGCACTGGGAGAGCAGAGCAGGAGCTCACACGAGCGCGATTCCACCGCCTGCTGTGGCCTTTGCGTGGCTGCTCCAGATGGGATGTGCTGGGAGCAGCTGGGGAGTTCGGGTCAAGTGACGCCAGAGCTGCTTGAGGGCAGAGCCAAGTGAACCATTTCAACCTGCACTTGGGTGCAGGAACCAGAACTATCCGTCCTGCCCGTGCTGTCTCCTGCAGGTCCGTCTGGTGGTGCGGGAGGAGCCGGTGGCTGGGGCTGGAGGCGGTTGGTGGTGGTGCGTTGCTGCAGCTCTCCCGGCAGGGAAGAGCTCCCTCGCGCGCGAAGGGTCTGGCACCGGCAAAGCCGTCATTAGTGATTAGTCCCTGACTAACCGTGAGCTGGGCTCCTTCATGCCTCATCCCACCTGCCAGCCTCCTGGGCTGCCCCACATCCTGCCAAAGAAAGCATCTTAGCAGGATTTACTCATTGTCCCACATCCTTCCCTTCCTACCCTCTTCCTCCCGGTAACGAGAGCCACCGGAGTGGCAATGCCCGGTTGTGTTCCTGCGTGTTTCCTTTGGACGGGAAGGAAGAGGTGTCTGAAAGGGCTTCTTCATGTGTTCAGTGCAGAGGGAAGAGGCACGTGATGGTGCATCTCACCCTCCTGGCAATCAGGACCCCGAGCTGCTCAGGACGTCAAAGGGCCACCAGAGCACCCGCACCTTGGCTTCCCTCCATGGCACACGCCTGGTGGGCACCTCAGGGTGGCAACTGGAAAGAACCTACGTGCTGGGCACGGCACTGAGCAGGCAGCCGGCAGAGGAGGCAGGGATGTCCACCTTCCCTGCCATCACGAGTGGGGAGATGGTTTGGCTACAGCAGCTGGTGCCCGGTGCCCCCCTTCCGCTGCGGGGGGGCAGAGCTGCCTCTGCTCTTATTTGGAAAATCGGTCAGATCTCAGCGCAGTAACTAAAATTTGGCCTTTTCCCATCCAGCTGCACTTGCTGTTTCCAGCCAGGCAGCGATTTCAGTGGGGCATCGCATCCAGAAATGCCTATGGAGAAGTGTGTTTGAGCGTGTGATGTTTCGTGGTAGAAGATGGGGATTTCAGTCTGAAATAAAGAGCTGGGGGGAAGCGAATGTGGCTTCTGCTGTCCCCGGGTGAGCGCTCCCAAGAGCTGCACTGTAGTGCAACGCCGGCAGGCTGCCCTCGCTCGGGCTTGGGGAAGCAGCAGTTAGGTTTTATGGGAGGCCCGGGTGAGGCGTTGGTGTCTGGTGAGCTCCGAGGAGGTCTGCAGTGGGACACGGGGATGCAGAATTGCCTAACGCTCGGATCCTGCCCGAGCTGGGGTCCCAGCCAGCATAGGACTGCCTGGGGACACGGACTGAAGTGGGACCTGGCGGGGGTGTTGAGCCCGAGGGAATTTTCCCCTTGTCTTTCTCTGTTGGTTGCCCAAGGTGTGGAGACAACGCTTCCAGATAAGATCCTCGCTTTTCGCTGGCAAAGCCTGGCTGATGCGATTCCCACATCCTGAGCTGGCAACCCGCCTGTGGGGTGCCAATTAGAGACTCTTTGCCGGGCGGCAGGGACAGGATAGCTCTCCTCTCGGTTTAGATGCCTGTGTGTGAGCCTCGTGCCGCTGGCTGGGGCAGCCCGAGCTCCCCTGCTCCGTGGGGACAGACAAGCCCCTTCGCGGCCCATTTCATCCCACCCGTTTCAGGTGGGTGCTGCAGGGAAGCCACTGGCGCCCTAGAAATCTGCCTCTCCCCATCACCGGGGAAGGAGCCCGGCCCAACGAGCTCGGCTGGGGACGGTTACATCGTTGGTGCTTTCATGTGCTGAGGGCCATGAGAAGTTACTGGAGGGGGAGCAGATGGTTACCAAACACCAGCTGAAGACGGCAGAGACCCCTTTGCTTTGCAGGACCGGCAAAGAATCAGTTTGCTTTGCAGAATCAGTTGTTTATCTGGCAGGAAACATGCATTTGATGACTCTTCTAAAACGCCCGTTCTTTTCTGCTCTACCGAGGCAAAGCGTCGGCTGGTGCTGCCCTTCCTTTACGCTCTCACCACGGTGACGTTACCAACCCCGGCAGAGCAGCTCCAGGAAAGGCCCGTCATGTTATAGCCCCTTCTCTTTGGTTCTTTTTCCCTACATTTCCTTACGTTGCGTTTGGCTGTTTGCCTCTCATTTGAAGCTAATCTCGTTCTTTAAGCTGCTCTCGCTGACTTACCCCTGTAACTCTTGTGTCCAGCAGCTCTGTTGGGACCTTGTCTCCCATCTCCCCTCCGCAGCCACCAGCACCGCTCTCAGCTGTGGTGAACAACTGAAACTTGCTGACGGAACCTGCCTTCGCTCCTGCCCTTGCCCTTTGCGCCGTCCCATGAAGGGCTCGTTCTCACGTCAGGGATCTCAAGACCGGGCAGCTCATCCCCACTGATCCTCCCGCTCCACCTCTAGTCTAGAGGAGAGGGACAGTCCCTTGGGGACGTGACTCATCCCGGCGAGTTAGAAGTTGGTGTCTGAATGTGCCAGTTCACACCTGGCCGTGGCTGCCTCTCTCCAGGGACTATTAGAGAGCAGACATTTAGATTGGAGATGAGTTAATTTAGCCTGGATGAGTTTGATCTACGGGGGTTTTGTAACCTGCAGATAAAAGGCAGGCTGATGAGATCCACTCTCCAGCCAGTTCTTCATGCCCTGGTTGGTCTCGGTGGCGCTGAGTGGCTCCAGGGTCGGGTCGGTGGTGCGGGCTCTCCCGAGCCCCTCCTCTGCACCATCTCTCCTGCGCCGTGCTGTCTTCTGGGCGGTGCGTTCCAAACACAAATGGCACACGGACGCCTGCCTGCCTGGTTTCTCCAGAAGCAGCTGCGTGATGCTCTGGGGGAGCTGGAGGTGGCTGATCCCAGAGCCCACGGCACACGGACACGCCGCTCGCCCAGCGCCAGGCTCCTGAATTTGAATGCTCCTTCCCTGAAGGGTTTCCAGGAGGGTGCTAAAGCCCAGCTGTTGCTCTGGCATCCTGCGCTGTCTGAGCTGTGCTAAGGTCCCTGCTGTGCTTCTCACCCACGCTCTGACCCTCTGATATCCACAAAAGATGGTGTTTTGGCTTTTTCGCCGGGTGCCAGCCTGGCAGAGCCCAGGTTCCCAAGGTTTTAGCTGTGATTCAGGAATGAATAAGTTTCTTGGCCGGGTCTGATTATCCACTTGGGATATTTGTGTTTCATTTTAACTGACACTGAGGAGCGTGTTTGATTTGGAACAAATTTCAAGCAGGAACAAGTTTCAGCATCTGCATTTTCAGTGCGAGCACAATGAGGGACAAAACAGGTTAGAGCCTGCTTGGCCAAGGGTGGGGACCTCTCGGGAAGGGAGGGCAGTTACAGGGAAAGGGAAGCAGCAGCTTGAGGAGCTGATCTTCCTCCCCTTGCAAAAGGGATACTCTAAGCACTAAGTGTCAGGTGTGTTTCCGAGGAAGCCAGGGAGGGAGAGCCAGCTCCTCCCCCAGAGTGGGAGGCTGTACCTGGTGATTAACTCAGAGCAGAGGAGTGGAGCTCATGCTGAGTCCTGAGGGAACCTGTTGGGAGGAGCTCAGGAGCGCGAGAGGGCTGGCAAGGACCTGGAGCCGGACGGAGGACTCATCCAGCTGCAGAGACGCTTCTGGGCATCACCACCTCTGGTCATGTTCAACTACCTGGCAGTAGAGGTGAGACCCCAGTTGCACCGCGGCTATGGGAGCCAGCAAGGGGTGTCTGGGCCACTGAAGAGCCGCCTGGAGCAGCTGAAGAAGCCGTGGTGGAGGGAGGCCACCCCGCTGGTGCTGCAGCACAGCGAAACAGCCCGGCTGGCCGTCGACGCCTTTCTCGAGCAGGGGGAACGTGGCTACCTGAGTGCCATCGCTGAGGACCGGGAGCTGCCTTTCCTTTCCGCCCTGGACATGGAATATATCAGCCACCAGAGACACCAAAGCGTTCCAGATGCCGGCACCGTGAAAGACAAAGAGGCTGACCCTGGCGATGCGGACGGTGGAGACAGGTCCTCCCTCAGCTCTGAACTAACCTCTGGCACCTACTTTCCACTCATGTCCGACGTGCACCCTCCGGAGCTGGAGCTGGGGTGGCCGGGGACACCGCTCTTCACGGTGTCTGGCCAGACTCAAGCCACGGTCATTTTCCAAAGAAACAAAGCCAACAGCATTAAGGATTTGCTCCGGTCTCTGATCAGCCGGGCGCGGACGGTACGTATCCAGCTGCGTCCCTGGAGCGCGGGGTCTTGTGCCGCAGCACCCGAGTGCTGGTGGCCGGTCCCACAGCTTCACACCGCGGGCTCCTGGCTGCCGCTGCTCCCTCGGCGTCACGATGGGATTGCTGGTTCTCTGGCAGACCTGTAACTGTTCCTGCTCCCGTCCTTTCCTTGTTTCTTTCTGCCTGGGAGAGTGTCACCCGGGCAGTGCTCTGTGAGGGGCTCTGTCTGTGTTTGCGGGTACCACAGCCTGGAGTGGGACGGGCAGAGTTAGGGCTCGTGTCCCCCAGCCAGCCCGGCTGCCCTCTGCCAGGGAGCCTGCGCTGCCAGGGCTTCGCTCGAGCCCTGGACGTCACATTAAGCGGGAGAAGAGGGTACCAGCGAGCGGAGAGTGGGAGGACGCGGGACCTGAGTGAACTGAGAATCCCTGGCTCTGGTTTGCGGAGGGTTAGAACACATCGTTGTATCCGCCAGCCCCGGGGTCTGTGCCTCTCTGAGGATGAGCACGACCAGCCCATTTCGCCCCATCGCGCAGATTCTGCTGGGTAGAGGCTGCCAACCCCCGGATGTAATAAACCCGGGTGACTGCAGCTGTGCCGACCCTGCACAGTCCTGCCCTGGATTTACCCACTGGGTTACGCTCCTCCTTGTTCCTTTGCACTCTGGCCCCTGCTGTGTACCAGAGCCACAGCTTGCACAGCTGCATCGCAGGCACATTTACAGCTTTTATTGTCTTTGTCTTCTTTAGGGTTATTTCCATCTGTTCCGTGTCACTTGTTTCTTCTGTAGCATTTCATTCAGTAGCGAGGAGACACCGAGGGAACATTTCGTGCAAAGTTCCCTTTTCGCCGGCCGGCTCCTAGGCAATTTCTGTTATCGCTCCGGGAGTTTCTCGTTTGACTTTGCTGTCACTCCTTCGGCTCGTGGCTGCCCAGTGCGGAGGGTGGGCGACACCGAACGGCTCGGCCTGGGTTTCTGCTGTGTCTGGAGAACACAAGCTGCCCTGGGCTGGAGCGGCATCTTCTGCCCCCATCTGCAGAGCTGAGACATGTTGCCCTCAGCAGATGCGAGTGGAGCCGTGCAGCAGCTCAGATCACTCTGCGGCATCACAACAGCATCACAGAACCTTCTGTACCCTTGAAACCTGGGCGTGAGATGAAGCAAACGGGGATCTTTTTCGATTTTGACCAAAAGGAGAGAGTTTTTCCCCGTAAGCTACTGCTGGTTGAAAGCAGCCACTGCTTAATGCCTGAACTTCTCTTGCACCCTTGTAGGCAAATACGGGAAGTTTGTCCAGGAAGCAAGTGACAAAAAGCTTTGTTTGTCCCTGCAGACGGCTGATTTATGATATCTTAAACGATGAGGAAAGCCCTGTGACGCTTCCTGCGAGTGATCCGCCCCGCTTGGCAGCAGCGGGGATTAAGCCGTAGTCACGGCAGAATGCACAGAGAAAACGGCTACCGAGAAGCGTCCCCTTGTCACTTGGCACGTCTGCTGGCACTCAGATCCTTTGAACCGCACGACAAACACCCTCCTGCTTTCCCAGTTCACGGGAGCTTCTCCGCTGCCGCGGGGAGACAGGGCAGGAGGTGCTCGGTCGGGCTTTTAAGTACGTTTTGAGCTTTCTGCTTTTTTTCCTTTGTTGTTGGCTTGAAGAAGCACTGATGGTCCTCAGCCCTTTATGTTCAAGCTGGACGTTTTCACACAGTGTTTTTGACTGTCACATGGAATGTCAGAAGGAGTTTTCAACCATCTTGTAGGTTTGTTACTGGTGTTTAACTGGCTTCGAGGTTAGCAGCTCTGGCCAGGGCTTCCCATGAGTAACTCTATCACTGACGGCAGTTCCAGCTGCTTCACAACCGCAGTTACACGTCTTTAAGTAGTTACTGAGTCATTTTGCTCATCAGACCATCCAAAAGGATGTTACCTGCGTGTCTTTTAGTGACTAAAGACCAAGCAGAGGTAAAAACATCTTCTCTTGAAGCGCCAGTAGCGGCTGTGTGGTGAACCACTTTCTTCTTGGCTTTCCAGCTGCAGTTTCTGCATTTCAGATGTTCTCCCCACTGGACCTCAGGCTCTCGTCGTACGTCCCCCTCTGCAGCAGGATCCTCCTGCGCGCTGAGAGCTGGCACGGGAGGGGGACGTGGGGAAGGTGCTGAGATCCCTGGATGCTTCTGCTGGGCGCTGCAGACAGGCAGGCGTGCGGCTCCAAATGCTGCTTGGCTGTTTCCTCCGGTACAGTCAGACAGAACAACATCAGCTGACGTGTTTTGCAACAGCGTATTTGTACTGACAAATCAGCAAAAAGGGCCTTTGCTTCACCGGTACCTTTTGCTGGCGCGGTTGGTCTTTCTTCTTTAGCCGTCTGTAACCAGCCGGCTTTGAAGATGCGTTTTCAGATTTGAGCTTTTCTCTTTGCAGACCTAAGGAGATGCAGCGCGGCCACACCTCAGCCTTCCTTTGATAATGCTGTTCCCATTTCACTGTTGCTCCCTGAGCTCCCCTCTGTTTCGGACTGTCCCCGCTGCTCCTGGTGCCCCTCTCCCCTGGCGCTGCCTGTGTTGACGTGCGGTGGCAGGAGGGTCGCCCGTGGTCCCCCAGAGGAGCAATGTGTCATTTCAGATGGCAATATTACGGTAATGACCCAAACCACACTGCTATTGGCAAATACCAGCAGAACCAGCCGTGCTGGTTAGAAACCAGACAGATGGCAACCCCAGCGGGTGCTGGTAAGTGCTGTAACTCCCAAAGTGACTGCAGTAATTGCTGAATTGGGAGTTTGCAGAAGTGGATTTAGAAATGTCATGATTTAACCCTACCGTGGCCAGGGGTGAGTTTTCTGGAGCTGTGTCTCCGCAGTGGCCTGACTCGCCGAGGCCGGGCCGTGGGCTCGGAGGCCGTGGTCCGTGTGGGGAGGATCGGGGATGCTCCGAGCCAGCGCCAGCCTTGTGGCTCCCACTGCTGACGCCGAGGGGCTGGAGGCTCTGGGCACACGCTGCTCAGGTTTGCTAGGCTGGATTGAAATGCCCAAGGCTTCTGCATGTGAGACAGGAGCTGTCAGGAGCCTGAATTGGAGATGGTATGGTTGGAAAATTATCCTTGGAATGCTGTCAGAAATTATCTTCCAGTATAAATATATAATACAGCCTTCCAGGATCTGAAGGGAGCTCCAGGAGAGCTGGAGAGGGACTCTTGGTCAGGGAGGGGAGGGACAGGACAAGGGGAAAGGGTTTTAGATTGGAAGAGGAGAGATTTAGATTGGATTTTAGGAAGAACTTTGCTATGAGGGTGATGAGACCCTGGCCCAGGTTGCCCCGAGAAGCTGTGGCTGCCCCATCCCNTGGGTGGCCCGTCGGGGTCATTTGGCTGAATTGCCTTTGGTTTTCGGCTGGAGGCCAGTGGGAAAAGACGTGCTGAGGTCCCGCTTTTTTTTTTTGTGCGGGTCTGGGTGGCTCCTAATGCCTGCAGCCCGGCAGCAACACGGATTTGGGAAGTTGAAGATGCTTCTCGGTGCTTCCAGAGCTCCTCCAGGGCTGGCTCTACTGTCCGTGCCAAATGGGCGCGATTCAGGAGGGGAGAAGAGTTTGCCAGAGCCTCGTGAGGCTTCTGGGAAGACACCACTGATGAGGGATCCAGCAGAGGTGCCTTCAGGAGCCAGGGCTGGATCTCTCAGGGCCAGGCTGAGAGGGCGGAGGTCTGATTTTGGCCTGGACAGAATGACTTCTAGCTCTGGGTGACGGCTGCCTGGTGTCCCACATGGGTGCCCGGGATCACCCCAGCCTCCAGGAAGGTTTTCTCCAACCCCTGCTGTGGTGGCCTGGGCCAGCAGTCTTTTGCAAGGTGTTGAGGGCCGATGGCAGGCGGCATCCCAGAGGTGGGCGTCGGGGACAAATCATGCGGAGCCAAGAAGTCGTGTCCATCTGCATCCCCTCGATCTGCTGCTCAGGTTGCAGGTCGTACTGTGCTTTGACTTTTCCAGTTCTGGGTCAACTCAACTTGACTCACTTGTAGCAGGTGCTTGTCCTGACATACCTTCCATTTTCTGTACTTTCCTTCCAGTTTTTAGAGAATTTGTTTAGCCAAGACGTTCTGCTGCCTCCCGTCCCCTCTCCACAGTGGGATGGATTGCCAGGGCCGTCCTCAATCTCGTTCTCTAAAGAACTGGCAATTCTCTTTCAAATGACTCCTTTTTTTAACCCCCCTCCCTTGGAGACCTTGTCTTGTAAGTCTTCATTTTTCTGAGCTAGATTTTCTTGATTTTTTTATTACTTTTTTTTTTAAATAAAGTTAGCGTTATTCTTCCTCCCTACAGTTGAGTTTCCTAACGATGACTTGCACCCTGGGCTGCGCTGCCGGGAGTGCTCCCAGCAGGGAAAGGGAAGGGATCCTTCCCACACACCTTATTTTACCATTTTACCTGGGATGTCATCTTGGAACGAGGACGTGTGCGTACTTGAGCAAGACACCTTCTCCCTTACCTGGCACTGTGTCCTTCCCGAAAAATATGATACTTCTTTATATTAACATGTTAGTCATCCGGGGAGTCACTCGCACCAATGAGTAAGGATTTTGGTCGTCTCTGCTCTTCTGTTTATGTGCTGTATTTCTGGCGTGTTTGCTTAAGGCAACACATGGTCGTTGCATCGGGGATGTTGGAGTTTGTGTGCGTGCGTTACCTTTTCGTCTGTTTCTTTCTGCGAATAACAGAGGAGAGGGCAGGCAGCCGGTTGGGGAACGTCCTCGTGGTTAATGAAAGTGGGGGCTTCTGCCGGGGTGGGGCTGTGAAACACAGAGGTCCAGAAGCAACGTCCACTCACGTGGGCACAGACACTCGGGAGCTTTGAAGACTTCATTCAAAGTTTAATGCACAATTTTGGGTTTAGATCCCAACAGTCTCTTGTTTTTCCTCCCCCTCTGTTCTCCTGCCCAGGTGATAGCCATTGTGATGGATCTGTTCACAGACATGGAGATTCTGTGTGACCTGCTGGAGGCCTCCAGCCGGAGGCACATCCCCGTTTACCTCATCCTGGATGAAGAGAACTTGAAGCATTTTGTGGAAATGTGTAATAAAATGGCTCTTACTCAGGACGACTTCCCGGTAAGTTTTCGGTCCCACACTGGGTGCGATAAACGGGTCTTGGAATTGGTAACAACCCTGCACCCTTTATTCTGCTTCCTCCGCCTGGTCCCGGGGACCTTCTCCCACTGCCCCAGGTGAAGATGCCACAGCTGTTTGGTCTAGGAAGTTGAGATTTGTCTGGAAACGCAGGGGAAGGACTGGAGGAGCCTCCAAGTCCCGCATCTTGATGTTTTGTGCTCCTCGTTTCAGTTTTACACGCGAGCAGTGTTGAGGAGAGGCCAGTAAGATGCAGTGCCCAACAGAACACGTTGCTGGGCTGGGGCAGACAGACAGGGGTCAAAAACATGTGTTCCTGTGGACCTGTATCATTTCCTTTTCTTTTCCCTTCCCTTCGGCCCCTGCTTTAGGACACAGAATTGCACATAGTTCAGATCCCTGAGCCCAGTTTAGAGTCTGAGCAGAGCTGGTGCTGGGCAGTAGCTGGGTGGGGAAGTGAGTCCCTTCAGGTGTCCTGATGCCAAACCTACCGTTCCCTCCAGCGCTGCTGCACCGCCTCGGGATAAAATGGCATGTTAAGATCTGCTTTTCAGCTCTGCGATCCAGCTGTGGGTTCAGGAGGGGTTTGTGAAGAGCCCAATTGCCCGCGCAATGGGGCTCCCATCAGCAACGGGGGGGTGCCCGAGGGGGTGCCACTGGAACCACAGGGAAACCATAACATTTAATGTGTGGGTGCAACAAGCTCTTGGGAACTTCCGGCTCAGAAATACACCCCAGAACCTTGCTGCACCCCATAGGGTCTTTTTGGCTACCACCCATCAATGGAAGTTGGGGATTTTATCGTCTTTGGCGAGCCCTGCAAGGACAGCAGGGTGCACGGGATTCCCTGGGGGGACTGAGTCTCGTCCAGACACCAATTTCATGGGTTTTCCCTTCTTCTCAGTGGAGAACGCTTGGAAGGCATCCAGTTACCTCAAACCCACTCTTAACTACACACAGGCTGAGGAAAATGCAAAAACAGTGTTTTACAGCATTCAAAATAGATGCAGTTACAAATGTCTTAATTTCCCCTAATTTTTAACCTGTCGACACAAAGAGAGCCTTCCTCTCCCCCTGTGCTGGTGCTGCTCTCTCCTTTCTTGCTTCTCACAAGCCAGACCCATTTCATCCTCCTGGGGTGGCAACTGTTAGGGGAAAACTGGTTCATGCTGGAGCGTGTTTGCTTTCACAAACAAGCGCATCGCTGGAGTCACCTGGTGGGCCCCAAGAAATTCCATTCCTCCAAAATGTATTTTATTGTTTCTTCCCCAAGAGCGTCCGCAGATCCCGCAGCGCTGCGTCCAGCGTCGGCAGCAGTCACCGCAGGAGATTTTGCTGTTGGATTTTTTTCAGAAGGCCATCTGCTGAGCCTGGAACTGCTGTCTAAATCGAGTGAGGGTGGTTCCTGGCAGGCTCCTCTCCTGCCACACGGCAGATTCTCATCTTGTTTGGGCAACTCAGTGCCAGGATTGCCAAGAGTAAGGAGAGGATGGAAAAAATGAGCCAGATTATCAGAAACACACCCAGCCTTGGAAAGGATAGAGGGAGTGAAGAACTGCTGTGGTGACAAATCTACAGGACACCCCTTACTTAAAGGGATTTTAACTTCCCTCAGGGGTAGAGGAAGTTCCTCCCAGTCAGGATGAGTATTACTAAAACCTCAGCCCTGGAAGAAAAAATGCCTGTGTTGATTGGCAAGAGGATTATGTGACCAACCCCCCAAGCATCCAGCATATCTTGCTCTATATCAGGAACTTGTGGATTTCAGGGGGTCACAGATTAATGACAGTTAGCAGGGACCTCAGGAAGTCACCGAGGCCAACCTCCTGCTCAAAGCAGCATCACCTGTGAGGTCAGACGTTCTCAGGGCCTTTCCTGGTCTAGTCTCAAAAATCTGCAAGCGTGGAGACTGCACCGCCTCTCTGGGCAACTTGTTCTAACTGCCCTTGTGGGGGAAAAAGTTCTCATAGCTTCTCATAGCTGAGAGATGTTCTGGGACACAAGAAGGCAACACGGGAGAGCCCCAGAGCAAAGATTGTGAAGCTTCAGCTCTGTCCCTGCTGAAAGTTTCCATGAACTCAAGAGAAGACTGGACAAGTACCTGGAGAAGAGGTCCAGGAGGTTTTTTTCCACTAAGACAGACCACAAGAGGCCCAGGAAATCCCCTGAGCAGAAAACAGAGTCAGCAGGAGTCTTAGGGGACAGACTCATCAAAGATTGCTGCCTTCTTGCTCTGCCCCAACTGCCACGGCGAGAAATGAACTGTGGGGTCAGATGGACCCTGGTTTGGAGGAGACTTGCTGCTGTTCTGACGCCCTGAAGGCAATGGTGCTCCTTGGCTGGGTGGGGGACTTCCTCGGCGTGACCCAGGGGTCCGGCCTTCCCCACCCCACGAGCTCCCCAGCGGGTGTTTTTTGGAAGCCCACCTCCTGCCCACGGGGCCTCTGACGGAGGAGCAGAGCTGCCAGGGATGGAGTCACCCCGCCACAGGGTGACTGCCTCCTGCTCCTCACCCCCGAGGCACGACTTCCGCGCCCTGAACCCCACGAGAGGGTGGAGACCGGGTGAGCCGGTCCCCGGCTGCGTGGGGGCAGCCTTGGGGAGGCCGCGGATGCTCGACCTGCCCGGGAGGAGGAGGGGACGCAGTGACGGCGGGGTCTGTGCCCTGCGGAGAACACCTGCAGCCAAATCACAGCTATTTGTGCTCGTCTCCAGCGCTGGCTGTTAAAAACCGCTGGGGCTGGCCAGGCTGAGGTCTGCTGCGTGGCAGAGGGGACGCTGCCACCTCCACCAGACGCCCACCATGGGCAGCACCACCTCCGCCAAGGGGCACGATGGCCCACGTCGCCTCTGCGGAACGGCCCAGCTGCCCTGAGCCTTCGTCTTCTGCGGGGCTGATGCCGCGCAGGGACCAGCTGCCCACAGAGGGACCTGCTGGGCCACAGGCGGGCGGTGACAGTTTGTGACAGCTCCTGCTGTGCCAAAGCCACTGCTGGTGGCCGGGGAGGTGGCCCGGAGGGCAGCCAGGGATGGCCTGGCAGGACAGGCAAGGTGCAGCCTCAGGGATGCTCATTTACACCCGAGATGTTTTCTTTGGCACTGCCTCATATAGACCAGGCTGGTAAGCATTCCCAGTGACTGTTCTCCTCCTCTGCCTTCCCAGCTGAGGTACAAATAACTCTCATTAAGGGCAAAACCCTCCCATTACAAAAAAGGCTCCTGGTGGTTTCTGAGAGCCACGTTTCCCGTTTGTGCTGGGCAGTCGGTCGGGCCACAGTTGTGTCGGAGAAGTTCTCTGCAGCCCTTAGAGCAGACGCGGGTCAGGGCTGTTTGTCTGCAGCTGAAAATTTGATATATACTGATAAAAGGTCATTCTTAAAATGTAGGCACACCTTCCTGTAAATCCTTTTTACTGAGTGGTATTTTGGTTTTAAGAAGCCTGTCACTGTATAAAATCAGAACAGCGTGTTTGATTGGAAACTGGCTGGTGTTATGGGTCAGAACTCAGGTAATTGCAGCGCCGCCTGCGATGGGAATATCATCAGTAACGTGCAAGAAATTGCATAGTGTTACGTACTTCAGCAACGATCCCTAGCCTTCTCCAGATGTTTTTCAGGGCAGCACTGGTACTATGTGTGACTTGTTAGTATTTGCTGGTATTTCTGATCCTCCAGAAGCAGACAGTGTGACGAAATACTTGGTGTGTAGAAGGCAAGGACCGCTCAATGCCTTGCTGCCTTCTGCTGCCGGGAGCAGAGCTCCTGCCTGGGGGAGTCCCTCAGCTGGTGCCCGAGGGAACATTTCGGTTTAGTTCAAGACGTGTCCCCTTACCAACTCCGCTTCCTTTGGTTTCAGAACATGCGCATAAGATGTCTGAGTGGAGACACGTACTACAGCAAAGCGGGCAAGAAATTCGCAGGCCAGGTTCTGGAGAAGTTTGTCCTGATTGATTGTGACCAAGTTCTTGCAGGTACATACAGGTAAGAGAAAGTAGCAACTGCTGTGACAAAGACTGGTGACACTGAGGGAAGACTCATCACCAGAATTGCAGCTGGGGTTTGGTTCTTTTTTTCATGATCACGATGCGCTGCATTTCCTCCTACGAATGACGGGTTTTATTTTGGTGTTTACCTTCTTCTACTCCTCTTGCTCTTCACTTGCTGTTTAGCCTTCAGATAGCATTAACTGCTTCTCTGCCAGCACTGACACTTCCTGGACACCTCTGCCTGGGAGTATCGCTTTCAGATCTTAAAAAACATACAAAATGTTCTGCCGGGTCAGATGATGCTCCATCCAGCCTACGTTCTGCCTCCAGCTGCTGCTGTTCAGTGAGAGCAGCCCAGACAGCCGTGGGAGGTCCGTCCTTGTCCTCCCGCAGCACACGCAGCCGAGGCGTACATCCCGACCTATTCCCTTCAGAACCTGTTGTCCGTGAATTTGCTCTAACTCATTGTCTGCTCAGTCTTCCACTAATTTCATAAAGTGCTCCTAGTTCTAGTGCTGCAGGTGGGAAAAGCAGCTGTCCTGCATCATCTGCCTTCCCTGCCCTTCTCTTATCTCAAGTGAAGGCCTCAGCCTCCTACGGCAGCTCCTGCGTCCCTCGCTCATTTAAATCACCTTTCTCCACCCTCTCTCTAACCTCACCGTGTCCTTCTTGAGGTGCAGAGACCAGAACTGCACGCAGCCCTCAGGATGTGGTTGAACCAAGGTATTACAGAAGGTCAAGCGGTGCCCTCTGCTTTGTTATTACCGCCTTGCTGACAGTGGCCAACATTCGTACCATTTTTTAGCTGCCATTGCACACTGAGCTGATGGTTTCCAAGAACTGCAATGATGATTCTGAGCTCCTTCCTGAGCTGTTCCAGGTTCAGCTTCACACAGGCCTGACAGATCATTTTTCCCCATTGGGTACACCACATTTTCCTATGCTGACCTTCATCTGCTACATATTTGTCCACTTCCTCAGTTCTGTGAGGTCCTTCTGGATTTCCTCACCTCCAGTGTGGTCCTCAACCACATGAAGGAACTGAGGGTCCTCTGCAAACCTGGGGATTTCACCGCACCCCTCCATGCCTGAGGTCACCCGTAGGATGGAAACCAGTCCCGTGACCGGTCTCTGGGTCCTCACTGCTGTCTTTTACCCATGCTCAGAAACGACCATTAAGCCCTTCCCTTTGCATCCCGTGCTTTCACCAGCTCTCTGTCCACAACAGGACCTTTCCACCATAGCAACTTAGTTTCTTAAAAGCCTTTGGTGCAGAACCTGTCAAAGGCAATTTGAAAAACCCCAAAATATGTAGTTGATGGTCCCTTTTTCCATGTGCTTGCTGGCTCCCTCGCCAAACTCCAGCAGGCCTGCGAGGGAGGGCTCGCCTTTACAGCAGCCCTGTTGACCCTTTTCCACGAGGCTGTGCCATCGGTGATCTTGTTCCTCACAGCACACTCTGCCGTGTCTCAGGGTGGAGATGAGCTCCAGCGCTGCGTGGGCCTCCAGGTTACATCCAGAGCCCTCTCTGTCGGTGGGATCCCATTGGAAACCTAGTATGTGTGTGAGTGGACAATATCTCCCGCTGTTAGTACCTGCTTGAATGTTGCTGCCTCTGTAGTCTCGGTTAACACCATCTGAAAACCATCGCTGTTCTGGTCAGAACATCAGCAGTAACGATCCTGCACTATATTTTTATTACTAGACTCTTCAATTTTCTACCTATAGATCTTTTCCCATGGGATTTTGGTAGAATCACAGAATGGTTAGAGTTGGAAGGGACCTTAAAGACCATCCAGTTCCAACCCCCCTGCCCTGGGCAGGGACACCTCCCACCAGAATTTGTGGAATTTGCTCAGCAGTGGTCAGAAGCACTTCCACAGGAGAAAATCAAGAAGTCTGCCCCTGGGTGTGCTGCAGCTTGGTACTGTAGCTGCCGTAGTGGGTGTTTAGGTTACCCTCCCTGCAGATGGGAAAGCTACGTTCAAAGGGTGAGAAGAGTTACTGAGTAAAGCCAAGGATCCAGGGAGGTCCTGGGACGACAAGGAAAGAGGGTCAGTGTGTTCTTACCCAGTGGCAGGTTTTAGCGTTCAACCATCTTGTGTGCAAGGATCAGAGGTTTCAGAACCTCCAGGGCGATATGTTGCATGTGCTGCTTTATGTTCAGTTTGCTGTAGGAGACTTTGTCCCACCGTGGCTGGGCTCTGTGATACTCTCTGGCAATGGGTTTGCAGTTTAATTTATGTTTTGTGTGAAGAAATGATCCACTGTGTTTGCATTAGACCCACTGCTAGATCGTTATATTTGATGCCCCCTGAAGTCCCATGACCTGGGCGCAGTAAATCACGGTTTCCTCTTCACTTTCTTGACTGCATCTGTGACTTTTGTCCAGTATAATCCCTCATGCGAATTAGCTCTAATCCCTCATGCGAATCAGCTCTTCTCCAGCTGCAGCATCCTGGACTGTTCAATCACTCCTCGCGCAGGAGAGCTTCCAGACCTTTAATGATAATGTCTGTCTTTTGTGAGATGGGTGGGCCAGCACTGTGGGACGCGGTGGGGACATGCCCACCCACGACACTTCAGCGCTGCAGTGTAAAGGTGACTTCTGGCTTTTCCTCTGTCCCCGTTCCCAGGCTGCTCTTTGCCTTTTTGACTGGTGCTAAACATTGAAGGGATCTTTTTTTTTTTTTAACTGTCTGGGGAATGTCGGCCCCTTCCCTAAGCATTAACATCTGAGAACTTGTCTGAATTTATTGACACTGACTTCTGTCTACTGCTTTGTCCCGTATTTAGCCCATTCCACAAGATCATCTTGTAGCTTCCGATCATCCCCTTTGACCACCCACAATTATTTTGTCATGAGCTCGGTCGTGGGTTGTTTCTATGACTTTTCAGGACTTCTCTGAATGTGTTGAACTGCAGAGATCCCAGCACAGAACTCATGGTATGCCAGTGGGCAAATTAAAACTATTGCTGGCATTTGTGTCCCATCTTTAATCCACTGTTCTCCTTGGGAAGACCTCCCTTTGTACCGTGCGATCAGTTCAGTTTCCTAGGAGCCCTTGCTGAATGACGGTGTCAAACCCTCTTGGAAAATTCAAGTAGCCGACATCCAGCAGGTCGTGTGCGTCTGCGTGCTTGCTGCCTCCTTCAGAGAACTGCAGGAGGCTTTTGAGGCATGGCTTCCCTCCACAAAAATACGCTGAGTCCTCAGCATGATGATTATAGTTATTTATGCCTCCAATTATTTTACTCTCTATTTGCTTCTACCAGTTTGTTCAGTATGGAAATAAGACTGGCTGGTTTGTAGTTTTCCAGGATCTCTTTAAAAGGTTCACATTTACTACTTTCCATTCCCTGCTACTATGTTCAAATTAAATAATAGCTTGTCCCCTGGTTAATAATTGGAAAATTGCTGACTTCCAGGCTTTGAAGGCTGTTTACTTGACTGTTTTCCTTTAATGCGCCTTTTAACTGTGGTGACTTTTTGAATGTTTTAAAATATCTTTATTTCGATAGGTACGTCTTCTCTGAGGCTCTAATACAGCATCTTTAAACAATCTTCATGCTGCCTCAAGCATTTAACCTTTTGGTTACTCCTTTAAATTTCTTTTTAATAGCATTCCTCGCTTTCTCTTTTAAGTAAAGTATTACTGTTGAGGATTATTTCAGTCCTGAAAGAATATTTGATATGGGTATGTCAGGGGTATTTTTTTGCCGAGCGGCCTTTCCAAAGCGACTTTCTGAACCAGTGCTGTTGTTTCTCCTTGTGCTGGCTTTCTGGTTAGTTTCTCCAAAGAGAAACTACTAGAGTTTCTAAACAGCAGCTTCTGCAGCTCTGCTAGTCCCGGCCCCATTCAGCGTGGCTCTTCCTGATCTCCCTTTATTCCTCTGCTTTCTGCCTTCTCAGCCTCTAAGCAGGTCCTCACCGCGGCACACGCGCCATCAGCACTCAGGGGGGATTGTCCTACTCTGTCTTTGGCTGTTCAGCTATTCAGTGTCTTTTAATTCTTCGGCTGTAAGAAGCAACTCTTCTCAAATGCATGCTCAAATCATCCCTGAAATCCTTCCTTGGCGGTCTTGTGAAAGCCTTTCTTATTTTCCAGGATACCCTTGGCCAGCTGAGCTCACTCGCGTTGCTGCCTGTTGTTTTGAACGAGGCATGTTGTTGGAGAGTTTTCTAAATGTGGGAACCGAAACAACCACAGGCAAAGGAGTTCAGGCCCCTGAAATATTATGTGTTTATTGATTAAATATTTCCCCATGTTTTCCATCTTTTTGTTTCCTCTAAATGAAGACAAGAAAACAGGGTTCATTGAGATATCTAGGAAAAGCAATAATCTAAAATCCTAAATATCTAACTAATGATTTGTAGTATTCTGGGCACCAAAAGCAATAGAACTTTTCTTTGGGCACTTACCTAATCTGACAGAGTAAAGGATATGAAGACATTTACTAGTGCAGCAGGTGAGAGGAGCCAAAGGGCAAACAGAGCTGGAGCTGAACAGGATCTTGAACAGGAAAATTGAGGTAAATATTTGTCAGGTTATGGCCAGAGAGAAGGGCGGTGGTGTCAGCTGAAAGGGAGTCACATTGTGTTGCCTTAGAGGAGACTGGATTTCTCAGCTCAAAACAGAAGGTTGAAGTATCAGCATGTGCCACTGGCACGGGGAGGGAGGAGTGTGGGTTTGTTATATTGCAGTGAAAGAAGGTCGGGATTTGGGGGTGAGGGCGAGACAACAACTGAAACTGAAAAATGAGAGGAGGAAGTTGAGAGGGTTACAAAAGCTCTGGCCCCAGTGTGTCGGTGTTGGCCGTGGGCAGGCAGAGCCACCCGGGTCTGGAACTGGGGGAGGCTTGGGATTGCTTTGAAATGAAAGTGCTCACACTCTCAGGATCCGTGTCCCGGGCAAGAGAAAGAGGCTTAAGAGGGATTTCCAGGTCTAACTCAATGAGCAGTCACCTTGAGAAAGAAATTATAATTAAGCATGAAGTGAGGGCATAAGGAATGGAAAGTACCGTGTTATCAGAAAGGAAGCCCCTTGGCTGGTCTGCAGAGCAATAAGTGAGCGTTGTCAGAAGAGAAGTCCTACAGAACCTTGAGGAGAACACCAAAGCCAAGAGGAGGAAGTCCTCAGGTGTATAAATAAAAAGTGAATCCAGAAGAGAGACACGGCATGCTGCTGTGAGAATGAATGAGAAGTACGAGATAACTGAGGTGGCAGGCCCCAATTAGCTGAATACACTGCTCTCTTTTTAATCACAACAAAGATGAAAAATAAGGAGTGGAAGTAATTTCAAGTGCATTGGAAGCAAGTTTAAAGAGCTCACTACAATAAAGTCATATTATTGTCTTCTTATCAAAGAAAATGTCGCTTGAAATTAAAGGTCTAGTAGTGAGTGCTACGTAGTATCTGCACTTAGCAATGAGCGAAAATTATCCCCATTAGGTTGTAGTGGCATACCTAGAGGAGGAACGCCTTTGACTGGAAAGCAGTCAAGGTGAGTAGGAGAAACTACTGAAAGAAGCAAAAAAGCCCTTCTGCTGCAAATTGGTAGCTCATCAGATGGAAAGAGCTGGAGCAGAGGAGCCGAGTGAGAAGAACTGGGAGCCACCTGTAGAATACAGCCGTAGAAAGGCCACTGGGACCTGGCACCGAGTGGCAGTGTTACAGAGGAGCTCGCAGAAGAGCTAATCCTGCTGCCAAAAGTACTGCTGAGACCCAGGCTTTGGCCAAAATGCCGCGGGGTGCTCTCACTGCTGGTGCCCGACCCAAGGCAGACACCAGGGCAGGGGACCCGCAGCTGGACGCTGTGAGAAACTGGAGGTGTCCCCCACCTCGGGAGGTGATGCTGCATCCCCATCTCCTGGCTGAGGGCTGAGCTGCACGGGTTCCTGGAGAGCTCCTGCTCCTGGAGCGGCTCAGAGCAAGGCAGAGAAGGGATCCTCTCCTAGAGCCATCTTTTCCCAGCCTCTATCACTTGTGCCGCAGGGTGATTCGGATCTGGATACGGGATCTGCGTGTGCAGCAGTTTGTTTGGGGAAAAACAAAGCAGGAGAATCTTCCACTTCGGGAAACTCGCGTGAACTTCGAGCATCCGCAGTGGCCTGCAGTGAGGAGCCCCACAGCCCCTGCTGTGTTGTCCAAGCAAGTGCCTCTTCTTGTCCGTGTGGCGTTTGCTGACCAGGGGCTTATCGCAGTTCATGGGTGTTACGGTTTGAGGAAAATCCAGCAATTTATTGTCGTTTAGACAATTATTCTCTTACCTGATGACCCCTCCCCACCCGGGAAGGAGGACTGGGGAAAAAACAAGGAAACCCGAGGGCTGAAATAGGAAAAGATTTAATGGGAGAAGACTAAGAGAGAAACTTTAATAACACTAAGGAATAACTACTGATCCCGATACCAATACAAAGTACCCGGGG
>VZRU01014284.1:0-41555 GCA_013398155.1 Pedionomus torquatus
GGTGCTGGGGGATG
The DNA here is from genome assembly GCA_013398155.1 of Pedionomus torquatus. Lineage (NCBI taxonomy): Eukaryota > Metazoa > Chordata > Aves > Charadriiformes > Pedionomidae > Pedionomus > Pedionomus torquatus. Next base: position 15 of record VZRU01014284.1, read on the forward strand.
CCTGAGGGTGCTGAGGGAAGCCTGAGGGGCCGGAGGGTGCTGAGTGATGCCTGAGGGTGCTGGGTGACGCCTGAGGCCGCTGGGTGATGCCTGAGGCCACTGCATCCTCCCAGCCGGGCAAGGAGGGAGCCTGCCCCGGTCCCTAGCCCATCTAGCCTCTCCTTTCCCTCCCCGGGGCAGCGAGGACGGCTGCTCCTCCTAACCAGGCCTCCCGAGGCCCTCGCTGCAAGGCTCCCGCATATTTTCCCTCATGAAGTACCTCTAACCTCGTACCTGCCGTGAGGTGGGGCAGCCCTGTGTCATGGACAAGTATATGCGATAGGGTTATCACGTAGCAGCGATGCAAAGTTTATTGGTGATTGGGGGTAGATCAAGAGGTTGAGACTTTAGCAGCACTCCACCCGCTTGGAGTTCTGTAAAGTCAGTGAGCGAAGTAGTTGAACAGTGATTTAATCACCTATTTGAAGACGGCAAGATTCACCCTGCCTTACAGTAAGTGCTTACAGATCAGAACACGGGCAAAAAAGCACAGATTTCTAATGGATACACATATGGACAAAACATATACACACATATACATGCAGGTCATTGCTAGAGTCAAGACTTTCTGAACAGCAGGTGATTTTAGAGAGCCAGCAGAAACCACTCCAAAGTCCTATGCCTGCATGGAGGGACAGAAGAACATCTACAAAGTTAATATATTGTGTCAAAAACGTACAGGTGGAGAGGCAGGTGGAAAGAGAGGCTTAACCTGTAGTCAAAATTTCCCTTTCTTGAATTTAGGGTAAATGCTCACAATGCTTGGGTGTTCCTCAACAGGTGGTAGTTGAAGCTGGAGAAGAATTTCCTGCCCCTGACCTTGAGATGTCAGCTCAAGTGGTGTCCCAGCGCAGGGGACATGCTGACCACAGCCTGCAGTGACCCCAAAGAGTCTTGACTAGAATTGTTGCTTACAGGCTCCGAGATAGTTGATTTCACCAGGTACTTTTCCACTCCAGCCCAGCTCAGACAATGGAATATTCCAGTACTTTCCACTGGTTACACAAGCCCAGAACTTGCTAGGTCTTGGGGTCCTGGTATCCCCCTCCTCTGTGGCCATCATCCATATGTTGTCAGGAGTAACCAATTACAGTATTTTCAAACTGTAGGAACCCACAAAGACCAGGCATACTCTTGTGCTCTGGTCCATTGCTCTCCACCTTTTCTTTCTTTCATGGTAGACTCTTATGTTACCTTTTTTTCCATTGTGTCATGGGGCCCAGGTTGGGAGGGAAATCACTCCAAGCACTGAGTGGCCTGAAGAGGTTGCACCACCACAGCCTGGCTTCTGGAAAATGCCTTGTGAGCCTCTTCAGGAGACCATTGCCTTGTCACCACAGTGAAGGAGCTCCATCCTTTGAGCCTGGAGCTTCAGAATGGATGAAGGAGCAATGTGCTTTCTGCAGCCTTGAATTTCTGCCCCCCCCTCAAGCAAAGCCTCAGCCTGCCTGGCCAGGTCAGTCTCCAGCTGAATCCTTACACTTAAGAAGGAGGTGGAGTACAAGCAGTTTTTACTGCTTTTTAGCCAAAAAGGACCCCTTCCTGACGAAGGCTTTCCCCGCCTGCCTCTCCAAAAACCCCTGCCAGCGACAGAGGGCTGGTGGCTGGGTCAATGTGTCCAAACCAGAGATACCAAAAAAGTTTAGTCCATGTACTAAAGCATATTTTTTTAAAAAAATAAGTTGCAGAGTTTATCTCAGCAGACCTACTACATAACATTTCAGAACTGCAATCATACAGAAACACTGACTAGTGACACCCGAACAATTCAGGTTTTATTTCCAACTGCTACAAAACACATGCAACCACAGATTTCCTGGCTCTTGCAGATAACAATAGTTAACCAATAATAACCCTTTATAGCATCTTTTTATGAGGAGATAATGCTAAGCATGTGAAGCATTTCAGCGGTCGATTATATCTGCCCTATATAAAAGCAAAGCTGGCAACTTGCATGACATCAAAATACAGTGTTTTCACAGTTTTTTCCCCTCAGATATGAAAAAAAAGCTAGAAAAGGAGCATGTAGCGGGGCTAATGAAACAAACCGAAAGGAGTATTTGTCATACAATGACATCTTCAAAGTACACAGTGTCATCCAACAGAATGATGAAACACTCTGCATATTTAAAAATAAATAAAAGCCCTCCTTACCTGTATGGTTCTTGACCATTTTGTTCAGATCCCAAAGAAAACAGGAGATAAAGTTCCAGTTATTTTTTTTTTTCCCCTAGTCTTTTCATCCTGCTAGATGTTTTTATACTGATTTTTCAGTAGGTTCTGCTGCAAAAAGCACCTTTGACTTAGGAGTTACTATCTGCGGACAGTAATAGAGGATGGATTGTAAACAGAGATTAATAGAGATTTGCAGCTAGTATCTAAATCCACCAGTCACGGGTTTCTTTGGTGTGTTGCCAATAACCTTTGGGCTGCTGTACAGCCACAGGTTCAAATGCACTTCAGAAAGAGTCATGTGGGCTGATTTCTGAGGCCTTCTGTACAGAAGGGTTTCCCATTTTGATCTAGTCTAGCACAGACATATTATGTATGTAAGTATAAAAAGAAAAAAAAAAAATCAAGAAGTACAGAATAGAAGAATCCTATGCATTTTATAGCTATACTCATTTACTCATTATTGCTCTTGCTGGTATGTATATGCAACAGTGAAATCAGCTGAGAATTTGTCAGAACTGGAAGGAAATAATGATAAACACAAGCACACAGCAGGAGCTTCTGTCCTCTACCTGTATATATACCCCTATACCGTATTCCAGGTATCAGGTAGGTGCCTGTCACAGAGCCACTGCTTTGTGTTTCCAGATTCTTCACCTCTCACACAAGAAGCAAAGAGCTGAAAGCAAACAGCACTGGGGCATCTATGCCCTCCTTATCTAGTTAATTAGTATAAGAAAGCTTTCAGGAAATCAAAAAGTTTCCCAAGACCAAAGAATGAGCATGTGTCAATTCAGCGTCAGTACGCCACGCACTTGGGAAGATTTACAAGAACTGTGTAAAAAGTTAAAGACAAGAGTCTTGAGATTATTGGCTGTTTCTTTACTGGTTTGTAATAGAATGACTCCACGAGAGGAGAGGGTTGGGGGGGGAAAAGGGGGGAGTAAATGAGGAAAATAAAGTCAAAGGTGTTTATTGTCAGATCAAGCAGGAAACTGTGCATCATATTGTGCTGTACAGCCGCACCTCATACAGGTGGTTCTCACAAGAAGCAATCACTACCATGATATGCTGACTTCAGAATAACTGAATCTTGTAGCAGGATTTCTACATTTTCATGCAAGCTCTGCTTCATTTGTATCGTGCACACTTACTCAGAACTCTTGGAAGGTATCGTGGTGCAGGGCTTCAGCTGAAGTTTCATGCAGGCACCATCGGCGCCGTGCTCTATAGTACTCAGCATCAGCCTTGCTTTTCTCTGAAAACAATTGCATTTATATCAGTGTGTTAAGCCAAATAAGTACTATGTTGTACCTCCTGCCTTTAAAAGCTTATTTTTAAGCAAGAACCATGTATTTCACAAGCAGTACTGAAAACATAGCGGCGTACAGTCAGTCTTAACGTAAACCCCAGACACTTTGTGATCAAACACCAGGAGCTCCAACCGTTTAAACTTAACTGAGCATTCTGGAGCAGTAAATGACGATGGTGCCCGGAAAGTAGGTTAGTGTGTCATGTTCGCTGGAGGCTTTGTGAGCTGCTCTGGCAGACACCAGCTGCTGCACAGGCAGGCAACAAGAAACAACCTGTCTTAGGAACCAAAATTGCCCAAAGTTCCTCTGTAAAATTTTCCATAATCCACACTGATTCTGGGGAAAAAAAAAAAAAAAAAAAAAAAAAAAAAAAANAAAAAAAAGAGAGAGAGAAAAAAAAAGTGAAAATAATAGCTTACTTACATGCCTGTTTACAAATGTGCTCCTTTATAAGGAAGAATTAAAATGTGGGTTTATATGGAAAAATCTTTATGCAATGATGTTAAGCTTTTAGAAATGCAACAGCAGTCTAATATCAGCTCTCTAAAAATAAGCATGAATCACTAATAGGAGTAACTGCAAGGGTGTTACAATCTTACCTGCGTTTTTTGGTGCTACAAGTACATAAGACGGTATATTAAAATTGTTTTATACATATTCTAGATGTCTTTCAGACCAAAGTGATAACAGGTACAGTTAACAGTACACATTAAACTGCAGACCAAGTCTAAGAAAATCATTAATACAGATGCCATTTGTACTTTCTGTGGAAAGAGCACATTAATGCTTTTAACTTGCCTGAAAATAAGTTACATAGAGCAAAGATACTCCATTCAGGGAGACATCACAGCCAAGTGGGCAGGGTCCTCACCAACCAGCTCAGCAGATCAGGCCCGGAGGTTCAACCACAAGTCCACAGCATCAGGCAAGTCCCCGATGAGGAGGCAGGTCCAAGGTCAGGGTCCCTGGCCAGGCACAGGCAGGCCAGCAGCTGCAGCATCCTCCAGCCTTGTTTGGGGGAGAATTCAAAGCCCAGCCCTGAGCTTAAATGGTCACCTGTGGCCCTGGGACACAGGTGTGGGTGAGGCTGCTCAGAACCCTTACTACAAATTAGGGTATTAATGTATTAGCACCCTGACACTTTGGAATGGCAGCCCTGCCCACCAGTCCATAAAACACAGGTTTTATGGATTCTCTTATTATCTGATCAATGTTAAAAATAAATAAGCAGCTAATTCAACTTCTCTTTACTGGTGTTGCTATATAGATTGTCACTTTGGGAAAAAGAACCAAAAAAAAAAAAAAGATATTTTTAGATTCAGATTTTTTATGTCACTAGCTATTTGGTAACCACCACAGCGTGGCTGACTTGAGTAATTAAATCCTCAGGAATGGCTGCATCCATTTGTGTACATGTCTTGGAGTTGAGCATGCAGTACATTGTCTTGAAGATGCCATCTGTAATATGATTTTGATTAGACTCCAATAAATAGATGCCCTCCAGACTGACGAAAACACCAGCCTTAGAGAACTAAGGCTGTCCAAAGTAAGCAGATGAATTTATTTGATCAGAAAACCAGCTGATGGTAGAAGTAACTGATAATAATTTGGCAGCTGAAGTAGCAGCAAACAATTTGAGTTTTAATACTAATAAAAGATTTGTAGTTTTATAGGTAGCAAATATTCAGGCAGGCTACCCACAAAGGCTGCAGAATCCTCCCTGAAAGATTTCAGCGCAGGCGAGTAAAATTTTGGTTGAGGATGGTCTAGATAGATAAAACTCCCCTCCAGAGCAGAGGAAGGGATTCAGTGATCACTCAAGTTCCCCTTCAATCCTGTTTCAGTCATTCATGCTCTCTTTATGTCCATGTCTCCTTTTTCCGCTACTGGCAAGTGCCCATTTTTTTTCACAGATCTGAGCAAATCTCTTCACCCAGTTGGCAGGAGGAGGAAGTGGGTTTGTTGCAGTTTCTCTGCCAGGAAGGAAAGTTCTAACAATGACAAAGGTTATAAAAGAGGTTTGGATCGCCCTCTTTGGGATGTTTTTTCTGTGGCATCTAGGATTCCTAAAACAATTTTTTTTTTTTGCTTTAGTGAGCTTCTCTTACTTTTTTAATTAATTTTTTGGACAATCTTCCAGAGGCACAGTTCGGTTCATTATGTTATACTACGCACAGGTGGTGTAAACATTTTTTTAAAGTGTTATGTCAGTGGCTGGGGAAAAAACAAAATGCAGAACCAGCATTTTCTCTGTGATTTGAGTTTCTTTTCTCTCTAAAGGTCTGGTTTTTTTTGAACACGTTGTTACTTTCAGGTGTTGCTGTAGCATCAGTTGGTCACCAGAGGGACCTCGCATATCAGTCTCTGTGTTTTATTTTTTCTATTAAAGCTCTGAGGGCTCTGCAGACTAATAAAAACAGTATTAGGATACGCATGTATGCAAGACATGTAAGTGTGCATATATAAATATATATAGTTTATATATATTTATATACTTATGCCTTTTACTAACCAAAGAAGGGAAGCCATTCACAGAAATAAGGAAGGATGACACAGGCAGGCGTGACAGCCGAAAAGAGCCTCAGAAGGGAGCAGAAAGAACTTTCTCATACGCATAGGTATCTATCTTACACTCATGGGTTGTGCCTCATCTCTGTTCCCGCTCTCCAGTTCTGTAACCCTCAAACCTAATATCACCATACGGTGTCAGGAGATGTACCAAGCAGAACCCCCTCACTCCGGCTGTTCCTGACCAGCAGAGATTGCTCTCAGCCAACACTTTTGAGCAGCCCTTGGTGTTAACTTTCGGTTTGGAGCCCAGGATGGCCTTTCTCCTTTGTGGAGAATCCTTTGCCAGCCAGAACTTGACAGTACTTGGAATCTGTCCCAGAATTCATAGTCTTGAATATACATGCGTATTATTTAATTGTCAACTATGATCATTAAAGGAGAAGACTCAAATCCTAATTAATTTTTAGTTTCTGCTGGGCACCGGTGGCAGCAGCATGGATTGCATCCAATCTGCTCAAGGCTCATTTTGTTTCTAAACAAATACACCCATAAATCCCGAGCTTTCTAACATGAGAATGAACATCCTCAGATCCTGGTGTCACACATCTTCCTACACTCATGGTTCCACTGGTCAAGCAATTGGCCAGCAGTCCTCCTCATGTATTTGCATGGTTCTTCCAGAAAACACATGATATATACCCCTAAGAAACTGAGGACAGTGTGGGGACTTTTCTGGCCAACTGCTAGAGAAGGCAGCCTGTGCACAAGGTACAGGATAATTCCTGACAGTTCAGTAGCTGGGTGTGGAGCTGGATTTGTTGTTATTTGAGTTGTAGATGCTCAAGGTAACAACCTTCCCATGTGAAAGTGAACAACCTTGTCTCACCCTTGGGCTGTGTCTGGATGCAGAATCACAAAATGGCTAGTGTTGGAAGGGACCTTTGGAAATACCTAATCTAACCTCCTTTCCTTGCCAAAGCAGGGTCACCCAGACCGGGCTGGACAGGAATGTGTCCAGGCAGGGTTTGAATGTCTCCAGAGAAGGAGACACCACTGCCTGTTCCAGGGCTCTGTCACCCTCACAGTAAAGAATTTTTTCCTTGTGTTTAGCTGGAATTCCCCGTGTTCCAACTTTTGCCCATTGCCCCTTGTCCCTCACACAGATCTGTTAATCGCTGCTGTCTTGAGCACAAACTGTAGCGGCCCTTTATCTCATCCCATGGCTGGGGAGCAGCGCAAACCCTCTGCACTATGACAGCGTGAGCTACATCACAGGGTAGGAGTTGCAGCATGCAGTCCTGGTCGGTTTGTCTTTCAGATGCATCGTGTTTATTTTGCACGTTTTCCATTTTGGCCCCTGACTTTGTGAATTCCCTAGTTGCCTTTGAGCTTTTTCTCTGTACAACTGCTACCCTTCAAATACAGCATTGTGAAGAACATCTCCCCAATGGCTGGTGCCACTGCTACAGATGCAGTGGATGTTGGGCCACACGGGGGTGACACGTTGCAATGAATTTGGGGCCTTTGAGAGAAGAGATGTCCTACTCTGTAAGGCTGACACCTAGAAGAACTGTTAATGTATTTTGTTTGGGATCTTGGAGTAGATGCTTGGAGAGAGGTGCAAGTTTCAGGAAGCACAGAGTGGATTCTGTTGAACTGATTCTTGTTTATGCAATGAAAGGCAGGAGAAGGCAGCTTTCCTAACCCGGCTTGCTTACTGAACCACCCGTCACGTGGACAGCTGACAGTTTTGATAGAAGGTAGGGCTGCTGGTCTTGAAACTTCTAAGAGAAGGTTGCGTGTAAGTAACCATTATCTTCAATCTGCATGTCTGATTTATTAAACAATTTAATTATTAATTTAATGGCACCGCACCTGCATACTATTGTTCTGTTTGTTTAACTCAGTGGGATAAGAAAGTTTGCACAATCTAGTTTTGAAGATCTTAAAAGTCTGGGATTAGTCCAAGAGAATTACAAATAATGAGGTGAGACCTCAGGCCAGGTGTACAGTCATGAACATGTCTCGTGCTGTTGGGACTTATCATGTGGTACCACAACAGGATGGAAGCACAAACACTGTCAGAAAGGTGAAGACCCTCTCAAGGCTCTATTTTCTAACAGCTGTAATATTTTTGTGCACTGTTGCTGGTTCTAAAGGTGGTTTGCTTCTTGATAGACTTTTAGATGCTCTTTATCATAGAACATTTAGGGTTGGAAGGGACCTCAAAGACCATCAAGTTCCAACCCCCCTGCAATGGGCCGGGACACCTCCCACCACACCAGGTTGCTCCAAGCCCCATCCAGCCTGGCCTTGAACCCCTCCAGGGATGGGGCAGCCACAGCTTCTCTGGGCAACCTGGGCCAGTGCCTCACCACCCTTATTCTAAGTCTGCTCTCATCCTTGTGGACGAATCTGCAATCACTGGTGTTCTGGCTTGATAGAGAATTTTGGTAGCGGTGACTGCAAATATATAGTTACCATATATTGTTACCAAATATATAGTTACCATAGCATGAAGAAAAACCAGAGCATGGTGGTAACTGAGCTTCATTTCAAGAGTGCCAGCTGAAGAACCATGTGGAAATGTTTGGTTTGTTCTAAGAAACTGCAAGGGAAGATTGAATGGGAAGAAAAGATGTGTAACAGAATCCATTCTGTGCTTCCTGAAACTTGCACCTCTCTCCAAGCATCTACTCCAAGATCCCAAACAAAATACCTTTGCTGAAGGTTTTCTTAGAACACCTCATCCAAAAATATGCGGTTTTCCTTAGTTTTCAGTTGCTGAAAATGAAAAAAAAAAAAGATCCACAAGTTTTCCAGTGGGAATGTAAATAGATGGATCCTGCTTGTTGATATATCTATTTTGAGGACACAGCCATTTAGATCATACATTTAGTATGGAAAAGGTTCAATGAGATTTTGTAAGAGCTCGTTATAAATCCATCCATTATATTTTTCACATCATACAAAACTTGTAAAGAGGCATAGCTGTGCCAGGTTTCATTATTGATAAATCTGAAGGGGATGAAGCACGTTGCCGCAAGCACTTACCTGGCTGCTGATTGAAAAGATAGCTTTAACAAACACACTTAGAAGCAGCCTCTTTGAACAGAAAAACTGACAACTCCCCAAGGACAATTTCCTGATACACCTGAACTTACTTAACTGAGGGCCCCCACTGTAGCTATCCTCCCAATCTTCTTCAACCTCTTCCAGCTGTATGAGGAGCTGGGTGGAAAAAGAAGGATTATTTTAAGGTGGGACAGTTTTTCATCCCACACAACTCCGTGATTCCCATGTTGGAAACTGTTTAGTACAGCTAGGATTTTCCAAAGCCCAGGTCTTTTCTAATTGTTGGATTATCTCCTGGGGACAGCAGGTGGCAAAGCTGTCAGCCCTGGTCAGGATCTTCTGACACCACTTTCCTGAGAATTTTTTGAACATTCTATTGATATTAAAGTTATTCTGTTTGTCAAGAACTTACGTTACTTTGTTGAAGGCAGGAATTCTGTCTGTATTTTGAGTCGGTACATTTTAAATGTCTTCATAAGGTATTTGTGTTCAAGAGAATGACCCCTGCTGGGGCACTTGCCTCAAAATAGCTGGTGACAATTAAATGCATTTTTACACTTTTCCTTCCTTGAAAACACCGAAGCCTTTATTTCTTATTGCACTTTGTTGCTGAAAAATACCCTGTGGGGATCTTTTAAGTCTTCATGCTTTCCTTTTTATTGCATTTTACTTAAGGACATGATGTCAGGTGGATGGGAGAGCAACAAACTGAGAGTGAGAAACTTTTTTTCTGCCACCATGGAACAATCTTACATCTCAATGGCTGATTTATATCCTGCCTGAAGTTGGTGTCAGACAGAACATCTCTCTTCTCTCCCACAGGCTGCTTGCAAAGTCAGAAGTAGGCTGATCATTATCTGCACCTCTTAAGTCATGATTTCCCTCTTATTTTTGTTCTTTTTACAATTCCAATTTTGTGGGGAGCCCGGGGAAACTCCCCTTGCTCCTGGGCTTTTTGTTGACCTATTACCCCTGGAAAGTGGTTCTTTAGTCTGAAAGTTATCAAATTATAAACTAGCTATATGAATGCAATAAACAAATCAGGGGCATCTGTTTTCTTGTGAAGTCTCTTGATGATGCTCTTTCTGACACGAGTGAAAGAAATCTGACTGGTATTTTACATGGGAAAATGTCTTTAATGCAGTTTCTTACTTACTGTCACTTTTTCTAGATTATAACCTGATAGCATCGTCTCTCATATTACTACACTGCTAGATTTAAGATAGCAGAAACAATTCAGACACATTGCTCATTTCTAAGCATCTTTGGTTTTTTAAAGCCGGTACGTGAATCAGGGAAAAAAGGCCATTATGGTAATCGAGGTGGTGTGTTAGTGAAGCCTTTTGCATTTTCTTTCCGGCCCCTTGACTCCTCTAGTTGCCTGAGCCGTGCTGGCACCAAGCTGTAATCGATTCTGTGTCTGAACAGGAAGAAGACAACATCTATCTTGTATCTCATAACAGCAGTGTGAACATTCAGGATTATTTGCAGAAGTTCATACAAGGTGACGAAAGGTTTGAGCTGGTGCTTGGCGTGCAGTGTACACCGCTGTGTCCACGAAGAGGCCGTGATTCATACATCAGGATGGTTGCTTCCATCAGACACACACATGAAAGTCCTGGGAATTTTTAGTTCTAACTTTTGGAGGTTTTTCAGTTGATTGGATCAAAAGTGAGAGACCAGTGGAGAAAATGGGAAGAGAGTTATAACCAGCTGTGGGCAGATATAGGTTTATTTGGGGGAAACCAGACTGGAAACGGTCGTTCCTTTGGTTGTAGCCTTCCCAGTAGCACTGGGTCTTGGTGATGTGAAACCCTGGTGTGTTCTGAGCTCTGCAAGCAAATGCTGTCCATTTCAGACAATTGTAAAATGTAGCATGTTAGGGAGAAATTAGTTTTCTGTCCCATCAGGCTCTTCACAGAATCACAGAATGATATGGGGTTTGAAGGGACATCTGGAGATCATCTAGTCCAACCTCAAAAAAAAGCTTTTCTGAAAAATTAGAAGAGTGAGACATGTCTACATGCCTCAGGAGGGTGTTGTGAGGATTAGCCAGATAAGATCAGCTTTCTTGAAGAAATATGTAAAACTGCTTTTACACGAGTGAAATTTATGCCAAGGAACCATTTGAATGACAGCCCAGTGCCTCTTCCAATAGCATGGCATATACCAGACTTGTTCTTGGAGGGGTGCAAGAGACTCATCACAAAACAAGAACATACCAGATGTAGTGGGGCAGTTATAGTCCCTCCAAAAATAACTCCTAAACCACTATTTGCCTGTCTGTCATTGGAGACAGCTTCTTATTAGATCTTTGACACTGCTTAGGGCTTGAGCTTGTCCTGCCGCAGGTCATGGGGTTGTGTAAAATCAGGGGTAGCAAACTGGAGCTTAAGAGCTTTGGCTCTGCTGCTCTTCTTCAGCCGTGAAAAGTATCGTAGAAGAGACTCAAGTTTATAAAGCTGTCAGATTTCTGAAGACAACACTAAAAGTTTTGTAATGGCTGTGCTAATAAGTAATGGTGGAACTAAGAAAATACTAATGTGGAACTGCAGACGTTGTGAATGGGTTTGTGGCTGAGGGCTGTCAGCAGATGCCTTTCAGAGAGGTTTGTGTGCTGGCTGGTCTAGCAGGATTGCGAGAATTCTTCCTCGCTAAAAAGCGAAATAGCTTCTCAGATGTCTTTGGGTCATTCGTAACATACAGCTTAAGATTACTTTGTGCTTATGTGGAAAAACCGTATGGTTGTGGTGTGGAATTGGCCTGCCCATTCCCAGCACTTAACTCTGCTGAGACGTTTCCTGAAGAAAAAGGTGTGATGTACAGAGATAATGGTATTGCTTTCCAGTTTGCGCAAAGTTGCTGCTCCTGCCCTGCATCCTCAGGTATCAAGGGTTTCTGTCTCAGAAAACATGTAACAAATAGTGTTCAGAACCTCCTTTTCCTGATGTTGGTCATAGAAGCAAGCCAAGTGCAGAACTGTAATATTTGCAAACAAGGATGCACCTTGCCATGAACACCTGGATGGGGCTAAATGGCTGTAAGAAGGGCTCTCTCCTGAAATCAAGGTTGATTACTATTCTCGCTGTTTATCTATTCCACAATAAAATCTACTCATGCAGAAAAGTCATCTTGTATACCAGATTTCTGACCTTCTTCACCTCCTGTGTCCCCCCGGCCCTGTGCCACATCCTCTCTGCCAGAGAGCATAGTATGACGCCTCCTGCTAGAGAGCTGCTAGAGAACGATAATTGAGATAACAGGCTAAGGTACTATTTACAGTAATTAACAACCTCAGTGGAATAGTTTCCTTTTGTTTTCAACTGGCAGTTTCGCAGTCCTGTCGTGAACTGAACTCAAGAGAGAGAAGAGGCCTGGGAGCATCCACGAAGTCTCATGTTGTTCAGGGGCTGGTCCAGGGCTGGCTGAAGAATGCTTGGTCCTGCTGAGAGACATCCAGCCCTTCCAGCGGGGCTGCCCTGGGGCTTGCAAAACCTCCCAGGGCATTACAGTCCCACGGAGAAGATCTAAATATGCCAGTCAAGAGGCAGATGACTAAATTACTTGAGGATGGAGGACTATGATGTTTCCTGGACATGCAGGGGTTGAGGGAGGTCACTAGTGGAAGTGAACACTTGGCACCAACTCACAGATGAAAGGGGTATGTCTACAGTGAGAGATGGCAGTGGAGGCACTTATTTCAGGTTAGAATCATAGAATCACAGAATGGTTAGAGTTAGAAGGGACCTCAAAGATCATCCAGTTCCAACCACCCCACCCTGGGCAGGGACACCTCCCACCACCCCAGGTTGCTCAAAGCCCCATCCAGTCTGGCCTTAAACACTTCCAGGGATGGGGCAGCCGCAGCTTCTCTGGGCAACCTGTTCCAGTGCCTCAACTCCCTCACAGCAAAGAAGTTCTTCCTAATATCCAATCTAAATCTCCCCTCTTCCAATTTAAAACCATTACCCCTTGTCCTATCACTCCACTTCCTGACTAAGAGTCCCTCTCCAGCTCTCCTGGAGCTCCCTTCATATCCTGGAAGGCTGCTTTAAGGTCTCCCCGGAGCCTCCTCTTCTCCAGGCTGAACAGCCCCAGCTCTCTCAGCCTGTCTTCATAGCAGAGGTGCTCCAGCCCTCTGAGCATCTCTCTAAGGTTGCACGATTCTGCACTGAATGCTTTAAGCTCATAGTGATCATTTCTCTCATGCAAGTTGCAAACTGAGGCATCAGATGGGTAGATATTTTTGCAGATGCATCTTCTGCTGTTTAGTTTGGTTGGGTTTCTCAACTTCTGTGCAAGAGTTTCACGTTACTGCCTTGCAGAAGTGATTTGACTGGAAGCTGGCAGACCATATCTGCCTCTTGTCAGCTTATGCTGGACAGAACTGAATTATGATGCATCTTTTGCTTGTGCTACGATTTCACAATCACTGTATCTATTTCATATATCTAAGGCAGGTGCTTGGGGAGTAAAAGTATTTAGCAAGGAATCTTCTTTTGCTTTGCAGTTGTGGTAAACACACAGTTGAGATCAGCTGTCTGCAATCCTAGGACCTGGGAAGTTTTTTTGCTCATCTGTACAAATGAATCAACGTTTTTCAGATTTGACGCTCGCTACGGATTATGACTCGACACAATGCAGGTGAGCTGCACACACAGAGATGGGAAACTCAGAGCATCGTGGAAACACTGAAAAAGCTCGCACTTGCACTTGGAAAATATTAACAAGACCGAGTGTCAGTATTTGATGAGGCAATATTTGGAAATTTGAGATGTGACATCGTAGATTAACTAAGATCTGTGGACGTTAATGAGCTTTTTTTCTTCTCTTGAAGGCCAGGAGCCTGTGTAAGCATTCTGCTGATTTGTTGGAAATGTGGGTGATTTTTCTTTGCGCTGGAATCCAAAAAAAAAAAAAAATTGGTTATTTAGGAGAAAGGTTTCTGAGCTGAATTTTGAGTAGAAACACAGGAAGATGTGTAGATGCGAGAAAGATGAACTTTCTTGGCTTCCTCTGCATAGGTGTTACCACAGAAAATCGGCTATTGTGTTTTAGTATTTGTTATCATACTTGAACTAGGTGGGAGAAACACATCAAGAAATGCATTTGATCTGATACATATTACGTCAGTTTAAGTCCTTTTATATAGTTGAGTCAGATTCATTTTCTATAATCTAAGTCTCTCTTGTACCCCAAGCCCATATTAATGTAAAACTTCAGAATGATACTGTAGTTGATGAGCATTTCTATCCTGCTTTTGATCCTAAAACACATTTAATCAATATCACACTTAATGCTGGAACAAGAGAGGGAATTAAATCCTTGTTCCTTGAAGGCTGAAAAATCCACCATATTCTAGCAGAGGTGTCGAAGACATGACGTCAGGTCTTTTAAGATCCTCCATCCAGCCCTGTTGCTAAACCTCATCTCTTGTTCCTCTCTGAGGCACCAAGTAGATGAAATCTGACCTTCTCTCACCTGGTTGGGATTTTCCCTTGTGCGAAGAGATCTAAGAAACTACTAGAAAGGCTGGCATAGGTTGCTGAGATAAGTGTCTCCCCTTATATACTGGGTTTTTTTCCGGCAAAGCTCATTTTTTACCTCTTTTGTTTCTTTTGAGCCGAGTTTAGGAGAGGTGGTAAAGCAGCATGTGTGAGCTCATGGCTCCATACAAAGATCTTCTTCAAAGCCAGTGTTAAATACATCCTGAGAAAGAAACTTCTGCAAGTTCCAAATACGCAAGCCTATGAAGAACTTATAATTAAGCCTGGGTGTGGTTTTGCTTTTGTATTAAAAAGTGCTCACAAGTTCTCTCCTACTGAATGTTTAAAAGAAGAAAATAAAAGAGGTAGCCACGGGCAGGGCAATCTGCAACTTTGCAAGAAAGAAGCAAAGCGAATGGTTTGTAGATATTATCAAAAAATAAAACTGATGCCGAAAGAAAACACAGAATTGCTCTTAGAATCCGAAGCCCACTCCTGGTGCTATACAGCAGTGAGAGTGAAAAAAAATAAAACCAACAGGGTGTAGGAAGATGTTAACCTATGGGAAGGGAAAGCTCAGAGTCCTGCACCAGCAATGTCCTGGGGACATGGAGGGGAACCGGCACGATCTCAAGTTCCCGGGCACATTGGTGTTCTGCTGTAGCATCTCACGTGAGGGAAGTTGTTGGACCAGAGCTGTGCAGGAAAGTTTTAATGCCCAAGGGTGCAAACACAGGTTTCAGCAAATATAAAACAGAAAATGAAGATTCTTGATTACTTGTGGTGCTTCTGTAAATTACAGTTTTATTGGTTTAGCGGTTATTATGTCTACCTTTTACATTCCAGGTGGACAATAAATACAATAAATAACTTTTCTGTTCCCTCTTCTTATTGAAGAGCTTTGGATTTTTTAAAAGCATTTTTAATTTTGTCTAAGATCTATGTTTACTGATTGCTTGGTAGGTTCTCAGGATTTTATTCAAGAATTCCTTCACATCTCCCTTCGTCTTGTACTGGCATTGCTTCCCGCGTGCCAGACTCTGTGATGGAAGAAAGAACAAAGTTCGGGTTACCGAGGATTTTATAAAAAAACCCAAGGATTTAGATGAAACAGTTTAAAATCCACATTCTTTGAATCTAAGCAGGGATTTCAAAACCAATTCCTAAAGAACCATTCCTTGAGCAGTGAGTGTAAGAATGGCTTTTCACAGTGACGGCTGGATTGTCATATATAGTAACAGCTGAAGTAATTTAAAATAGGCTGTTTCACGATGGAAAACAGGGCAGGTAGAGCAGTTTGAGAAGCTGAGTGAGACGAGGGCAATGGCCCTGCTTAGTGCTGCAGTGTTATTCCAGCCATATTCCCCCTTGGCAAGTTTTGAAGCGAGCTAAAGGAGCTCAAGATGCTACAGCACCAGCAGCTTCCCCATCTCATTGAAATACAGAACAGCTTGGCTCAGTGGGTAAATAAAAGACGTTTTACTGCCTCAGAAAACATATCTGAGGACACAGGAGTCTTCCTGAGCATCATCACAAGTTTGAAGGTGCTGCAGGTCATGGCTTGAAGAAACTGCAGCTTAGAATTAATTCTCCAGAGGAGGTGACTCTGCCCGCCTGTCCCCAGCCCCACTACTTCTGCACATCTACTCTCCTGTTTTATATCATTACTATTTAGTGGATAAACACGTTGTGAGAAAGGAAAGTAGAAAAGCAATTTAAATAAAGCTCCTCTCCCAGACATTCACAGGTCCTTGTGCTACGGGGGTTTGGAGAAGGGAAGGGGCACAGTGGGGCAGAGCCCAGCTTCTTCTGCCAACTTTAATAGCTTTCCATTGCCTCAGGTGTGTTATAGCTCTCCTATCTGTGTGTACGTATAAAATGAGTATTTAAAACAAATTTTAAATTAATCCAACACTTAGCTACAAATATTTAAATTGTAAGAAGACCTTTCTTTTATAGAAGCTAGACCAAGATCCATAGAAAAATGAGAAAAGTCTTACTTCACAGAGGTTTCTGTCCCGCTGAACCTGAAAGCTTAGATTAAGCCGTGCAATTACTGCATTGGAAGAGGAGTTGGTTTGCAGCATGTGTTCGGTTCCTTCCACAAAGCATGCCAGTTCGTGGCCGGGCTGTTAAATGAAGAAGACGTTAGAAAAAAATAGAATACAATTTGTGTCCTAAATGTGTGGTCCTAAACATGGCTTCAGGTCACAGTTAGATGCAATATGTTTTGCATTCTATTGAAAATGGATACAAGAACTTTGGAGGGTTGTTAAACACCAAGTCATCATATATGCTGTAATAACGACTGTCACATCTCTCAGAAAACCTCAAACCCTAAAAGTAACCTCTTTCTTTGAAGTATAGTTTCAGCTAATGCTGGGCTTCACCATATTTGAGGAGCCTTACAAAAATGCAATGGCTTTTGGATACACCTAAAGCTGAGCATCCCAGGCCCGACATCTCCATCCCAGGCTCCCTCAGTATTTAGGCACCTAACCATGCAACAAGGTTTTGTGGAGATTTTCAGCTCAGGAACATGTATCTTTAGGTATGTAAATCAAGCCCACAGAGGACTTTTGCCTGGCTCTGGGCTTGGTTCTCATAGCACTGATAACGGGAGCACTTCTGCCCTCCCCACTGCTATTCACTAAGCTCCGTTTTTCTGCTACTGGTGTATTAAAATCTCCCACATAACTGAAAGCAAAAGTTGGATATGGAGCAAAGTGAACAAACTTAAAACTGAGGTTCTTAAACAGCGACAGTAGCTTAAAAAAATAGACTTACCTCAGCAATGGGAAGACATGAACATGACTGAAAATGAAAAGAATGAGCATTAAAACCCAGCAACTCCAGCATTCAACACACAAGTTCATTTTTGTGTTTCATGAGATTCTCAAAAGCGATGTACTCACGCTGCCAGCTGTCTCCCTACATGGGCAACTTAGAGACCTTGCCTCCTGAAAGAATAACAAGTGAGAAATCAGTATTCGCTATCATCTCTGTTCCAAGCATGCATTCTTGCAGAATCGAGGTGCCAAACAGCCACTTACAAGTAGACGATTTGTATACCGGATAATTTCCCGGACGCTGCAATTCTGTGCTTGCACAGAGAGCAGCAAACAAGAGAAGAGTATGTATGACAGCATGCTGGCATTCATGTGCAACTCAGTCTGATGGGTGACAGAAGAATAGGAGGACACTCCTTTTAATTGAGTCTTCACAAAATTCCCATTCTAATATGGAAAAACCCAATTATAAAACTGATACCAGGTGCCCACTATTTTTCCCCACTAGCATGGACAGCATTTTAGAGAAATCAAATGTGGAATTGAGTCACCTACTGCAGTGACTTTTCTTTAGTACTGCGGAAATTCACAAATGCTCCTCAGAAGTGATTAATTTGAACATTATGATATCACACCCCAACAGGAAACAATGGTTAAAAAATCTACGAAAGCTTTTTTTTTTTTTTTTTTTTTTTTCTGTTGCTGGTTTCAACAAGGGAGCTAAAAGTAATTTGACTGTCCTCCTTTCCACTNGGGTTTCTCTCCTGTGCTTATCTAAATTACGGTTCCATGAAAGCGAAGAGACAACAACGTTCAGCATTGCCCAAGTTCCTGAGAAAACACACAGCCAGGCTGCGAGCCAGCTGACCCCTGGATTCAGAGCAGGACCTTTCTCAAAGCAAGCTGGCCGTGCTGCAGGGCTCCCTTGAGCCGACAGACAAACGGAGTTGTGGAGCGGTGCCCGGAGAAGTTGTCATGCTGGATTATGGCTGCCCATTAGGAGAACGATCCCGTAGTCCTTGATCCCACCTCTGCTGAGCGTGGATAAGGATGGGGCCCCCAGAGTGCCAACACGGACTGCGATGTCACATCCCACCAGTCCCTGTTAAGCAGAAAAGAGTGGATGCAAAACCAGTCCTAGGGGACCCACATGGTCTTAACTCAGAAATTCTCCCAGATGGAGTCTCCAAATCATGTTGAATGTCTGCTAGAGCTTTCTGTGACCAAGAGGTTTCCTTTTTTCAAGTTGCACACTTTGGCAGAGCAAGTGGTAGCCCTTCAGGTCTCTCTTAGATCCACAGTGTTGACTTTTAAGCTTCTCTTCTGTTATGCCTTAAATCCTGTTGTGCCTCAAAGGTCTTCTCCGAGAGCTTCCACCTTCTGCTGGTCAATGTGGCTGAAGGACGAGCACGAATCTCACTGGAAACTGTTCTGGAAAAAGGAAAAAAGCAGATTACAATTTGCTGGATTTTTTTTTTCTGTGGCATTTGCCTATGGGCGAGGGATTCATCCAGCTGAGCAGGGTTCTGCTGCCTGCCTGGGGGAGTGGA
Source organism: Pedionomus torquatus (assembly GCA_013398155.1). Lineage (NCBI taxonomy): Eukaryota > Metazoa > Chordata > Aves > Charadriiformes > Pedionomidae > Pedionomus > Pedionomus torquatus. Next base: position 18,950 of record VZRU01014284.1, read on the forward strand.
GGAGGCTTCTCCCTGCTCCTCCTGCTCCCACATCCATCCTCCTGCCCTCTGCATCCCTTGCCTGCCCACCGAGCGCCGGCTCCAGGCCAGGGTGGATGCTCCCTGCCTTTTCTTTGAAGTTCATCCTCGGATGATTTAGTGTGGGAAGCGTGCATCCCATTTGGCAGCTACAGCTTTCACACACGCCCCAGGGAATACCTAGAAAAAGCCAGAAGCCTTCCCTTGGCAAGCTAAAGCTGGCAGCAGGCTACATTGAGATCCACAGATGCACAAAAGTGTATCGTGGGGAGGGATGGCGTTCATGAGCTGGGCAGTGGCATCTTTCAAGGCTGTTAGAGAAGGGCTAAAATCATTGATTTGTGATTGAGAGCCTGTGATTCCCTGAAAAGAAGTAAAGAGACTGCCAGGATGGGTAGATCTCCCTTGAAGAACAAGCCTTTTGCTCAAGCAGAGCAATGGGTTGGCTGCACTCTCTTTCTTCAGCCAGTAAAGCCCCATGGCAAGAGCTAGAACAATTAGTTCAAAATGTAAATCCCTGAAGAAAATAAATGACACACACTTGTGGGATGCTGAGTTTCTTATATGGTGGAAAAAGAGAATGATTTTACATGGTTTGAAAGGAAAGAATTCACAAGCATCTTTGATTTAGCCACGGTTGTGCAAGGAATATGTTGGTAACAAGCCATGGGGTAAGAGGGACAAAGGGCTTTTCATGACAGCCAGGAGTTGCTACTGCTTCTTTAAGGAAAACATTAGAAATCACATTTTATCCAGTAACTGCTACACTCTTTCTTTGCAAGGATTTTACAAAATCCGATAGACATAGCAGTGTCTCCAGGGCCTCCTTGCCTTAGGAGTGATGTCTCAACGCAACTGCCATGCTCTGTAAGCAAAAGCAATTGATGGCATAAATTGGGTGCAAGATACATCATTAGGACCTTTCCATTCAGGAGATGAAATCATGTCTGCTGAACAGTGAGCAGATCATAGAATATTTAGAGCTAGAAGTGACCTCAAAGATCATCGAGTTCCAATCACCCTGCCCTGGGCAGGGACACTTCCCACCAGACCAGGTTGCTCCAAGCCCCATCCAGCCTGGCCTTGAATCCCTCCAGGGATGGGGCAGCCACAGCTTCTCTGGGCAACCTGTTCCAGTGCCTCACCACCCTCACACCAAAGAATTTCTTCCTAATATCCAATCTAAATCTCCCCTCTTCTAGTTTAAAACTATCACCCCTTGTCCTGTAACTCCACTCCCTGACAAAGAGTCCCTCTCTAGCTCTCCTGGAGCTCCCTTCAGATCCTGGAAGGCTGCTCTAAGGTCATAGAATCATCCAGGCTGGAAGGGACCTCCAAAGGTCATCTAGTCTGACCTCCCTGCAGTCACAGGGACACCCCAATTAGACCAGGTTACCCAGGGACTCATCTAGCCTCACCTTAATATCTCCAGGGAAGGTGCTTCAACCACCTCCCTGAGCAACCTGTTCCAGTGCTTCACCACCCTTAGAGTAACGAAATTTTTTTCTAATATTCAACTTAAATCTACTCTTCCCCAACTTAAATCCAATCTCCCTGGAGCTTCTCCAGGCTGAACAGCCCCAGCTCTCTCAGCCTGTCATCACAGGGGAGGTGCTCCATCCTTCTAATCGTCTTTGTGGCCCTCCGCTGGACCCGTTCCAACCGTTCTATGTCCTTTCTCTGTTGAGGACTCCAGAGCTGGACACAGGACTCCAGGTGGGGTCTCACAAGCACAGAGTGGAGAGGGTATCGAATAACTTCTTCCCAGGCTTACCACCCAAAGAGGTAAGATCTGTATTTTTGTCGCAAGTTGAAAAGCAGAGTGGCAGAGCTTCCAGAGCTCTTCCTGGGCTGCTCCCCGAGCCCGCGGTTCCTCCTTGCACTCTCTATCTGCCAGCGGTGCCAGTGCTATCTCTACATCTTTTCATTTCTGTTCGATTGCTCAGTGAGAGCCATCTCATGCTGTTGTTGCTCCAGGGAAAATAAGTCACCAGAAAAGCTATATTCAATTTACAGTGAATCAGAAATCACCAGAAATCAAATTGGCAGAGGATGAACTTTCCACGTCTTGGTTAGAGCCAGTAGTGGATTGGGCACAGAAGCGAGTGGCACCACTTTCGGCTTCTCTTTGGAGAGTTTAGGCTCTATTCCAGCATTTAGAGGCTGATTCAAAGACCGTGGAAATTCATATTTGCTGCCACCCTAGCAAAAAGACCAGCTTTTTAATATAATCTTTCAACGTTCAGTTTTGATATTTTAAGTCTTCGTTTGCTGACCAGCTACAGAAAAGTATTTTCAAAAATACCGTTGCCATTGGTGTGTTAAATGCCATCGGCAGTTTATCTTTTGCCCTCATGTCCAGATACCCGATCTCCCTCTGTTCCGCTCCCTTAATCTTTCTTTAAGCAACACAGGCCAAAATGCAGAGAGGAAGTAAAGGTTTTCTGAACATCACTCAAGAAAGCTGAAAGAAATTCATCATAAATTCAGTGGCCGACCTGCTGTTAGTTGGAAGGTGACTGTTTGAGTCCACTTCCCTCCAAGCTTGCAAGCCCTCAAAAGGCTAGTTGCCAAAGGAAGGAGGTACCAGTGCTTTGTGGTCTTTGTGAGGCTTTTTCTTCCCTTTTAAGCTTTCTGGCTGGAAAAAAAAATCAGAAAGAAAGAACTGAAACCCAGGATGTTTAGGAAAGGTCACCAAGCTCAAAGGTAGCAGTTGCATTAGTCCATAAAACATCCCCTACATTGCCATTGGGAAACCTAGGCAGGAAAGTCACGATGGTCAGCCTGGGGCAGGACCATACCTCAGCAGATGGTGTATCCCCATCCTTATTGCTCCCCTACACTCAAAAAGATGCCGTGGATGAGCAGGGTAAGGAAGGGGGCAGAGCGTACTGCCCACACCGAGGCAGCACATCGGCTGGGTGTGCTGGGTTCCAGATGGCAACTTTCAAGTAACAGGACTATAAGATTCCAGCCCAGAATAGGTATTTGGAAAAGATGAAGACACAAAACTCCCCCAATATATTTCTTTGCTGTCTTACACGCCATTCTCTCTGGCTTCTTTGGGAATCCTCATCTCATGTCCTGTATATTTTTGCTTTATGTGTAAATAGCTTGGGATGTATTCTCTTAAATTCACCTATTTTGATGAGAGGTTGATTGACCAAACATGCTGCACTAATGGCTGATTTCAAAATAACTCTTTCAGCTTGGTCAGTGTGAACCTCCAGATCTGAGCTCTCACAAAAGAATTTGCATCCCACTCTAGTGTTTCCAAGAAACTGTTGAGTTTGGGGCTTTTTTTTTTAATGTAGAAAAATTGATTCCCTCTAGAAGAAAAAAACCAAGATAACATACCAGCTTGTTTTACATTTGCTGTGTACATTGATCAAGATGTGAGAGGTAGCAAAGACCACAAATGAAAAGATGCTACCGATAGTTTCATTTTCCACCTTTCTTTCAGATAAAGATGACAGACGCTAGCATAGAAATACAGGAAAATAGGGTCATTCTAATCCCTCCACAAAAGGGTAAACCACTGCATAGTAATAGCAAGATTGCCTCTGACAGAAAGGTGTAAAATCCAGATGAACTCAAGATTGCCTCTGACAGAAAGGTATAAAATGCAGATAAACTCAGGGAACGTTTCACGTGCCAGCTCGAAGAGGGCAGTGGCACCCCCTGGTAGCTGCATGCTCTCCTCTGTCCTAGCAGGTGGACCACAGGACATCTCTGGACTCATGTTAGTTTTTATAGATAATGGAGCCCCCATTGTTTTCAGAAGAGCTTTAATTAATTTGAAACCATTTAAACTAACTAACCAGAACTAGTGGTGCTCAGGAGCTGAGAGATGGGGGAACACCCCTGAGAGGAACCTTCAGCCTGCGAATCATCCTTGTTTCATACAATAATACTGTCACCAAGAGCTTTCCTGGGTTTTCTAACAGGGGAGCCAAGCTTTCTATGCTGCAATAATATTTAGCAAGAGCCGAGGCATTTAAAATCAAAAAGCCCTGGTATCAACATGCCAGTCACACTAGGTGTTGCACGTATTGCAAGAGCATCTCGTTACCGAGGGTCTCCAGAAGCAAGCAGAGGAAAACAGGATTTCCCCACAAAGGTCACCAGTTCTCCTGTATTTTAAGGTTTTCCTGATGCCATTGCTCTCACTTCAGCATCCCCTTTTGTGGGCCTGACTGACTACACACCAGGAAAGAAAACCATTACAGAGCTGTCGGATCTGAAGTCCACTCACCCTTCCTTGCTTGTCCCACTGCGAGATGCCCCTGGGTGCTGGAGGTCCCTCTCAGCGCAGCATGCAGAGGAAGGCTGAACACGTAGGACAGACAGACAGACAGCACAAAGGCATTCACCCCCTGGCTGCCTTAGAGCCTTCCACCTGCCATACCTGCCCTGTAGCTCTCTTTCCAGGCTGGAAGCATTGACAAACCACCTGCAGACTGCTTGATGGAAACACGGCAATCACAATTTAGTAACAAAATAAGCACGGATGTTGGTTCACACCTAGATGCATGAGTAAGAGCAGGCTGGCCCTCTTCCATAAGACTTGAGAGGTTTTTCCGTACTACGAGTAAAGTAGGCTACATTAGCACTAAAAGGTTTTGTAACATCGGGGAATGGACTATGAGCTGCTCTGATCCATGCAGATGAGCTACCTAGGTCCTGGTGCTCCTACTGCACACGAGGCTGTGGAAGTGCCATCATGAAGCACCGAGTGTTGGCAGCCGAGCAATCTCAGCCTGTGCTCCCCCTGCTGCAAATTTCTTGTTTCTCCAACTCTTTTCTCTTTGTGTCCCAAGGTTACCCATTGCTATCTCCATCACTCAAGAGGACCTTCTTATACTTCACAGAGATTGGGTGATCTACAGTCCAGCAGCCCTGGTGTTTGACATATACTAAGAAAGGATTTCTTGAGGTTTTCAGCATTTTATATCTTACAGTAAGACCTCATATGGGACCTCTGGACCCCCTTAAAAAGATGGTCTCCTGCTGCACGTACGGCTCGTAGCAGGTTGTTTTTTCCAGGAATATATGACTGGAGCTGTTGCAGGACCTACAGTTTAGGAAAACTGCTTTGAAAATGTTGTCTAGGAGAGAAATCCCCACTGTATCTGCCTCTGTGACAAAACAAGGAACATCAGATAAAACAAGAAGATAGAATATGTCTTCATGTCTGCAAAGATGTCACTTACTCCTCTTAGTACAACAGAGAAAGTGAAACTGAGATAGGGAGTGTGATCTCACCCTCCCCCAAGGTGTGGTCACGCCAGGCAGGGACTCCTGAGCTTTGAGAAAATCTCAGCCTGGTCCGGAGCCATCAGAGACAGGACTTCAGCAGACACTAAAACTGCTGGGGATGAGCTCCTGCCCTGGATGTCACCTGCACCTTGCCTGGGAGGAGGACTCGAGCATTACGGGTGCGCAGCAGCCACAGGGATGCAGAAACAGGGAGGTGAGATGGCCCCCTCCTTGCCCCCCGGCTGGAGGGCAGCCCCAGCTGCTCCCTCCTCACACTTCTTGGACATCACAAAGATTGTCCCAGTGCCAAAGACCTTCCTCCTGGTCAGGGCTGTTGTCCAGAAAAATAGCTTTTCACTGGGAAATTGATTGCTGGTTTTTTAACTGGGGAAATGAGCTGCTGTTACTTTTTTTTTTTTTTTTTGACTTCCATAGCACTACGTAATGTATAGACTGGGAAAAACAGCTCCACAGCCAGCATCTCATTAAGTAACACGGGGTGTTGTAAGAGCTGGAACAGCACCAGTGACATGAAAGTTGGGCAATTACAGACTCATTTGAGACATGACAGGTCTAAATATGTGCTCATATTCCAGGCAAGAAAAATAAAGAAGTAAGTATCCTTGGTCCTTCTGGTCTCCCATCTCGTTTTTTTTTTTTTTTACCANTGTGTTCATATTCCAGGCAAGAAAAATATAGAAGTAAGTATCCTTGGTCCTTCTGGTCTCCCATCTCGTTTTTTTTTTTTTTTACCAATTTCAGGAATTACTCCATTTACCTTAGAAACGTGGGCCTCTGAGCTTCTGAGAAAGAGCTGTCAAGCGAATGGCTTCTCCCACTCCAGGGTACCTGGTGCTGGGCACCGTGCCACCAACGGCAGGTCACCGCAGCCACGGCGCCGGCAGAGGAGCAGGTCCACATCATCCTCAATTCCCTTTGACGCAGGGGGTTTCTCTTTTGTGCAATTCGGGGGCAAAACCACCAACATACGCAATGAGTGCCCCATACAAGGGATCTGAATCAGCTGTACATATGGCTCTTTGCCTGCCAGGCAAGGCGCTGTTTTAAACTCCCATCAGCAGGTCCCCAAAGAGGATCTCTTAGAGATCCTGTCGGTGGAGAATGATGTTGATATTATATCTAGAACTTCAGGCATTTGATAAATCATAAGGAAAATCATTCACGAGACACAGACCTGTCAAGTCTCAGCCTGTGTAAAATGGAGTTGCCATCCCTCGTCTTTGAGACATGGGGCCGACCCCCAGTGGTGTCGCTTGACCCCACCACCGGACCTCCTTCCTTACTGACATAGGCAGGCACTCCCTACATCAGAAGCAAGACTAGATTATTTATCAGGCTCAGCGTGCAGGGATCCACTGTGATCCATCACAGCGATGGGTACGACTGTGCCACCAAGTCCCAACCCTGCCGCACCCGACCCAGCATCAGTCCCATCTCCTGTCACCCTCCAAACCCTCGTGCTCCAGCACAGAGTTGCTTGCCTCGTTCGTAGTTCGTCTACGGATGCTAACTGGTGACACACTGATTAACCTGCTGGGCTGGGAAGCCATTGGGAGGGTAGTTGCAGCCCAAAAATTACCTGCAGGCTGCATGGCGAGGGGCTGTCCTGGCAGGAAGGGTCGGTGTGCTGGTCTGGAAGCAAACGCGGGCTCCAGGTTGAATGGAGAAAGGCAGACAGAGCTTGCCTGGCAGCTGGAGCAAGCGGTGCAGCGAGTGGTACAGGGCCAACCCTGCCACGGGCAAGGATGCCATCATGTGGCCAAAGCCTTTTATTCGCTTCCCACTTTTCTCATTTTTTACACTAAAATCTTTCTGCCCTCTGCTCCCTTTCAACACCGAGTAGTTCGCAGCTCTCCCTGACAGCTCCTTCTGGCAGGGGTCTGCTACACAAGAGTTCTTCCCGAGTAAATGGCAGGGATCCTTCTCAAAATTTGTTTAATTGGATGAAGAATACCAGGGGAAAAAAAAAAATAATCCCCAGGTGACTCCAAGAAGGGTCTGGGGGCTTTATGCTCAGGGAACACTGAAAACACTGGGTGCTGCGAGGGCAGGATCATTCAGATACACAGCTCATTGCAGACCTCATCAGTTTAATTAATTCAGGGTCCATTTTACATAATGTAATCAGATAAGCAACACCACTTATTTACACTGAAAAAAGCCCAGTCCCTCCGACTATTATCCCTGGAGACATATATGTTTTACATATATGTGTTAAGATAGGCAACATGGAAAGGATGAATCCTTAAATGCAGCCAGCAACAAATACTTGTGTGAAGGCTCATCAATTTTATCCATATTGTTTACCAAAAACACTTCCCTGTGTTCTCGCCAAGTTCAAAGGCAGTGTGAGCCTCCTCACCTGCAAGTCCTGAGATGAAGCAACACCCACTGTTTCTCCCACTTTTTTAAGGCTGGTTTTGGAGAAAGGCACGCTTCTGTTTTTAATTCAGGCCCCAGCAAAGAGGAGCCCAGGGTTGGGGACCGCTGTTTTGAGTCCTGCTCCAAACCTGAGGTTTTAGGCACTTTCTGCAGAGGTCTTCAGGTCTTGTCACCAATTCCTCTATTCATCCAGGGAAGAGGACTTAGGAGTTTCCCTTTCCTCCTCTTTCTTTTATGGAGGAAAGCAGGACAGCTACTACAGATGGTCTTCAGAAATCTTTGTTGAAAAAAATTGTTGAATCTGTTAAAACTGCCGTTGCTGGGTTTTTTCCTCAGAGCTATTTTTCTCCAGAGGAAGATGCAAGGAACTGTACACTCCCCAGAGGACGGTGTCATCCCAGACGTCTCTGCCATGCCGCATGTCCCTCTACGTGTCAGGTTGTTACTCCTCAACCTCTCCTGCCAGTGCCACCAGAGTCCTCCTGTCCCAGCAGAGCTGATTCTTCTTGTTTTTTGGCATCAGAAGCTCCATGCTTAGAAAACAAAGCATGGAGATATTTAACAGCAATAATCGTGATGTAAATAATCTTGGAATAATTGAAAGGCTGAGGTAGACCAAAGAGAGACCTGGGTCTGCCCCAGTCATCTCAGTGGGATTGCAGCAACAAACTGGAAGTCTGAAGTTGGTCCATGGATTTTAGATAATAGTATGCAATGAACTCTGCATCCCTTAAAGAGGCTTTCTTTGGTGGTGGCCTCTCAAGGCTCCAAAGTGACATCTGCAGGGTTTGGGAGTTGTCAAATCAGACTGGCACATCAGGGAAATCAGAAGATCTGATGAGATACTTCTAGCAGGTCCCTGGAGGGCTACACAAGCGAGTTAGGTAAATTAGTAGACAGCCCTCCATATGAAATGCAGACTTGTTCTGTCATTTTCTGACGAAAAAGAGCAGCTTAGTCTCTCAATTTAACATCCCAATTTAATTTATACCTTGGGTACCTGAAGCTGTTAAAGCCCTTCAGATTGTTTCCTGATAACGTGTTAAACTGTGATGAACTGGAGAGTTCTGGGCGGTAAAACACAATTATCTGTTCATACCGGTGGAGTCATCCATTTCTTTGACCCTGAAAGCAAGCTAGGATTTGGTGGGAATCCAGACCTTCCTACACAAAAAAAAATCACCTGGACACCCATCCCAGCTCCCCCTTTCCTTGTTCACATAAAATATGAGCATTATACACATTGTTGTACAAAAGACGCTCCGTTGGCTGGTGTCAGTTTGGCTGGTTCTGGGTATATCCCACTGCTGTGGGTGAGGGAAGTAGGCTTGTTCTCTTGGCTCAGTGGGAAAAAAATATCATTGGTGAAAAAGCTCAACATCAACATGGGAATTATTAAGGTGCTCTTAGACAACAGAGTGAAAGATTCGATAAGAAAGCAATCTTTGGATTTGATTGAGCTGGTGCAGTTTTTGGAGTCCTCCAGGCACTAAGTCCACGGCACAAGAGAATGGAGATGCCAAAGGTGCAGGCAGGAACAGGAGTCTTCTGTCAGAGGAGCTGAGCCCTCACCAACACCGCACCGCTGATTTGGCTCAGGAAAGTAGGAGACATTCAGGTCTTCTTGGCAATACTTTTGAAATAAGAAAGAAGGAGGTTTATAACATACTGCAAAAACCAGCAGAGACTACGAAGAATAATCTTGAGTATTTAACTGCTAAAAAAGTCTCTGTAATCAGGTATTTTTCACGCTGCTCCTTAATGCAACCCTAGGTTTACGAGGGAAAGAGAAAAAATGGTGACTTGATAGTCAAGACACTTTGAAAGGGCTTAATTTCAGGTCTGTGTGGATGGATCAAGGGAGGAAAGGAAATTGTGCAGGGACTTTAGTCAGAGTGGGATGTCAAAACTTATAAAATGTTAGATTTTCAGATTTTCTTTTCCAATTCACACTCATCAAAACAATCAGAACAATCAGAACGGATTGTCATGAAACCCCGGGAGGTCTGGAATGAAACCAAAATCCATTGGCACATCTCTTGTTTGCTCCAGATCCCACAGACCCAAATTTGAAAAGTGCTTAACTAATCAGTTGTAGGTATACATGTAAGTTATCTGACTTTCAGAGGATCTATACAATTGCAACTCCATTTGTTTCAAAGATTCATTCTCTAATTTTAATAAAGCTGGAGGGTCTTTATGCGCTGACCTGGAAGTTAAGGATTGGTCTCAGTTTGGTCTCTTTTCATTGCTTTGAGGGAAAGTTCATAGCCAAGAAACATGGCTGAACTCATTGGGAATCCTCGCACTGCATTGACCGTGATGCCCCTAAAAAAGACCTGTTGGGGATGGAGAAAGGTTAGAGCACAGGAATATACTGACTATTTTAAGAAGAAGAAAACATTGAGTAAAGTCATGGTGGGATTCTGAAGAACCAACTCTTGCTTTGCTCAGGAGATACTCTCTCACTGCCGGTCTTTGCCGAATTCTGTGCTGGAGAACAGAACCACAATGGCAAGTGTCACTGTTTTGGCACCATAGTGCACCAGGCTCCCTATGGACCCCCACCTCTCTGTCTGCCAGCAAGAGCTACAGGAGGTAGAAGATAAAAAAAATGGACTCATGCCGCTGGTATAGAGCGGAAAGCAAGAAACCTAGAATGTCTTCCAGTGCTGTCCTACCTCGCTACAGTCCCTCCTTACCTCTGCATACAGGATCACGCAAACCCCAGTATACAAGAAGAAAGCTGTTGCTTTCATGCAGCAAGTGCTGGGACTCTCAGAGCTGGCTCTACGGGTGCAGAAGACATTTGGGAAGTGGAGAGGGGGACGGTGTGGCTGAGCCAGCCCAACCGATGCAGGCACTGTGCTACACGGACTAGTCTGCATCTTTCATCTTTGAGCGTAGAAACAAATTCTCAACCAGCAGAAAACTGGGGCTTACTCCATACCCTGAGAACTAGCTCTTGCTGCCAGCTTTGGGAAAAATATTTGATAGCAGCCGATATTTTCATATGTGGGTTCCTAAGGTCAAGCTTTGGTGCTCATACATATCCCAGTGTTTTCTTTCATTAAGATAATAAATATTAATATAGACAGCCAGACTTCCACATTCTGCTCACTATATAGCCTTTGGAAAGATGCTGGTGATTCCAAGACCCCGTGGGTTTTAAGTGCTTGACAGAAAAGTGCTTTCTAGAAAATGGAGAAGGGGCCTGGTGTTGGCTTGTCTCCCTTCGAAAAAAACCCTCAGTACAAACACTGTTGCCTGGAATGTGCACAAATCACTCGCTCTGGGGTGAGCCTACTTGCAGAATAACGATTGCAGGGGGTATCTCTGCCGGGCTGTTTCTCACAAACCCCCTCTGTTAACCACCCAGGCTGATGGCTAATCTAAACACCAGAAGTCCAGGATAGACATCAAAAGTAACATCAGCAAAGCAAGCCCCCTTCCAGGTTCTACAAAGGCAAAATCCCCACGGCTACTGTAAGAAAGCCTCCAAGATAATCGGCTCCACGACCAGAAGCCCATAGATTTAAGCATCTAACCAGTATTACCCCTGAAATACTGAGCTTTCCTAAACACATCTTATATCCAATGTGCATCTGACAGAATCAAAACATCTTCACATTGTTTAGGACAGAATTGGCAGCGTGAAATCGCAATATCGGGATATGTAGGATATTCCTTGATTCCTTGATTTATCTTTTGGTTTGTTAGGAAAGATTGAATTTTCTGGGAGGAAGCTCAGATTTTTGCAGTGCCCATAGAGTAACATGAGAGCAACCAAGTTAAATAATGAAGACTTATGAAGAGAAACCCAGAGGCATACATTTTTCTCGTCAGAATGAAAACACCTGACTATATTTTAATTTACATTCTGTGTGCCAGGCAATTCTTTTCAGCACTGTGAATGCTTTTCCTTTGATCTGGAAAACATCCAGATCTGGGTTTGACATCGATCATCTCTGTGTTTCCTAACATACAAAACTATTTTCCTTATGAGAGGAGGTTCTATCAGTCTCATCATCAACTATTACTTAATCCTGTTGCTGGCCTTGCTCCAGGTGCCAGGCACAGGAGCAGAAAAACTGCAGGCAGCTCAGACATCAAACAAAAAAAAACCCCACAACCGTAAGTGCCTGAACTAGTTGTTAATATTCAGGCAGGATAAGGTGGGGGGGGATGAGATGAGGACAGAGAAAGAAGGGAAAAATGCATGGAAATCCCTTTTTTTAGACATCCTGTGTTCCAAACTGTAGTGCCTGGGGCCCTGACCCTCCTCTGACCGCCTTTAACATCTCTCCCGATGTCTCCCCATGCTTCATGTGAAGGTGACTTTCTTCACCCAGCGACAAACCCCAAACCAGACTGCAGGCTCCCATGACGCGGTGGCACGGTAGCACCTATCTGAATGGCACTGCCTTGCGATTTTTCTTTTTAGTAACCCGTTACTTTTCCCCTCGGGATGTGAAAACGAACACTCAGGAGCTAGAAGCCCACGTGATATTTTGATGACAACCCACCGATTTATATCAAACACCAGACGGCGTCGCTTCTTGTAACCACCCTGAGTCTCTGCCGTTCGCATTCAGTTGAGGCAAAGTTTTGCAGGTGAAGCGAACGACTTTTATCACACTCACAGACAAAGGCAGAAAAAGGAGATAAAGTGCTTTTTTTGGCACAGGGCCCTCCTTCAGGTTTGAAGCCAAAGCACACCTGATTTCAGAGGGTTTTCAATCGGCTGCTTCTTGGTGCTCGATGAGGGCGAGCGCAGCAGAGCGCGGCATCAGCTCCACCAAAGCGTGGCCCAAAGTGACCGAACACCCCTCGGGTGGCAGCGTGGTCCCACTGGAGCCCTTTCCCAGTGATTGTGGTGTCAGTGGGAAACGTCTGACCTTTGCATTTTGTCAGAGCAATCGCAGAGGCAAGATTTTCAACCTCTGACTTGCATGAGGTGTTGTTTTAAAGTTAATTACACCCACAGACCGTGACCCCCAGTAATTCATTTTTTCAGTGCTGTAGAACACATTATTACTCTCACTCTTATGATTTAGAAAGACTCTGCACTGTAATTACCTACTGGCATTATTATAATTTAGCAGTAACTGGCTTTCGCTGTCTTTCAACCCTGCAAATAGTTTTGTAACACCCATTGTATTTCCCGATTGAAAATTAAATACCCAATACCCAGGTTTTACTTCAAATACCACTTACTTTTATGCCCTCGTTCTGGTAGCTCTGCAAGATACAGTCAAGGGTCCCTTTGTACTTGTTTAAATAAACTCCATCTGCCTGAAGTCGACTTTTCACAACGTCCATTGGAGTAGCAGTCCCCCAGGAAATGGCTCCTAGAAAAATGCAGAAGCGTTTGAACAATTTCTTCTCTGTATTTCCTCGGCCGCAGGTCAGTGAACTCAGAAATCCACCTCTCATCTACCTCATTCATGGGCATCCCAGAGCATTTACCCTGCTCAGGCACAGGAGAGGTACCTCAGGGAGCAAAATTCCCTGTTTCTGGAAGAAGCAGTGAGATTTTGCGCATTAAGTCTGGAAATTAAATCAAACAACCCAGGAGGTGCTTCCCCAGCTGTAAATACATCTTCTGCCGTGCTTCTGGTGGAGCATGGATGTGTCGTGAGAAGAGCCTGAGCTTCAGGGAGCTGCTGCTTGAGGCAATTGCATAAAAAAAACCCCAACAACCTGGAGTCCTCAGTTAATACTGCTGAAAAGCAAGGCTTGAGCTGAGACTTCAAATAAGAGACTGGTACTTCTCATACAATCAAGCTCCACACAGCTGAGACACATCATCACTATAAAGGAGCCGTCTATTTACATTGATTAGCCCACAGCTGATGTTTTGCTTCCCCCAAAAGGTCAGCATATGACTATAATACATGGCCCAGTTGGACACACAGGAGCTTGTTTGGACCTACGTGAGTGTTGGGGCATACTAGAGAAGCTGTTCAGATGGGCCAGGGCTTTGTTTATTTGCAGGAGAAATGGAGAGGGCATTTCGTAATCATCACCTGAGCTAAGGATTGATTTGCATTTAGGGGTCTGCAATTTAGAAATGGCCACGAAATGAGGAGTGGGTGTAGGTGTGACCTTACAGATGTAAACGTGGTGGGGAATGAACGTGCTGGTCTTATTGGCAGGTGTACACAGGGGAAAAAAGAAGATCAGTAAGAGTCAACTTTGCTTCTGAGTAGGGTGCACACCCTCCTGGGGGGCAGCCAACAGGTTGAAGTCCTCTTGTGGAGGCATCTTGGCTGCCATGTGTCATTGACAGTGCAATAGGCAGGCTGCCCTGAGACATCCAGGGAGATGAAGGCGCCGGTTGTTTTCCGTCTCATTGACGTTGAGCCTGATGAAGATCTGATAACGTGGCTTCCATAAAGTTTGTCAAGTCATAAAACGCAGCGGTGGTGCCAGGGGACCTGGCCCCAAGGGAGGAAGGTCATTCAGCCCCATGTCTTTTCCTGGTGACCAGAAGGATGTGGTGGCCCCTGAGCCACCCCCCAGGAACCTTCCTGTCCTTGCTTTGCCAGCATTTTGGGGAAAAAAAGGGTGCTTACCTGCTACACCCCCTGCCAGCCAGATGGAGGAGGCACTAGGGGAAATGCATCCTTCAGGTGTAAACCAGGCACAGAAAAACGTGTAAGGGATGAAATAAAGGCAGTACCCAGGAACATCCCTCAGAAGCATTGCTCCCACACCTCGGTATATTCCTGCAATCCCCTCTTTCTGTAGGACTGTCCTAAAGCAGTGAATTGAGCCTCGGTACACAGGAAATCCAGGAACTGTGGGCTTCAGTTTAACGTTTCCTGCAAAAAAAAAATATATGTAACAGCTGTCATAACGGCTATATTGCTACAAAACTCTCAAAAGCCCACTGCTGTCCAATGGGAATCGCTGCCATCCATTTTCTTTTGCTGGGACCAAGATGTAGTGTGGAGAAAAAAGGCTTTTAGAAAGAAAAATTAGGTCCATATTCCATTTAGATACTTCAGGAGATATTTTTCTTAGATACTTTGCACACCTTCCAATATGTCTTGAGTGAGGTTTCCAAATCGGTTTAAGGCCATGTGCCCAGATTTCATTTTTCATTTTTCATTTCAGATTGTAACCACCCCTGGTGCTAAGCTGCACCTTTGAAAGCCTTGACATCTTCAGAGTCTGGCCCTTCTTGATGTAGAGGACCTAGCTGCTTTTGGAAAGGGCATTAGTTTGCTAAGCTGCATGGAGGCTTTTAAAAATCGACATAGTTGTATTTTATCAAAGCAATACAAAAATGTTAGTATTCTACAGTTAAATGTCACCACTATAATCATGAGAAAGGTGTTTGTGAAACTGCTTAAACTCAAGCTGTTGAGGTCTGAAGCTGCACTGTCTCTTCTTTGGCTGTGTATGAGCTCTGGTAGGGTTTCATAGAATCACAGAATGGTCAGAGTTGGAAAGAACCTTAAAGACCATCCAGTTCCTACCCCCCTGCCCTGGGCAGGGGCACCTCCCACCAGATCAGGTTGCTTAAAGCCTCGTCCAACCTGGCCTTGAACCCCTCCAGGGATGGGGCAGCCACAGCTTCTCTGGGCAACCTCTTCCACTTGAGCAGAAGCAGCTTCTATTTGCCTGCAGCTTCTGGAGAGGTTACAGCAGCCCACTGCCATCCTGCTGGTGTCCACTCCAGACTCATCTTGCCTCTGCCTGGGTACCTGGAACCCTGCCCCAGATAAGCCGGAGGTTTTCCAATGTACATGTGAAATTTTGGGGTTTATGGGCAACTCTATGTGGGACTGAGAATGCAGAGCAGTAGATGGGGAGCTGGCATTACTGCTGGCAGCCGTGGTGCTGCTGGTCCAGAGGATCTCCAGGAAATCCGACAGCCCAGGGACACACTGTTCCTGCCCCACACCTGGGTGGGGAAGGTGGCTTCTGCAGCTCCTGGTCCTGAGCAGACCTGCCCCTTTGTTCATCATAGATCCCAGTCAGCTGGAAGTGCCAACAGAGATCCGATCAATGCCATGGATTAAAAAAAAACCCCTCGGGCTTTGCAGGATGAGGTCCATCCTGAGCCTGAAGGAAGCAACTTCAGCTCAGTCATGGTGGTACAAGGCAGCAGAGAGCTGGGCCGTGAAGCAAAGTTGTCCTAAAGCTCTCGGTACTGAACTTCCAGAGAAGTTGTGGATGCCCCATCCCTGGAGGGGTTCAAGGCCAGGCTGGATGGGGCTTTGAGCAACCTGCCCTAGTGGGAGGTGTCCCTGCCCATGGCAGGGGGGTTGGAACTGGATGATCTTGAAGGTCCCTTCCAACTCTAACCATTCTATGACTCTATGACTGGCACAGAAAGGAAAGATTAAATTTTGGCTTCCTACCTTCGATGTACGGCTGCGTTTGCATCTGTAGCCTTATCTTTACCAGGTCCACAGGGGTGCCGATGCCCACGGAGATGAACCCTGCTGCCGTGCTGGCCAGAGCCACATCGGCCAGCACCGGTTCCCGGGCCGGGTCTCCGTGGCGGAGCTGGCTGAGGAACCGCTGCGTGTTGCTGAAGACACCAAACACCACGGAGCTGTAGACAGCAATGCTGGCCAGAGGGAAGGACATGCCTTTGAAGAAGCCGGCCACCTACCCAAGGAAGGGAGCAGGAGTTAAGAAAGCAAACAGGACTGAGCAGAGTAAACCCCAGCTTGTCTATCGGGCTGGAGATGTAAATCTAAGCAGCTGGAGTCTCCTGCAACCAGCTGTTTGCACGCTGTAATTAATTCATACCGCTAAAGACTTGTAAAGGTCGTGCAGAATACAGGCCATGGTGAAAGCAGAGGAACCCCTCTAAAAGTCCCTTTTATGGCCAGCTTCTGGCCTGGTGTCACCAAAGTCAGCAAAATACCTCCAGGAGAGGTACGTTTTTGCCAGCAGGTACGGGCAAAACAGCCTCTGTGGATGTAACACCCTGACCCATGCGGGGACGTGGGCAGTGGCATTTATCACTCCCTGCCAGGGATCTGCCTTTTCCCTCTATGAAGGTTACCTCAGAATTAAGCAAGAGACGTCTATAAGGATTTTGGGGCTCAAACTGCACCAGCGTTATTGATCTGCCTGTAACTCCTGATGTCAACAGTGGTTTTGTATAATCGCTCTATGTATTTATCTATTTGCATTTTCTACCAGCACGTTGTGAGATAAAGTACTTACAGACTCGTTTCTGTACACAGTGAGAACACAGCTGAGTGTGTTTCCATACCCTTGTCCAGCTTGCAAGCGAGTCTGCAAAAGACATTCAGCAAATGCAATTAAAATCTAATGCTTCCAGCCCAGTGAAGGCTCATGCTACATAAACAATGTGTACTTTGCTTTGAGAACGAATCCTTCCTTAGTTGTAAAGAAAACAGAGCAATAAAAGAAGATATACGTGCATCCACTCCCCTGTGAACTTTGCCAGAAGCGGGGCTAGACGTGATCTCGGAGGTCTGAAGCTTTCTGCAACATCTGGAATCGATGACTGTCAAATTGCTCTCGAGTCCAGCCCAGCTACCCTGGCCCTGCCAGCTGCTGGTGTGCAGACCTGTCCTTGGCAAGGTCCTGATTTTCATGGAAATCAGAGAGTGATGTGGTCTTCTCCCTCTGGGGACTCTCAAGGAGCTCCCCCTGGGAGGCTTGCAGGGTCCTTCCCATCCTAGGCTGATTTTAAGACATGGAAATACTAAACGGAGCCAAAATAATTCAGCTCCAGCTCAGAAATTCTCCATGCTTCACTCAAAAGTACGTTTTTACATCATGTCCAACAAAGACATTTTGTTTCTGGAAAGCAGTGGTTATATGCTTTCCAAAACATGCCTACAACAGCTGTAAGAAATGGCACATAAATCACGACAAAGTCTGCAAGATTCAACATGCTTACCCCTTCTCACAATATATATATATATATATACACACACACATGCACATGTATATTTAGATAATCTTTCATTCAAGCTGCTGACAAGTCTGCAATAAGAATATCCTAATGAAGTGACACATTTTGGGGGCTTAGAGATGTGTGAGGAAATGGAAACCCTGTTTGGGTCGCAGAACCTGGGGCTTCAGCAACTCATCTTGGCTGAGGCCAGAGCTCATTTTTTTTTTTATGGGAAGACACTCACATGCACTCTACTGGGGATGTGTTTAGGGAGCAGGGACAGCATTTCTGGCCACATCCATCAGCATGACTGCTAGCAGAAATGACAAAAAGAAGCCTGGAGGGACAGAGCCGACCTGTGCTGGAGGGACAGTGCCCAGTCCCCTCCAGCAGCTCAGCCCTGACTCATACCAGGGTAAAGGAGGAACTTTATTTGGGAATTTAAAGCCCAAAGGAGCAAGTGTTCTGCAGAGTTCATGCCCGGGGAGAGTTTCTGGACAGCAAACGGCAGGTTGAGTGACAAAATCACTTGGCCCAGAGCCCTCCAACAGCCCCCCTCCCTTTGGGGTGTGATGGAGGGATCCCAGCTGGAAAGAGAGGACCAAAGCCCAGGCTCACCCCCTCGCCTTAGGGTTTCTCCAACCAGCCATCTGTCCGCACTGAGCCTCGAGCACCTCTCCATGCCTGGCCAGAGGCCACGGGGAGGGCAGGAGCGAAAGCAGAGTTATTTACCGAGCCCTTATGAACAAGCTGGTACACGAAGATGCCGTCTGCGGCTCACGCAGGGCACGTTGTGCAACGCGGTGGCTGTGGGTGCAGACCTGTGCGTGCCATGGCTCATGCTGGAGGCAGCGGGGACGGGGTGGGGACACCGGCTGCGCTCCAGGACAGGGTGACCACCGTGCACCTTCCCTTCTGGCTTCATTTGCACTCTCAGCCAGACATTTCCATTTTGCCTCCACGGACTTGTTTTGTTTTCTTTTACACAGTAACCAGGTATTCAGAAGTTCGGGTTAATAAATTTTTTGAGTAACTGAGTGTCCTCACAAGCTGCTCCTCGCATGCATGCCCCGTAGCTAAACTGTTAACACCCAGCGTTGAACCCCCCCCACCATCTCTGTCAAAGCCAGCTGATAGCAGTATGGATGTCCCTTGGGAAACTTTTCCTTTCCATTACGTTTTAATTAGACAGAGCCCTTGGGCAACACCCAAAAACTGAAGAAAGTCCTGGGGAAATGAATTCAACGGGGAGGATTAAACGTGAGCAAACATCAAACTATTTACAGTGGAAAAACAGCTGCTTGGGTTTCAGGGAAGATGTGACACTGGGAAGGGGCCAGCGAAGTTCAGTCTAAACATGAGGAGGAACTTCTTCACTTTGAGGGTGGCAGAGCCCTGGAACAGGCTGCCCAAAGTGGCGGTGGAGTCTCCAACTCTAGAGACATTCAGAAGCCGCCTGGACATGTTCCTGTGCAACCTGCTCTAGGAGGACCTGCTTTGGCAGGGGGGGGTTTGGACTAGATGATCTCCAGAGGTCCCTTCCAACCCCGTATCATTCTGTGATTCAAGGAGGTGGCCTGCTTGATGGGAACCATGGTGCAGATACCACAGACCCCACCCAACCTTTTGTCCAGTCTTGACCTCTTGTCCTTGTGGGGAAGGACCTCCCATCTCCCAGAGGCTGCAAATCAATCATAGAATAGAATAATAGAATTGTAGAATGGTTGGAGTTGGAAAGGACCTTAAAGATTATCCAGTTCCAGCCCCCCTGCCCTGGGCAGGGACACCTCCCACCACACCAGGTTGCTCAAAGCCTCATCCAGCCTGGCCTTGAACCCCTCCAGGGATGGGGCAGCCACAATTTCTCTGGGAAACCTGTTCCAGTGCCTCACCATCCTCACAGTAGGCCATTGAGCTGCTCCTTTTCTAGCTTAGTGCTGTGTAAAAACTCTCTTTCCACTTCCACTAAATTTGGAAATGGGCAACACAGGGGTCAGCCTGACAGGCGTCTTTATAAGTACTGAAGGATGGGCTTGCTCCTTCTTGGCAGCTGGAAGCTCAATGCTTCCCAGGAGGATCCTCTCTTGGTTGTTGCCAGAAATCCCCTAAATCTGGTAGTGACACCCTGACAGCCAGCCCGAGGTGGAGGTTGCCTTGGCAACCCTGGGCAGAGCCTGCCTGCGCTGCCCATGCCCTGGCAGACCATCTCTGATCCCAGGAGAGCCAGCTGCATGGAAGGGGATGGCTGCTTGGAAAGGGAAGGGATGTGGTGGGGGCAGTGCTGGCCCCTGTCTCCTCCGCATCACCCTCCAAGGGTCTCTAAGGTGCAAAGAGGACAACTTGCTCTGGGGTTTGACTCATCTGACAGTCCCACCTGGTGCCAGCCACGTGGTTTGAACCAGATGAGAGCACATGGGCAAAGCAGTTGAAGCAACGAAAGCTGGGCAGATGTGCCCATCACACTGTGCAAAAGGAGAAAAGCAAAAGAGCAGGATCTTCCCCTATATCTCTGCATCAGTAGGGAAGGTCAACTTGGTTGGGCTTGTCTGCATCATATATCTTCTTAACATCTCTCAATCCTTCCCTCTGCAGGAATAGCAAATATTGCATCTCGTAGCACTCTGCCCTCCCAGCATTGCCAACGTGAGGAGAACATGTTAAAATGTGCCTGCAGCAAAACAAATATAGTTCCCCTGTTGCTTGTCTGTGGCAAAGTTCAATAAAACATTAGCAGAACTGTTGGGTAAACCACACATTAAGTAACACCAGGTTTAATTTTCAGCATTAATCCTCACCAGAGAAACTCTTAACGTATCAGCCAGTTCTTTTAGTTTCTCATTTGCAATGAGCATTGGAGAAGAACAAAGGCTAAAGTCTACTAAAACAGTTCTACCCAGGCTAAGCTCCCCCTTGGGGTGGCAGGCAAAGTGAAGGTCTTTTCAAGCGTCATCTCGGGAGAAACCACCTCCCCGTTGGTGAGGTTTTGGGTGGTGATGTGAGAGCACAGTTCAAAGTGTTTTACCTTGATGGTGTCCAGGGGGTGGCCCACAACCACACTGGCAGCTCCTGGGGATGAAAGCAAAGTATTACACAACCCGTTGAAGAAGCTTTAGTGACGGGACAATGGGTTTATAGGGGAGGAGGAGAGATTTCCATAGGAACAAACATACTGGGACACAGTAATGCCCAGCACAGTGCCCTGTCTCTGACAACGGGCAACAGCTGGGCAGAAACACTTGTGCATCTTCTCCCAGATACTCTCCTCGACTCCATCAACTTCATATCTCAAAGGCATCCAAGCGAGAGGAGGAGGTGGTGGATTTTTATGTCCTGTCCACGAACAACCTCCCTTGCACTCTTGTAAGCTCATGCAAATATTTAGCCTCAAAAGGGTAAGATCCAGGCTACATGTGAGGAAATGCTTTCTCCTGGCTTGGATGACAAAGCACTAGAGCCAACTGCTGATGGGGACTGTGAACCCCCATCCTTCACGGTTTTAAGAGCAGTTTATAGAGATATCTGTCAAGGATGATTCAGATAAAGAGCATCCTGCTTTCTATCTGTCTCTACAGTCCCGTCCAGCCTCATTCCTCATGGTTCTCTGGAGAAACTGGCTCGTTCCCCCAGGCTGTCCTGCCCCGCTCCCCGTGCCATTCATTGCCAGGAGCACCCAAGGCAGGACAGAGCACGGCTTGGTTTCCCCCTTCTCTGGGAGGATGGAGCAACCCACATGCCCTGGCAAAAATGTGGTTTTGTGTGCTTGTAGCAAACAACACTGGCTGTTTTGAGGGTGTTTGAGGCGCTGGCAGTTAATTTGTGCTGCTTCCACATCTGCAAGTCTCCATGCAAACCAGTGTCTTCAGGTGTTTTAGAGACTGTATGAAATTTCTTACTTGTGGATTAGGACTGAAAAGAGCATCATGTCCTGGGCCAGCACATTTTGACTTTACTCAAAATTATATTTATTATAAAATGACCCCTCCCCTCCCGGACCTTAACCTGCGACCACCAATGGTCTAGTGCTATGCATGAAAACTGGGTGCTGCCACCCGCACCGGTGGCTGTTCACCCCCACCCCATATCCTGCCCCACTCCTGGGGGTGCATGGCAGCAGCACAGGGTCAGTGGGGCAAACTGCACGCTGCAGCCTCTGCAGGCTGCAAAGATCCAAAAATCATAGAATCATAGAATGGTTAGAGTTGGAAGGGACCTTAAAGATCACCCAGTTACAACCCCCCTGCCCTGGGCAGGGACACCTCCCACCACCCCAGGTTGCTCCAAGCCCCATCCAGCCTGGCCTTGAACCCCTCCAGGGATGGGGCAGCCACAGCTTCTTTGGGCAACCTCTTCCAGCGTTATTTCTTCCTAATATCTAATCTAAGTCTCCCCTAAATCTCACCGTAACCTTTTGGCAGAGGTTTTGGGATTACTTGTTTTTAGAATCAGGTAACCTGTTAGGCTCATCCAATCGGTCAGGATCCGTGAACCATCTCACACCCATATCCCAGCCTGGCAGCCAGGGCACAGCTCTGTTCTGCGGTGGCCACTGCTGCCATTGCCCCTTTGCCCGTCCGGGGAGCCAGGCAGCTCAGCCTTGCCCCCATCAACTGGTAAACCCGGTGAGAACTTTCACATTTCCTTTCCTTTCCTGCTATCTATTTTCCCTGTGTTTGCAATCAGCATTTTCAGGGGTCGGATCAATAACCCATCTCTACCAGCCTCGCCGCCCTGTCTGCCCTGCTGGGGTCAACACCACCCCCCCGGGGGTGTGTGCGGCTGGGGGACCCCGGGTTGGCTACTGCCAGCCCCGGCTGCTCCCTTCCAGCGGGGAGAGCAAGGGAGCGGAGAGCCGGGGGTGTGCGGGGTGAGTCCCGCAACCCAACCCCCCTCCTCACCCCCCGTTCCGAGCATCACCCGTCCTGAGGTTTAAATTTTAAGTATCCCGCCCGTGGAAATGAGATTAAACCGCACGTCTGAGCCAAAGCAAAGCAAAGCAAAGGGGACATCACAGACCGTAGGTGACACGGG
>VZRU01014284.1:42436-59105 GCA_013398155.1 Pedionomus torquatus
GATGGGATGGGGGCAGTGCGGTTGTTTCCCCGCAGGGCTGGTGCTGTCGGGTGAGAGGGGTCGGGGCCAGGCTCGGCTCCTCTGTGCGCTGGGGCTGAGCGGCAGAGAAAAGGTGGCAAAGCAGCAGCGGGGGTTTCTCTATGAAGGGAAAAAAAAAATAAATCAGGGATTATTGGGGAAGTAAGCTATAAATTCTAAAATTAAAGATGTAAATCCAGAGATAAAGGGTGTAACTCGCCTCACACAGCCTTATTCAACTGAAAAACAGCTCTGTTTGCTTCACTGAAATCACACTGCCTTGCCTTTTCAGGATATACCCCCAATTTCTGTATTGTCTTTTCAGAAGATATCCCCAATTTCTGTATATTAACCATTGCTCCCTACCTGCTTCCTTTTGCATGGCATTCCCAAGTTTCTTATACCTCTATTACCTGCTTCATCCTCAGTCCTGTCTTTCCCGACATCAAGAGCCCAGTTCTGTTTCGTTTCCCTTTCATGCAAGATGCTTATCACCCTCCTCTGTAATGGTTTTTTTATTTAAAAGCCTTTGAACTGGGCAGACAGAACCACAAGAGGAACAAACCAGACACTCAGCAATGTAAAGATATTTTCTGTTTGGATCTCAAACCCTTTTCTGGCAATTCCTAACATGCCTTTCTGATTGAGACTGAAGACCGGGTTCTCTTTCCAGAACAGTTAAAACCTGATTTTGAGCCCAGCCTGCTATTGTGCCTCCTGTGTGGCACTTCCAATTAGTAAAATCTAATGTCTTACACCTGAAGAGCAGCCACCCAACAGCAGGACATCCTTCTGGTCCTTAACCAGATCGCTGATATCCTTGTGCTCACCAGCTCCATCAGAAAACTCTTCTTGGGCTTCAGGAGCGTGGCTTTGCTCCCCAACAGATGTGTTGGCCCTTTGACACTGAGCATATACATTTGTCTCCCCTGGCTGTGGTTTACTGCGTCCCAAAGTGAATTTTGTTCTAGGGAGGTCAGATTTCTGAAGACAGCAGTTCCTTGGATCAGTTTTGGAAGCTTTCTAAAAAGATTGGCATCAGGTTTAGCTGTATGGCCTTCCTGGAATACCAGATTGGGTTTTGTTGAAATGGTAACTATGGAGAATGTTGAGGGCTCATAAACAAGAAATTCTGAACACCAAAATTCTGGCTGAAAATATATTATTTTTTTTTTCTTAAATAATTAATATTGTAATTTCCATTGATAAATATATATTTTCAGCTAAAAGAGACATAACTGTTGAATCCAACCTTAAAACAATGTCCCCTTATGTGCGTGCACATGTAGACAAGAAACCTGATCACCGATTTGGCTGAAGGGAGCTTTTGTCTCGAAACTGCTTATAGAAATTTGATATTGGGTGCGTAGTTATCAGCTCAGATAATCTACACCTGAAACTTTAGATTTTTCAATGTATATAACAATGCGTGTTCTGCATGAGGAGGATTTTCCTCGAGCGCCCGGTCTCATATGGTGCAGAGCGGGTTTCAGGGGGTCTGTGGTCTCGGGGGTCTGTGGTCCTGGCTATATGCTGGGGACCACATGTGCACACAAGCACTGCGGAAACTTGACTGTTGTTTGTTTTCTCAAATGAATTTGTTATTTTCTTTTTAGAAGAAATGGAATTCCATATATACAATAATACAGAAAGAGGACATTGTCCTCATTTTTCATGCGTATTTTCTTGCAAAGCCAGAAGAGCTGGCTGAATGAGGTAATTATTCAGATAGCAGCATTAATCATTAATCATACGAATTCCCTTTAACTGTAACACATTTCCATGCCAAATTCAGAACATCTGCTGATTGCACACAGACCGTTTCCAGTATTCCTGGAGAATACTGGAAATGGTCTTCGTGCAACGTGGAACCAAGAGTTGAAACCAAGTTTTTGCGGAGAGTTTATTGTAAACAACTTCTAGCCTAGAGGAGGAAGGTAGAGGAGCTGGGATGGATGCAGGAGGTGGACTGAGATGCTCTTCTAGCAGTACCTGTGAACACACTCTCTCAGCAGCGTGCAGGGGTGCAGGACACTTGAGGGTCTTGCCCTCAACTGCTGTGAGCAATACCCAAACCCCAGGAATCAGCCCCAGAGAGGGCACAGAACTGTGGTCACGGTGCTTAATATTCCAGTCCTGTGCTGCTGGTGGTCCGTCTGCAGGCATTTTGCTGTTATACTGGAGCAAACTGGGACCCATTAGAGCAAAGCAGAACTGCTCTGCTTTGGACAGTGGCACTCGCAGGGGCATCTTTGCCCTCAGAAAGGCTTCCCAGTGTGCTGCCAAGACCTGCCAGTGGGCTAAGAAGCTCATGGCTCTTATTTTCAGATGACTGTGTGTTGAGCCCTGCGGGAACACCTCCGTCTCCCAGCTGATGGAGGATCTCCTTGTCCTGATAACAGGCGGCAGTGCCATATGGAGAACTGGGGAGGGATCCGTCCTTTCTGCTGCTCTGAATCCCACCCTGGGCTTGTAGCCACAGGCAACGAGTGCTGGTCAGAGGGAGATGAGTGTGGTTTCGATGATGGATGGGGAATCCTCTTCCTCCTGCCAAGAGGGGCAACATCCTCAACACTCCTGATTCTTTCTCCTCCTCAACGACCAACCCATCATTTTTCACTGTGCCACACTCTGTTGACCAGCTTGCTCTCTTTCACAGCAGGTCTTAATGCTGCTGATAAAAGGGGAGAAGTTTCCCATCATCTTACCAGGGGCTGGATATTTCCTCTGGGCGAGCGCTGCAGTGCAGGGACTGGGGCAGACTCAGTAACTCATGGTAGATTCATACTTAATCACTCTGGGAATTAAAGAAATGACTCAGCAGGGACAGAGTATGTTAGAGATTAAAAGATTATACATTTCTTGCCCAACTGTGAAAGATTTCTGGGCTATGTCGTGTTTCACTGGAAATGCATTTATCCAGGGATAAATTAACTTTAAATGTTAACCTATTAATAGCATATAAGGGCTTAAACTGCTGGGCAAGATACAAGTAATATAACGTTATACCTCACTGCTGCCTCTGGAGTCACTGGTCATCAGCATCTAATGCTTGGTGTCTCTTTGAGGGGCCAAGTCCCATGAGCAGAGGCCAGTAAATTAAGAAGCAATGTAGAGAAACACCCTGAAGCAACGTGTGAGCAGTGATAAGATGACAACTCCATGGGCTGCAGCAATCGGGCAGATCCAGGCAGTGGGAAGACATGTCAGGGGCCACATAGCAGAAATAGTTATAACCTCCAAGAGCTACTGGACAAGCTGCTTTCTGTGGGCAGCGAGACATGAGTGATTTCTCTGCAGAAATGTGCATGGAAGATGGATTAGGGACTACGAAGACACCCGAAACGGGCATGGAGAGCCCCACTATCAATGGCTGCAAACTTCTTCTCTGGCCTTCCTTGCCTGGGACCTGGGTAGCTTTTACTGGAGAAATAGACTCCCAGGAAGTATTAGGCAGAGGGGAATCCTCTGGTCTTTTAATCAGCCATTTGCTTATGCTGTTATATAGGAAACACCTCGAACAAATGCCTGAAGTGGCTGATGTCCCATGAGAAGACGTGTCTCAAGACCTACAGGCAAGACATCTGATGAGCCTGCATAATGCTGGAGCAGACCTCCTGGGACAGGTCACCTTCAGCTTAGAGGGACCAGGAGATTCCCAGTTGGGTCCAGCGTATCCTCCCAGATCACAGCCTGGCTGGGCACCAGCCAGCAGTCACACCTCATGTCCCACAAGAAGTCCCCTAGCACCACCCAAGATGCTCACTTGAGGGCCCTCTCTGGTGTACCGAGGTCTTCCTCTGCCACACTTTCTGAAGAGCAAGAGAAGCAGCAGCATCTGGAGCCTGGCAAACTGAAGCCACGCTCCCACCCGAGGAAGGCTGGCCCTCCCGTACGCTGAGGAGGCTTTGGCTGAGAAGAGCCATCTCAGTAAGGACGCTCTTGAAGCGAAAAGCAGAACAATGCTGCAACAGGCAGCTACAGTATGGAAGAAAAGCCATTTCTCTCTGTCCTGTTGGGAAGAGACAGCCAGCTGTGACTCACGTTCCCTGCTCCCATCCCCCAGGTTCATTTTTGACACAGCAGTTATTGATAAGACCTTGAAAGAGCAGGAAGTTTCCCTGGCAGAGGCAGTTGGATGGGTAACGTGTGGTTCTACTGCTAATGAGCCTAAGTGGAGCACTTTGCTCGGAAGCATGAACAAGTTCCCAAGCTTTGACTGTACCATCAGTGTCCGCCTGCTCGCCGGGATCATCTCAGCCCCACCACGCTTCATGGGCAAAGGGACACCTTCACCAGCACCACCATTAAAATGGTTTTATTACAGGCAGAGAAGAGAGAGAGCTGGCAAAGAGGAGATCGAGGGACGGGTTGATGTTCAACCAGAGGAGAATTTAACAGCAACAGCAATGTGACGGTGCGATGGTGCAACCCCCACCCTGCACTTTAGGTCTCTCGGTCCTTGGAGTGAATTCCTCCCCACCTGGGTGAGGAAATGCAATAATTAAAATAACAGAATGGACCAGAACATAATATGATGGTCTACCATGAAAGAAAGAAAAGTGGAGAGCAGCAGACTAGAAAACTACGGCAGCCCCTCAGTGTCCCTGGTCCCCATGACTCCTACCTTTTGAAAATAATAACTATAATTGATCACTTCTGACAACATATTGGTCGTGGCCAGAGAGCAGGGGGATATCAGGACCCCAATACGCAGCAAATTCTGGGCTTGTGTTTTGGAAAGTACTGGAATATTCTGTTGTCTGAGCTGGGCTGGAGTGGAAAAGTACCTGACGAAAGACAATGATCTCGGCTCCTGTGTAACAATTTGAGTAAAGAACCTTTGAGGTCTTCTGGCTCGCAGCAGGCTGTGCCCAGTACCTCCCCTGAGCTGGGACGCTGCTTGGGCTGACACCTCAAGAATTAGATGGCCAGTGCGAGTCAACCCCTCTTGAATCTCAATTTTCACTCATTGAGGAACATTGATGCATTGGGAATGTTTAGTCTAAACTTGGGAAAAGGGAGATTTTTAAATTATTTTTAATGCTCTTTCATCCACATGTCCATTTATATGATATACACATTAGCTTTATGGATGAGAATGTCCTTCTGTTTGTCTGTGCACTCATATTAAATGGGTAAAAAAGGGTATAAAAGGGGTACCCATCAACTTGTTAGAGTCGTGTGATACTAAGGGATCTTTGATCTCAGTGGTTATAGGCCATGGTGTGTGTGTCTATGTGTGCTTATACATTTTGCTTATAGGCATGTGCATTCATTTGAGATCTGTGCTTTCACTTATATGTATACGTATCAATTTGGAATAATTTATTGTAAGTCAGTGTGAATCTTGCCGTCTTCAAATCTGTACCTAAGTCACTGTTCAATTATTTTTGGTTAAATCCCTTTGTAAACATTTAAATGGGTTAATGATTAAGTGCTGCTAAAACTCCACCTCTTGATCTGCCTCAAATCATTAATAAATTTGCAATTGCCACTAAATCATAATCAAATATTTTCATCTGTAGCAGACGATCATGGGAAAAATACTTTCCCAGATCTGCCTAGGAAATGTTGACTTCCATGACCTCCCATGACTCCCATGGCCTGGCCTTCTAAACCTCAGACCCTCCACACTCTCACAGAGGGAACTGGAGCCGATAGGGTCAAGCAGGGAGGAGTTTTTCCTCCAAGACTGGAGACAGGAATGTCTCTGGATGCTAGAAGCAAGTTGTAAGCTCATGGAGCTTCATGCTCCATCAGCCAAGGATCTGCAACAGCCACCACAAAGTACTTACACTGCAAATACCTGCAGAAGAGATGGTGCGTTTCCTGCCCTCCAACCTGCCTGAGAAGCAAAATCCTGCCCAGGCTGCCCAAAAACACTTTCTAAACCCCAAAATACTACAAATGTAACCATCACATATTATCCCCCTGACAGCGACATCCCGATGTAAAGTCCCTGTGAAATACCCTTGGAAGTTCACCGGCCTCTCTGTGCTTTCGTTTCTTGGACAATGGTGAATATTTCAAGTGTAAAGCTAATTTTGCTCAAACACACGGATGAAAACAATCTGAGCCTCAGCCATTTTTTTTTTTGAAAAATCCAATAGAAACATGAAAAAAAAAAGCTTTGAAGGAAGGGTGTAGCCCTACGAGGTGTTTGTCAGCTGTGATGGTTGTCCTGCCCTCTCTGAGAGCGGAGGGGAGCTGAGAGGACTGGAGCCAAAGCAGGGCCTGTGGAGGTGGGTAGGAGCAGAAGGGGAGGTGGAGGCAGACACAGGTCTGCAGGGCTGAGACACGAGAAGGTCCCAGAGAAAGGGATGGTGGTGGAAAGGAATCTTCTCAACGTTGGGACAGGATTTGTCGCTTTGAACTTCTTATTTCCCTTCCGCAGTTGTCCCCCTGAGCTGGGCGCTTCAGCTGCCTTTGGGCATCTTAGATGAGTTGCTTGTGATCCAGTGGGAAGTTGAGCTCAGATGCATGTTTGCCCAACAGAAATCCACATTTAGGTAAAATAATTCCCCACTCTTGGCTTTCAGGTCTTGTGCCAAGTCAGACATCAGAGACTCACCAGGTGCGATGAGTTCCATTTGAGTGCCAGTTTCGTGCAATCAGACCCCTCCTGCTTATATGCATTTGCTAAATACCACATCTGTAATAGCAGCAGTGAACGCACAGCTCCTCACACAAACCCCACTGGCAACTGAAAATTAGAATAAACCATTCTTTTCAGCTTGTAGAAGCTGGATATCTTGCTCTCCAGAAACACAAATGGCCATTTGGAGCTTGGCTTTTATAAATTGCCTGGTAAATCTCAGTAACTGGAAGTAATTAAAGCATTTAGTCTTAGAATTTAGGTTACATGGGGGTTTGTGTGTGCATGTATGATTGCCTTCAGCTAATTTCTTCCATGTTTACCCCTTCAAACTTCTTTCAATCTTTTTTTTCTATTATTCTCTCATAGGAAAGGGATTTTGTTAGGCTGCCAGCCCCAGCTGGGCTGGGGTAGAAGCCCACGGGGGAAAGAGGAGCAGGCTAATTTTACAAGGCGAACACTCCTATTCAGATGGAGACATCTCTGCTATCAATAATATCAGGAGGAAGAATGGCAAACAAGACAGTTACGTTGAGAGCTTGGAAGTTCCATACACAATTCCAAGCAATCAGAGGGCTTGAAAGCTGCAGGAAAATTTACGTGAGAGAAGCAAACACCACTTCTTTGTGGGCACCTATTTGATTAAACAAGCACAGTGAGACAGTTTCTCATCTGCGTTAATGGAGAAGCATCCTTTGTTCGTGTTCAGTCCCACTGATTCCCAGCTCACAATGTCCTATTTAAGCTCTATTAATTCACTGTGGAGCCTATAGGAAGAATTTGTGTTTGTTCTCGCTGGAAGGACTCACAGCATCACTGCTAGTGAAAGGAGAAATCAAGACTGTAGCTGAGAAGGGCTCAGATATGAAGAAATCAGCAGAGTGAAAACTGGAAAATAAGGCGAGGAGCCTTGGGTCTGCTGAAGAAATCCTGGTGGTTGTGCCTGAGCCAGGAACTCACCCTTTGTGAGCCTCTTCATGACAATTGTCTGACCTTCTAAGTCAGGACTCCTAGAAGGTCCCTCTGGAGCCTCCTCCAGTAAGGTAGGGAAGAATGCTGCACCTTTAACTGGGCTGGGTGCATCCTTGTGCATTTTGGCTCCATGAGCTATTAGAGAGGAGAAACACCTCAAACATTAACACCTACTGCTGACCACAGGTGGGACCTGGCCCAGTGCTCATGGAGAGAATGTGGGACTAAGAAAGAGCTGCCTGGAGAAACAGGGACAGCAAATACACTGGAGCAAAGAGCCAGGTCTTCTGCTGAGCTTTAACAAAACAAACTATGAGTATTTAAAAGGGAAAAATAAAGTCAAGGTAATGCTGGAAAAATCCAGTTGCCCATTGCGGGTGGTCACATTTGCATCCAGACAGTTGGGTCTCAGCAACCTGGGGACTGTGGCCCCTCCTGACCACGTCACCTTTCTTCATGACAGCATCTCACGCTGGTTTTTGGTGTTGCCACGGGACATGGGGCTGTCTCAGCACTCATCTCCACACGTGTAAGGGTCTTGCAGCAGGGGCTAGGTCTTTCCGTGGATGCTTTTCCCTCTTGAAATACGTGGTTCAGAACCCAGATGTGGTCCAAATGGTGCTGCCTTCACATCATCTATCCAAAGCTCACGGAAATGCTTGTTCTTTGAAATGTATTAGTTTCGCAAATGACTAATTACTGTGAATCCTTGCTCTGATTCCAGGGTCCAGCGTGACCACTACCAAAAGTTATGCACAAAAACATCATGTCCAGCCTGGACAAGCATTAGGAGCTGCTCTCTGGTTGGCCCAGCAGATATTTATCACTGCTGCAATGATGACTAATTACCTAATTGCGTGGTTTGACACCTTTCCTCCAAAAACCCGTGGAAGCAACAGAAACAACTTGCTGCAACACATTTCCCCCAGCAGCAAGAGCTGCCGTTTTATCCCCAGAGGAAGCCAGACCTGAAGGAGGGGTTTCCACCTGAAGATTTGATAATATTTGGGCAGACAGTGCCACCAAAAGGAAACGTGATAAATTACCCAGCCAAAGAAATGCCTTTTGCCGGTGCTTTTTGAGCAGTTACTATGACTTCCCTCCTTCCAAGGACCCCTGCCTTGATCCCCCATCAGCTCCTCAAAGGGTGCTTTGGTGCATCCATCAGAAATGCACGCAGGCTCCGGGCTTGAGAAATTAATGGTGTTAGACGTTCAGCTAAGGGAGAGTCTCTTTTGAGCTTAGCAGCTAAACATTTTTTCCAGCACAATCTTATAAAATTCCTTGAACAGTAAATTGGAACACGTGGAGAAAACTTTTTTTTTTTATACTTTTGAGATAACACGTTCCTCTATATCTCACAAAACAACACTTCATTTGCTCCTGATTTACTGGAAAACTTTTTTTTCCTCTTTTTTTTTTTTTTTTAAATACCTAGCAGACTACCAACAAGAAATTAAACATCTTAGAGTTTGCCCGGACCTTTGAAGTACCTATTTCTGTAGCTGACTTCATCCTGGGCTGCAGCTGAGGAGCTGAGCCCAGTTCTGGTCCATGGTCCGACTCCAGCCACAGCCACTGGAGCATCCCAGTCTCGTCATGGATGAGACTCAGCCTGGATCTGCTGGACAGGGATGAGGGACTTCACATCCACTGCGCTCTGCATCAACCTGATATCCCAACTGCGACTTTCTCCAGAATTAACAAGAAGGTGAAATAACGGTCTCTATTTATATGGGAAGATGGATTAAAATGCTTTTTCCAAGCTGGGTTCTCCCGACTCTCGCTGCCGGGGTGGCTGCAGAGGGTGCTGTTAACCTGCAAACACCAGCACCGAGCGGGACAGACGCTGTCTGCATTCAGGGAGGGGGAGATATTATTTTACTGTGAGGATACCAATTCAGGCTCTGCACAGACCTGCCTGCTACAGCCTCGTCTGAAGACTTTCATTTAAGATGACAGGGAAAAGCGGGGTCCTGTTGGCACATCCCATCCAGCTGCCTTTAGTCTGTATCTTGGAAAAATTCTCCTCTGCTTTGATATGGAGCATAGCAGGATTTTGCAGCTCCCTGCTGGGTCTCAGCACACCCTGGGTGTCCCCAGAGCAAGCAGGGGTGTGTTTGAGGGGGACAAAGCCAGCAAAGGGGTTTTGGTGAGAGCAGGCTAATGGCTTGGAGCCGAGCAGAAAGGATCAATGAGCTTCACACAAGTTGCGGTCTCTTTGCTGGTGAGGGAGGTTGTACATCTACATTTCTTATTTACCTGATGAGGAAACCATAGCTTGGCCTCCCTGCACCGCAGAAGGATAAAAATAGTCCTTTATCACCATCCAAAGGATCCTTGTCCCTTCACGACATTTGAATTTCATTATCAATGACAATACAGTTGTTACCTATTTTACCAAACTGAAAATGCCCCATTCTTTTTTGTGGGGAACAGGCTGGGCACAGTTGGGCTGTGACAGTCCTATCCTCGTGGCTGAGAGCCCAAGCTTCCCTCCAGCATCACATCTCAGGAGGCAGTGAACATTATTTCACTCCTTTGGTATGATTCAAACTTCCATTTTCTGTTTTCAAAGGCAGCTTCTTGCCCCAACTAATGATAAAACCAGGATGTGCTCCCACTACCAAACACCATCTTCTGCCCTTTTCTCTGATATTCCTTAATTCAGAGGAGAGTGACGCTGGGCTGAGGACACGCCACCGGTTTCACTGTGGTGATTGCAGGGTGGCCACCGGCATGGGACAGGGATGGGGACATGGACAAGGGTGGCAGGTGACGGCGGGGGCTGCAAGCCCCCTCCAGTCCTGGAGGAGTTTTCACAGGACTCAGCAGCTGAGATCATTTTTTCATTGATGGATTTTAAATCCATTTCATTTCAGCATTAAATGCACATGCCTTGCTCATCAGCAGCTGCGCAATGGTTTAAAAAGCTGCTTTCTTCCCTTAAAAAACCCATTGTGGTGTTACTCCTGGTCACTCTTGGTTTTCCTCTAATCCTGCCGCTCTGGGAGGGTGGCTGCAGCTCTCCCATGCCTCTGCTCTGATGCAGACCACCTTGAGGACCATGATTCTCAACATTTGGCTCACCACATATTTTCCATTCAGTGAGTACACGCAGGTGCCAGCTAACAGATGCAGCCGACAGACTGGTCGAATGGGCCAAGGGTGGCGAGTGCCATTTCAAGTCAGGACTGTGACATTTTTACATATGGAATATTGCTACCTCCTCAGGCTTTCGCTTTTAGTTGGTTGAGCTGTGTTTTGCTATTTTTAAATAAGAGTTTCAGCGCCATTTCTCTGCCTATCTCTATAAGGAAGAGTAATATTAGAGCCGTCAGACCAAAGCCAATTCAGTTTTCGTTACTGCTGCTCTAAGGATGAGGGGAGAAGAGGAGGATCCTACCAAGGGCAGGCTGGGGCTGTATCTTTTCCAGCCTCAGCATCCCTCAGACAGGGCATGTGGTACCCAGCCTGCTCAGCCCTGCCTCTCAAACCACAGGCATTTTGATTGTAAAACAGCAGAGAAGAAAGACAAGAGGGAGAAAAATGCTCCCAGTGAGGTACTTACAGGAAACATCAGAAGACTCATTCCCAAATTATCTTCGAGATGACCTTGCTCCATCCACTGTTGCTGAAAAACAGTGAAAAATCATATTAAAAAAGCTAGTCCAGAACTGCCGTGCATGAAAGCAAACAGAAACTTTCAGTTTGTTTTATTACCCCAGAGCTGCTTGCTGCTGCACAGTGTTTTCTTTAGTCTGGGTGACCCAGACCTCAAAGCTACTCCCACAGGCATCGTTTCTGGATGTGCTTTGACTTGATCACCATCACTCCTCAGGTGTCCTGGCCCCATCACTAGAGCTGCTCTACCAGGGAAGGTCCCAAGGGGCACGGAGGGAAATAGCCACAATGCTGCGGCTGCTTACTTTGGGCTCTAAAGTTGCTTGGGGCCACTTTTCACACGGTTAATGTAATTAGTGCAATTAGCATCATTTGTGCTGTTAGTGCACGCACATGCTGGAGCCTGGATTGAGCCACCTGAGCTGCTGGTGCTCTCTACCAGCTCCTCTCCAGCTCGAACCTGCAGCTGGACTCCCTGCCGGTGCTGTCTCCTTTCCTTTTCCTTGTATGTGTTTTTATGTTTTATTAAATTTTTTAAATAACATCATCCTAGTTTATGTCCCTTCGTTCCCCCATGGGACAGCAGCAGTGATCACTGAAAAGAAAAGAAAAAAAAAAATAGTGTTTTTCTACCCAACTGTTTTCTTGCTGCTGATTCAAGAGTGCCGTGATTTCCCTTCGGCTTCTCTGGACTTTTCAGTAGTTCCTTTTTCTGTCCGTTTTTTGTGATAACTCAGTCGGAGAAACATCTGCACCCCATCAGGAGCAGCTTTGGGTACATAAAGCTGAACACAAAGGGTAAAAATATGTTTGATGGCCGAGTCACGCTCTCATCCAGGAAGCAATCTGGCAATCGGCATGGGGTCCCTGGGGTGTCCAAGCTGAAAAACAGGCTCGACCCTTATTTCTAGCACATTGCTGAAGCTGCTCCCTCTGTTAAAATACTAAAGCTGCTACGAATCACACCTAGAGCATGAAGAAGCTGACGTCTTCTGTGTCACCTCATAGCATCAGCTTCCTTTATAATAAAAATTACCCAGGGTGGTGCGATCACAGTGTCTCCACCCAGAGAGAGGGGCTTTGTACCCACTTTCTGGCTGCTACAGCAATCAGCATTGCTTGATCTTTTCCCAAAAGCTGGAAGGAGGTGGTGCTGGAAATTTGACTCATCGTCAAGGGACTTCAGGTAGACCCGATTTTGGTAAAACTTTGGCAAGTTACCCATCAGACAGCAGCGATTTGCCAGCTGTGCTTCGGGGGTAATCTGGGTCGTGTAACTGAAGTCAGCAAGGTGCTTTTTTCGGGGACCACAAGCTCGGTGTGGGACTGGCGGGATACATCTCCACTGGGCTTGGGTCCTGAGTTCCCCCTGAGCCAAACCACCTCCCACGGGTGACTTTCATCCCGTCCACCTGCCAAGGTCGTTTAAGCCTGTCATTTGCAGTCTTCTCAGGAAATTCAGCGACCCTCCGTTTTGGCAGGCTTCAGGTTTTTTTGTGCTACCTGCTGACACCCCATGGCCCTGTCCTTCTCCAAATGACCAACACACTCCCCGAGAGCTCACCTCCCCTTTCTGCCATCGTGTTTTCTCTTAAAGCATTTGATTTCCCTTATCTTTCTGGGAACACGCAGAGATAAAGGTGCTTAGTGGCCATTTGATAGGACAAGGGGGAATGGTTTTAAACTGGAAGAGGGGAGATGTAGGGTGGATATTAGGAAAAAATTCTTTCCTGTGAGGGTGGTGAGGCACTGGAACAGGCTGCCCAGGGAAGTTGTGGATGCCCCATCCCTGGAAGTATTTAAGGCCAGGCTTGATAGGGCTTTGAGCAACCTGGTGTGGTGGGAGGTGTCCCTGCCCATGGCAGGGGGGCTGGAACACTATGATCTTCAAGGTCTTTCCAACTCTAACCATTCTATGATTTGAAAATTTATTTTTCTATTTGCCACCTTCTCTTTTAAGGCCATTTTGACTGTGAAGCTCCTGCCACGCTCCTTGCTTTCCACAGCGGACTTGTTGCTGGCTGCTGCAGACCCTGGTGGTGGGTGAACTCAGGTGTCCTTCTCGCTGTTTTCCTGGGCTGGACGTGGTTAGCCACGTTTTCCTAGATGCTGGCACATTCCCATCAATTCCTGAAGAAAACTCAGAACCGTGCACGCAGATGTTTTGCCTTTTTTTTTTTTTTTTTAATATATGTGATTCCTCTGTGCCCACATGGTTTAACAACTTATTTTGGGATGTTATTATCATCATTATTTTGACTCTAAAGTTGAAGTCTTTGCAGGCAAGGAGTGTTTCAGGCACAAAGGCTGACCGCATTTTACATCCTCATCTGCTGATTTTCTCAATCTATACGTGAACTTAATCACAAGATTCACCTTCCTACTTTCAAGTGAGAGCACAACCAAAGAAATTATATCCAGCCAGGGTTCAGGCATGTCGGGGGCAGGTAATAAAATATTTTAAAAATGGAAAATGTTTTTCATGCTGCCTGTTGCTGCTGCTGGCGGTGTGTCGCTGAGAGCCAGGGAGAGGTTCCTCCAGATTTAATAAGCAGGACTTAGATGGATAACTAGAAATAAATCAAGACAAGCATAGACCAGAGCCAAGTGGCTCGCTACAGCTTGTAGAGAGAGGATCATGGTTTGGGAAGCACAGTGATTAATTTGTTTTCATAGAGTAATTACCAATTAATCATTTGGCTAATGATGCTGTATTATGAATTAGTTATAAACAGACTGCAGCCCAATTATAAGGACTCAACTAGATCATTTAATTGAATGTTTATTCTTCTAAAAGTGCTGCACCCGACTTCTTTTTTTTTTTTTTTTTTTTTTTTTTTTTTTTTTTTTTAGCAGTTGAACACATACATCTAACTGGAAAATGGCACACGTTTAAAATCACTGCCTGCTAACAATGCCTTCAATTACACCCTGTTGTAATTAGGAGGCTCAGTGGTGTATCCATAGCTGAGCTTGACCTCCACGATAATGCCCGTTGGTTGAGCATATAATCATTCTTTGGCATCAGATCCTTTCTCCTGAAAATGTTGGTATTTCAGGGTTGGATTGTTGGTTTGGGTTTTTTTTACTTCATCGGGTGAGCGGGCCTAAAATAAACATTCATCTCTAGGCTGACACGTGACAGCATTAACAATGAGTTGAAAATAAAATTGCACATAATATGCTGTTTAGAAGAATGTCCTCAAAGTTGCTGCAGAAAATACCAGCTGTACATAGCAGACTAATACTTAGCAATTCAAGTTCCCCCTCGGGGGTACATCTGCCAGATATAAATATTAATGAAAGGCGATTGTGACAGCAAGATTAAGATTCATTAATCATTATTATTATCCAGCATCAGGTGCTAACGGGGCAGCTGCTTGGAAGGAGACGCTGTCACCTTGACCTCGCCCAGATATTCGTGAGGATGCCGCGAGAAACTGGGGTCTTCAAAGGGAGCAATAAGCACGTTGCTGCAAGAGGAGACGTATTCGGGGAGCAAATCTCAAGCTCGGTGGCTGTGGGTGTGCGTGGGGTCCCCGAGAAGATGAGGTGGGACAGGGGAGGACCTGGGGCAGGACCTCTGCAGTCCCTGTTTTTGCTGGAGTGATGCCCTCTGCTTTCCCCTCTGCTCAACCCCACACACTGACGGCGACTCCACCGTCCAGGGAAAACACAGTCAGAGGAACCAGGAAAAGCTGCAGCTCCCATGCTCTGGGGGGATACAGGAGATTTCGCAAACTTTCCCCTCTGACACGTTGTTCAAACACTCTGCAGCTGTCAGACCCCTACGGTTCAGGTTTATATTGTGTTGGGGGTTTTTGATGTCTCAGCCATGGAGTGGGAAAGAGGGAACGCCGCATCCTCCCAGCTGATCCTCCCTTCCCAGCCAGGTCGTCCTCTGCTTCCACAGCCCTCTGCTCAGCCAGGCAACCTTAACTCCTCACTCTCCACCACTCTCCCTTTCCATTACTCACCTTCAGGTCTTGCTTCTTCAACTTTCCATTTTAGCATTCCCACAATTTTGCTCAGAGCGTGCTTGCTCTTCGGTGCAATTGCAGCAGAAGCGGTTTTGTGCCACCTCCAGTCTTCGGCATGATTTTGTTTTTCCTCAGCTAATCACAGGAGAAGGTGCCCCAGTTTGGATGGCCGTGCAGGTTGCTGTGCCTCACGCAATGACCGATGCGCAGGAGCACCATCCAGAGGAAGGAGGTCCTCAGGAAAGCAGAAACACAGTCATTTCTCTGCACAACGTATACATAGAATCATACAATTGTCCAGGCCAGAAGAAACCTCCAAAGATCATCTCATCCAACTTCCCTGCAGTGGCAGGGACACCCCCAACTAGACCAGGTTGCCCAGGGCTTCATCGAGCCTCGCCTTGAATATCTCCAGGGAAGGGGGCCTCAACCACCTCCCTGAGCAACCTGTTCCAGTGTTCCACCATCCTCAGAGGAAAGAACTTGTTCCTAATACCCAATCTAAATCTGCTCTTCTCCAACTTAAAGCCATTGCCCCTTGTCCTGTCACTGCAGGCCTTTGTAAACAGACTCTCCCCAGCCTTCTTGGAGCCCCCTTCAGGTACTGGAAGGCTGTAATTAGGTCTCCCCAGAGCCTCCTCTTCTCCAGGCTGAACAGCCCAAACTCCATCAGCCTGTCCTTGGAGCAGAGGTGCTCCAGCCCCCTGATCATTTCTGTGGCCCTCCTCTGGACCCTCTCCATCGGGTCCATGTCCTTCCTCTCTTGAGGGCTCCAGCCCTGCACCCAGTGCTCCAGGTGGGGTCTCACCAGAGCAGTGTAAAGCGGCAGAATCCCCTCTCTGGCTCTGCTGGCAACACATCTCTGGATGCAGCCCAGGATGGGATTGACCTTCTGGGCTGCAAGTGTGCACTGCCTGCTCATGTCCAGCCTCTCGTCCATCAGCAGCCCTGCTGCTGCTACATTTCAAACATTAGCATGGAGGAGTCCCACCTCTCAGGTGATCCTGCTGTAAGGCTGCCCTGGGGAATTCATTTCTCTGGTTATATTTACCAGTAGCAGAAACTAGCCCAAGGCCACCAGCCCGGATAAAAGACTGCTAACTGAAATACATAGCACATGCATATCTTTTTTTTTTTTTTTTCCTCACATGTGAGACTCTAATGATTGCTGCAGAAATTGAAATAAAGGCTACATAACTTGGATCAGGTGTTAGCAATTCTGCTATACCCACACCTGCAAATCCCATCAGCTGCTGTTCCTGGGAAAGGCAAAAGTGCCCCCCAGCAGCCTGGAGGCCTGAAAGGAGTTAATGAGAATTAGTAGCGCTAGAGTAGGGACAGGTAGATTTATGGGGGATTGTGTGGGTCAGTGAGCTATTTGCTCTTTAGTCCTCCGTTCCCACCTGTATCATTAACCAAGAAAGGATTACAGACAGGTCCAGCCTGTGCCTGCATCCCAGCCCAGATCTTCTCTGCA
>VZRU01014284.1:61051-73763 GCA_013398155.1 Pedionomus torquatus
CCTGCTAACTGAAATACATAGCACATGAATATTTTTTTTTTTTTTTTTTCCTCACATGTGAGACTCTAATGATTGCTGCAGAAATTGAAATAAAGGCTACATAACTTGGATCAGGTGTTAGCAATTCTGCTTTACCCACACCTGCAAATCCCATCAGCTGCTGTTCCTGGGAAAGGCAAAAGTGCCCCCCAGCAGCCTGGAGGCCTGAAAGGAGTTAATGAGAATTAGTAGCGCTAGAGTAGGGACAGGTAGATTTATGGGGGATTGTGTGGGTCAGTGAGCTATTTGCTCTTTAGTCCTCCGTTCCCACCTGTATCATTAACCAAGAAAGGATTACAGACAGGTCCAGCCTGTGCCTGCATCCCAGCCCAGATCTTCTCTGCACGTTTTGGGGTAACAATTGCTCTGGGCAGAGACCTCACTTGGATTAAACACACATTCATTCTGGTGAGAACAAATATATAGCTCGATATGGATATAGACGTCAGGACCAAACCTGTTTCTGGGTCCAGATGTGAAGGCGAGTGCAGCTTCTTCCCCTGCTGATGCACCAGCTTCCATGTGGACCACTAGCACTTGCATCACTTGCTTCTTCGTTCCTTTGTATTTCCATTGATTCCTGCCGATGATTAGTGCCCTTGGGTACTACCTTCAACCCATTCCTGTTCAGAAAAACACAGTTCCTAATGTCTGATGTGGTCCCTAAATTGCACTGGCCAAACCAAGAAGCCCAGGTTAGGGTGTCTCAGGAGGAGAGCTGTGTGGTTCCCCCATCGGTGATCACCACCTGGTGATGCACGTGTGGCACAGGAGGTGTTGAAGGTGTTCTCTAATCACTCACTGCAAATATGGTTCTGAAAGGAAGCCAAGTTGCTTCATGTTAATGAATTGCCTCCGCTCCTTCCCCATCACGATGTGGGGAACCGACTTGTTTAAGCTGCTTTGTGTAATGCTGGGTTCTGCTCCCCGGCGATAAGTGTTAGTTGCCAAAAAGCTTCGCTTCTAACGGAGTTCAAAGTAAAGTTATTAAGTCATGTACATTGACGTAATCAGGATTTGGGAGATGAAGGAGAGGGCTTGGCTAATCACCCTCCTTACGGCAGGATACGCACCGGTACAGTCGAATGTTGCTGAGCTAATCTTCTCCCTAAAGCAGCGTTGGGTGGGTTTATAAAGGGAGCATTCCAGCCCACTGCCCCTGTGCCCAACAGGGAGACTGGGGGCTCAAGTTCCACCTTGCTGAGGCTGAAAGAGTTTTCCTATTGATTTCGGGATGCTTTGTATCTAGATCTTAAGGCCTGGAGTACTTGATGAAAGAAGGCCTCTTGCACCTGATTTCAGAGCCATGCACCATGCCCTGCACTGTTTGTGGGAGTCTTTTTATTGACTCTGAAGGAGTTTTTTCCCTAAGGATACAGAGATTAACAAACAGTCCTTTTTCCCCCTTTCCAAATGAAATCTAACGTCAGCCCTTGAGAAAGAAGAACTCACGTTATAAGAAATCCCTGAAGACACTGATGGTCGTGACCACTTTGGTTATTAAAGGGCGTATTTTGCCATGGTTTGTTTGGTTTATTTTTATGAATTAAATTTGTGAATTCATGAGATTAAAAGCTTAAATGGGATCAATGAAGACTACACAGCATGCATCAAAGTAATTGCGGATTGTTTTTCAAACTCCAGAGAACCACTAGTATTGAAGTACTAAGGGTTTAGAGCAATAATTATGAATTTTTCAAATAGAGAGATGAAAGGAAATACATTATCCGAACACGAGGCTGAACTGAACTGTTTGTTATTTCCAGCGGACTGGGACTTCTCTCGGGGTAAAGGCACACGATGTCCTCTCAAAGGTAGCAATCTGATCCACGGGGCAGTTTGAGAAAAATCATTTGCTCTCTGCAAACAGGACGTTAACTATGTGGAAAAGTAATAAAGCAGCATAAGCCTCTGAGAGAAACACAGAAGCTTCCAACTCTGCCCTCCATCCTTTCCTTTTTAC
Organism: Pedionomus torquatus; assembly: GCA_013398155.1. Lineage (NCBI taxonomy): Eukaryota > Metazoa > Chordata > Aves > Charadriiformes > Pedionomidae > Pedionomus > Pedionomus torquatus. Next base: position 63,054 of record VZRU01014284.1, read on the forward strand.
CTCTGAGCAAGACTGTATGGAAAATATATTAAAATCTAGAGATTTGTTTAGCTCCAGTTTCCAGATGGCAACGTATGACATTTGCCGGCTTTTGATTAAAATTAGGCTTTTCTGATCCAGAAGGGTAAGGCTTGTAATATTCTCATCTCCCAAATCCTTGATTTCTGATGTTCGTTGTTCCCATAAATTATCAAGTAGAGCCAATAGAAAGCAGCTAATTTCTCTCTAGTGGAAGTCAGGCAGATTTGTAGATTTGATAGTACGTAGTTTAAACTATTTTAATATGCTGAATTTATGGAAACACTGAATTTAATATTCTCAGAATGAATCACACTTGATTTTCAGACAGATTTCCCTCCCTCCTCTGCTGGATCCCTTGAGTTTAGATAATCCCACTATATTTTGCATGGCTTGCTTTCAACGTACCTGAGACGTAGGTCACCTTCATGCCTAAGAACAGAAACCATTTTATACAACCTAATTTGGTTCCACCAGAGCATGATCCGTCCTGTTTTTCAATGAGGAGGTGGCAGAATGATGCTGAGGTACCCCCAGGGATGCAGGACAGGGAAGGCAACTCTGGCTGCTCTAGTCGTGTTCCTGTTTCCAGCCAGGGTGGCTGTGCATGGATACTGGGATGAACTTTCACCAGTGTGGCTGATCCTCAGGTTTCCTGAAACACCACCAGCCTCTTATCTACTGTAAAACACAGGAAACTACTTTGAGGTGGTGCATCACCTCATCCTCAGCAGCCTGGGAAGACAAGGGTTGAAGCTCCTGTCCTCTCCTGGGTCTCAGTATCCAGCCAAAACTCCTTCCCTGTCTGTCCAGAACACTGAAGTGCAGCACAGAAAGGAATTAATAACCACAGCACCGTGTAACTTTCAAAGCTGTCACCTTCCTGGGCTTAGTGTCATGGTTGTCCACAGGGAAAACTGGTCTAACTATGGAGACGTAGGAAAATATGATGCATTTTGCATCTTCAATGGCTAAGAGAAAACAGGTAATCCTGGTGTATTTAGCTGCAGGTGGTCAATACGAAGGTGTCATCATTATAGAAGCACTCAAAGATTAATTAAATGGTTGGAGCAAACGTGTCTGTTTTGAACCGCAAGCATCTGTGCACAGAGCAGGAATGGGAAAGAGCTTCATCAACTTGTGTGGTGTCTTGGAGAGGTGACACAGCTGGCAGCAAGAGCAATGTGTTGCAAGATTTCACAACTGCAGAGGAAACACCCCACGTTGACCTTTCTTCAGTCAGATCCTCATCTGGTGTAAAACGGTCAAGATTCACCAAAGCCAAGTTGTTCCTGGATGCTGTTGTCCAGTTCTCCAGAGTCAAAAAGCAATGTTTTATAGAAGCTCATAGTTGCACATATTAAAGTAATCAGGAGCATTTTCATTACTGACTGTGCAAGTGAAATGAAGACAGACATAATGGAAATGTGTTCAAAAATTTTTACTGACAAAAAAATTAAATAAAAATATTGGGTTTTTTCTCCTGTGTATGACTGTTCTGCACAGTAACCAGGTCTAACAGATGCCATTAATACAATGGAAGGATTGTAGTGGAGGGGAGAGGAAATGTATTTCCCAATCCCTACTGGAAATTGTCTCCGCTTAATTCCTCCAAGCAGCTTAGATTTAAATAATTCTTATTTTTTTCCCACCGGCCATTTCCTATAGCTGCACATCCCTCAAGTGACCATCTAGCCTTTGGGATTAGCCACAGAAAAAACAGGTCTCTTCCTCGCCCTCCTCCATCGTTTTCTAGATGTTTTCTAGAGCAAGTCTGTCTGGGTTCCCCCAAATCGGTCACTTCCCTCTCTGCTGCTTTCCACTGTCATTACACAGTCCAGGTTATCACTGGTTTTGTTTGAAGGGAAAAGTATTTTTACTCCATATTCATGCAAATTTTCATGCTGTTGAAGATTTCAAGAGCTTCTTGTTCACTTCTGCATTTACTCAACCTTTTGCTGACAAAGACAGCCTCAGCACACCACACAGCCACCACAGAGATCCCAAATAGTTGTTTCCCTGCCTTGTTGTCCCTCAGTGTTCTCCAAAGCTTCTGTCCCTGTGAGGAATCCGTCACCCACAGTCGGGTCAGGACAGAGCTCTCCCTCTGTCCTGTAGTGAGGAAAGTACCCACTGAAGGAAGAGGTCTGATTCAGAGCTGGCAGACTTCTGGAGAAGATGGTTGATGCGGAGAGTTCAGAGATTCTGTCTTTTAGGAGTTGGTGGGCTGGTGGCTCTTCATCAGCCACAGAGGGAAGCGTCCTCTTGTCTGACTCCAAACTTGGTGAGATGGTCTGAAAGAAACACATACAAGACCAAAAACTTAGGTTTCAAACGCATGAAGAAGCAGGGATGACATATTGGAAACCACGCTGCCTTTGGGGACACAGCACTCCCCACAGCAACAGGACAAATCCCATCCAGAGCCAACAGTGTCCCCACACAGCAGGAGGCTGGAGTCCATGGCGTTGCCTCAAGGGACAGGAACCTCACCAGGGCTGCCTTGGGTATTTCCTCCTTGCAGATGCTCTACTCCTACATTATGTTTCCAGATCACAATTCCTTTTTTGTTTTCCTGAAGGGTCTAATTTTGGGGAACAGTAGGGTGTGAGATGTGCCCGCCTCTCTTCCTACCCCTTTCAGAAACATTGAAGGCGAGTCTCACCTCACTTAACTGAACCCCATTTAACCACATAGACTTGGAAACAGTCTGTGCAGAGTGACAAGAAGTCCTAAGTGGCAGCTCGTGTGATAGAGGGGGCTGAGGTGCCTCACTTAGGTGGTGGGGACATTCCCACCGTACACACCTAAAAGGAGCTGCAGGGGCTCCCACACTTGCCTTTGGCTTGTATTATTTGGGTTTTTTTCCCCAGTTACATCTCTTACTGCCCTGAAAGTATGTGTTCCTGCAAAGGCTCTGCCTGCACAAACTCTGCATTTCTTTGTGCGTGACCTCAACTAAAGTGAGGTGCAGGAGCGACTCTCAAGGGAAGCCCATCTCCACATCTGATGAGACCACAACAACTGGTGTCTTTGGAAAGGCCAGGCATGGCTGGTGAGGTCAGGTGCTCCCGCTTGTAGAGGACAGAGCATTCCCTGTCTCCGTGCCATCTCAGGGAGCAATTTAACTTACTTTCTCAGCATCTCCAACATCCTGTGTACATCCACCTTCACCTTTCCCATTGTTATCGGGCTTTTTTTCCTCTGTATTTAATCCACATGCAAGTGGCTGGCCAAGAAGCTCTTCAGATGTTCTGTAACATGGGAAATACCCTGTGGAAATGGCTGAATAACTCTCTTCTTCCTCCTGCTTAGTGTTAGCCTTGTCATCATTGAAGCTTTCTTCTGTTTCCACGCTGATGTACGAAGCAGCAAGGGAAGATGGGCTGATAAAGATGTAAGTTGTTCTATAGCAGGGCAGGTACGAGAGAGAAAACACTTGGCCTGAGCCCTCATTGCAAAGGGAGAGTTTGGTCTTTGAGTCTTCAGGACTGTACCCGCTCAGCAGGACACGCTCCGAGTCTCCTGGGATGGATGGTGGGGGAGTGGGTTCATCCCCCGCCTCCAGATCTGCTGGAAGCTCCTGAAAGAAATTTTTACTTGATGACGTATAATAAAATTACAATGGGCAAGAGCCATTAGCAAAACCAATCAACAATGTTAATGAGTTCTGCTGTCAACCCAGAGGGTGGCACTTCAGCCACTGCCAAGAGATATTGAGGCCAGTTAGAAGTCTGAGGACTGTAAGGGTTTGGCTGATTTATCTTTCAGCTCTTTCTCTTTGAGTCTTGAAACGGTTTCTCATATAAAGGTTTTCAATTAAATTTAAATACCATCTTAGCTCCTACGCTCTCAAGCGTTCTTCAGCAGTTCACACAGGAAAATATGAACTTTGCTGTTCTCCCTATGTGGATGAAGAGCAGCAATAACCAGACTCCAGAAACAGAACCCCAGTCCCCATCTCCTGCTACCCGACATTTTACAGACTACTGTTTGGCACCGTACGAAACCACAGCCCACAGAGACAGCCTCTGTACCCGATTTGAGGTTAAACTTACATCTGATTTTGTGAGCTGCCTTGGCAGACTCTGAGCCAACAACATGGGACTCCCACAGGCTTGGGCTATTTAGGGTGATTTATGGCCTCCTGAAAACTCTTGGTAGATCAGTGGTCCTTGTGAGCATTCTGCAAACGGAAGAACATTAAAAATCAGGTAGAGCTTGAAAAAAAAAAAAACCAACACCATAAAAAACACTCTTATCCTCCAGATATTTTCCCTTTGAATTTTCAATGCAACTAAAACTGGCATATGGAATTCAAGGCTTTGGAAGAGCTTGGACTTGATGTTTCAATTCCACTCCAGTTTTATCCCTCTTTATTTGAAAAGCCTGTTTAAACCACTTATTACAAGAGACCATCTCATTGAAATAAGAGGTAAAATGTCACTTTACTATCATAAACACACACAAATAGCTCGCTGCTAGAAAAACCTGTCTCTCTCTTAGCTGTTTGCTGCTCTGGTGCCATGAATTCCCCACCCACACTGATCTCATGATAAGAAAGAAGCAGAGAAGTCAGTCTCTTTCTGTGTTTTAAGGATATCTTACCAGCATCTCATTCAAATCGGCCCACATCTATACATTTGGGTAACATAACTGTAACTCATCTGTTCACAAGGATGGAAGAAAGAGCATTTTTATAATTACCAGGTACCCAGGAAGCATCCAAGAAGGGAAACTTGGTAGGGAGAGCACCATCCCATGTCCACCCAGATGCCTTGGAGACAGGGTTCCAAGGCAACATCACAAACACTGGAATTGAGAGGAATGACATTCCCCAGCACCATCCCCTTCCTCCTTCACCAGTACATTTTTGTGGACATCCTGGTTTTACTGGGATGCTCACAGGTAGCCTAGCTTCCTTCTAATGGAGAATCAGTTGCTTTTATCCCTGTTAGTGAGATAAGGAACTGCTGAGATAAGCTCTAATAAGCCAACTGGTCCCAGCTGGGGTGTTGGGTCTGGTTGGGGTGTTTCAGCAAAGCCAGGAGGAGATGGTTTCCTCCACCTTGTTCTTTGGTGCAGAAGAGCTTGTTTGATGGACTCCCAACCAAGCAACCAGCAGCCCAAGTGATACACACAGTCAAAAGGATAGTTTTCAACAGAAATAGCATCAAATGGATGCTTTTTTTTTTTTTTTTTTTTCATACTAATCGTTGCAAAGACAGCGATAAGTATGAATTTCATTATACCATGACAGTATAATGCATCTCTCTCTGATTTATAAACATAGAAGAAAGCAAAGGAATGCCTCAGTTATGCCTTTTAAGGCATTTTCAAAGCCATGTATTTCCATACTTTAAGAAAAAATATATTCTGTAAATACATAGGAACAAACAAAGACTTCCTGATATTTCACATTGAAATACTTATCATCTATTTTCCTCCATTCAGGTTTAAAATATTTTTTGCTAAACTACATGCTTTTATTCCTGCATCAACATATATGTATTTCAGTGCTTAACTGGTAAGAGTAATAGAGTGGAGCAGCTCCTCTGACAATATATTAAAAATGCTCATAAATGCCCCAGTGACAGAGAAATTCAGAATAAGATTCATTCCTGCATAGTATTTGATCTATTTACTGAAATTCCAGAGCTCTAAAGCAAGGCAATGATTTTGAATGGACTGCATTATTATTCATCCCATTTATTATCCTGGTTGCTGCCTGCAGTAAAAAGTGGTTTATTATAATGTGATTTCTCAACTGCATCAGTATGATATACCGGCAGCTAATGAAGTGTTCAGGCACCCAAAACCCCAGCTTCATTGAAATTCATTACCACAACAATTCTGCCAGAACTAATTGCTGTCAAGGCTGCTTATGCATATGTCTTGGTTTCATTTCACAAAATGACAGAGCTAATGCTGGTACAAACCAACATGGAAAAAAAAAAAAAAAAAAGCCCTTCCAGCCTGCAATGCACCCCAGAACAATGCAGGAGGTTTCTCCAGCAAGTTGACACTCCTGTGGGGCCAAGAATAGTCTGAGGATTTGGATACCTTTTCTTTGTTAAACTGAGATATAGAATCATAGAACGGTTTGAGTTGGAAGGGACCTCAAAAACCATCTAGTCCCACCCCCTGCCCTGGGCAGAGACACCTCCCACCGGACCAGGTTGCTCCAAGTTCTATCCAACGTGGTCTTGAACCCCTCCAAGGATGAGGTATCCACAGCTTCTCTGGGCAACCTGGGCCAGGGTCTCACCACCCTCACAGCAAAGAATTCCTTCCTAATACTGAACTTAAATCTAATCTCTTCCAATTTGAAGCCATTACCCCTCATCTTTATGTGCAGAGGAAATAATGATTGAGTGTGGAAGGATCTCAAGGAAAAGATGGGGAGGTCTCTGCTGCCTCCAGTCTACCCCAAATCACCAAGGCATGGAGTCTGGGCCAGAGAAAGCATCTAAGACTTGGGATTTGTAGACAAGGGAAGGCAGGGGTGGCTGCTGAGGTGTTCTGGCCCCTTCTGCACCCCTGGGTGCTGAGCTTCCACCTCCAGCTTCCACTGCCCCTACAGCCTTTCCTGATCCTCCCTGTCCCCCCAAAGTCATACCCACACCCATGAGACCAGACCCTTTTTCCAAGCCGCCAAAGGTCTTTTGCAAGCCAAGTGTTGCTTTAAAGACACTTTTGTGGGGAAAAGCAATAAATGCCATTTGCCGGGAAGGAAGGGAGAGGAATTTGCGACCGCGGATGACGTTTGTGAGCCCCAGGACTGACACGAGCAGATTTGCCGAACAACCCCCTTTACATGATGTTTGCGCATTCCTGTTTCAAAAGTCAGCCTACGCGGATCCCTCCAGATCCGCCTTGCCAAAATACTTGGGACCGATCCAGGGGAACGATCTTGACTGTTGCAGGTGGGTTATGGACCCCTCGAGAGGCGCCGGAGGTGTCGGGGAGTTCACTAATTACGGCTCATTACAGCTTGTAAGAGGAAGGATGCTCTCAGCACGGCGAGTCGGGGTGCTGTAGCAGGACACCTTTTCAAGACCCCTTCCTGACCCGGGCAAGGTGAACAGGGAAGGGGAGGGGTTTCATTTCCACCTTCTGGAGTTACATTTTGCTGCCGAGATGGGGGGGAGCAAAGCTGCCCTTTCGTGGAGCCCTTCAGCGTTTTCCGAGATGATTTCCCCGTGAATTCCGACTCCTGCGACTTGGCCAGTTCGTTTCGACAAAGACGACTTTTATTATCTTACTGAAAAGCCTGGGTGTGCTGGTGTGTTGTGCTTGCTACATACACGTTTTCGAGCATTAGTCATGCCATAACATCTGCTTTTTATTGGTAATTACACTATCCCCATTTTAATAAGAGGTAATTCTTAAATTTCTCATAAAATATATATGACTCCAGGGAAAGAAGGTGAAAGGGTTTGCAAGCCTCTCGCAGCCACAAGACCAAAAATGAGTGGAAATAAATCCTTTCTGAGCACAACTTGTCCAGCCACTCACGACAATGCATCCAGGGACGCCTGTGTGACTCCCCGGCCCAATTTCTCCTAATTGTTCATGCTCTGCAGAACAGACCTGCAAAGTCTGTGCGACGCGGCCCTTCTGGGTGCTATTAACCTGCTTAAAAACGGGGACCTGCTCCTAAAACCGCACGTACAAGGATACCCCCTCCTGGGTGTAACTCAACTGGAATTAGCGTGAAGGGGGTTCTGCAAGATCAGGTCCAAACTAGGGAACAGTAAAAGTTTGTCGGCTGTTTCCAAGTGTTTTAGACACTTCAGAATTGCAAGTAGGCGTCCGGATTAATGGACCGTAGCTTGTTTGCATTCATATTTATGGTAGACAGAGTTTAAACTGGGGTTGAAATAGAGTGCTTGGAAAAAATGAGTAACACCTGAAGTGGAAGACCAATATCCAGATAAAACATCGAGGAAAAAAAAAAAAAAAAGTCCTCTGGGGCTCCATTAAAAGCTTCCAGTTTCTTATTCTCCACCGTCTCTCTGTAGGGAAGCGCTGCTCCCTCTTTGGCGACGCGAGAGTCGGGCTCTGTAATTCCACAGCACATTTCCAGGGTTTTTTTTCCTAGCGATTCTGGACAAGGCAGTGACAAATGACACTTTCGCAAGGTCATCCCGAAATCTCTGAAAGCCAGGGAAGCTTTTTCAGCGGCTCCTGCCACTCGGTGAATGCCAGCAGCCAAGCCCATACGGAGCATTGTGTGCTGAGCTCATTGTTGATGCAAAATGCACACAACCAGTTTTGATTAAGAACAAAATGCAGAATTGACACAAACTGCTTTTTTTTGGGGGGGTTGTTGTTGTTGCTTGAAAAGCTTCCAGCCTCTCATTATCATCACGGTTTCTTTCAGGGCAGGAAATTGGAATTTCCATAAAATAATCCTGAGAGGCACGGGGTGAAGTCAAAGAACATTTATGTTCCTAACAAACAGAAGGATAAACATGCAAAACAAATTCAGGGGCACTCAGCTAAAGATTTGGGGGGCATGTTACGGCATGTGGACTGTTTAAATTATTCAATATATATTAAGCAGCCATTTAAAGGGCAAAGGAGTGGGTTTAAGAGGGGTCTTTTCCCTTTGCAGAGTAACTCCTAGCTGTTCAGGGTGCGATGGTTGTATTTGATAGCCGAGGTTGTGTTGTACCGTGCCTGGACCATGTGGTTTTCATATGAACGAGGAGCTCGTTCCAGCGCAGAAGAAAGTCCCACAGCAGCATCTGTAGCCCTGGGGTTCACCGAGGTGGGATCAAAAAGGCTTTGCCTAACCTCAGGGCTGCTCTGGTTAATTTGGGAAGGCTGGTGGTGCTTGGAGGGACTCGCCGGGTGCTGAGCACAGCCAGCCCGAGGGGTGGTCCGGTGCCGTGCCCCATCCTCGGGACGTCCTGGCTGATTGGAAAATCTTGGTGCCAAGGGAAACTGGAAAGTGGCACCCACGGCCTTCGCTCTTTTCAACACCCAAGCCATGGCGTGCAGATTTCAGGTTCATTCCGCGTGTCTGGAGAGGAGGAGAACTATTTTCAAGGCTCTGTTTATCAGAGAGGATGAACTACCTGTGAGCAGGTGAGGGTCCAGCAAGTGGGTGGCCGTGGCTTTACTCCGCTCCCAGGTGACACGGTGGGAAATAAATCGTCTTTGAGACAGGTACTTACAAGCATGGTTGCTGTTTCCAGAAATATCTTATAAATGAGAAAACAAAAGAATCTTTAAAATCCTAAAAAAAAAAAAACATATCCTAAAAAACCTTAAAATCCTAAAAACCTAAAAGCAATCAATGTGAGGGAGATTAACTGTCCAGCTGTTGGTGAAGTTGGTGATCACTGCGTGTCATCTTCCCAGCAAACGTTCCCAGTTTAACACGTTCAATTGCACTACCTCTAACAAACCAGTGAAACCATCGTCCCAAAAACGACACACAAACTACTTCATTCCTCTGGGCTGATGATTCAGCAGCTCCCTGCCTCTCCAGTTCTGGACTCCTGGAGTACCAGCAGTGGTCAGAGAGCAGGGATAATCCTACAGACACAGGAATTTTCCTAAGGGGAATTGTCCCACCATTTGGGAGTTGGGTGGCATAGTGTTAGGGAAGCCTTGCAGAGGAAAGAGAAAAGAACAAGACAGGGAAAAATAAGGCAGATTTCACAGTGAATTGGGAAAAGAAAGCCCTTGTGGTGTATTGGAAAAGTACTGGAAAATATATTTTCATTTGGTTTTTCCATCTCAAACAATCCCTATCTGTCCAGGGCAAACCCAAATTGGTGAAAAGTATTACAGCTAGAAACTTCTAATAACCAGAAGAAGCCTAAAGCAGAGAGGAGAGGGAGGATGTGTTGGGTATTGGCACCATGAGGTTTTCTTAAAACAAATCCATCTCTGCCTTCACACTGGTAGGTGGTAGTGGAAAGAAAACCCATTGTGTTTAAAAAACAGGTCATCTTCAAGAAACATCATGCAAACCTTCAGTAGACATGAGCAAATAGCCCCAGGGGAGTCATTTGTCTTTGCTGTCAAGAGGAAAATTAAGACTCCGGGGGATGCAAAGGCTGCGTTTGATGGATGCTTGCCACAGAAGGCAAATGGGTCAGCATTCCTGTCCACCACGAAATCGGGTTCTTTCCCTGGAGAAAAGTGACTGTATCAAGTGTACACCTGTGGGGAGGAAAGAGGGGATGGGAAGATAAATGGTGGAAAGGCCCCAAAATGATGTGTCTCTTCTTGTTTGATATTGACAAGAGTAACCTTGCCTTAGAAAGATGAAATAGGTCACCATGAGCCGGGGGCTGGTTATCGCTGTGTGAGGATATTTCTGGGCAGAGAATGATTAGTGGCTACATCTGCATTAGCTTTAGTGGCTATCTCTGCATTAGCTTTAGCAGGCAAATCTGAGAAGAGGGTGTCCATGCTGGATTTTATCAGAGGTGGTTGGTCCTGACACTAAATGTTCATTAGTGGCCCGTGCACTTAGGTGAGCTGGAGCACCTCGTCTGGTCTCATGTTCTCCAAAAGCCACCCAGTTTGTGCGCTGCAACACCACTCCACAAACTGATTTGCCCTAAGTGGCGACAACTGGGATATTTGCTTCCAAATTTCTGAACCTGACAACTTGCATCCTTATGTAAATATACATGGATACATTACCTATAGGTTAGGAGACCATTC
>VZRU01014284.1:73905-109394 GCA_013398155.1 Pedionomus torquatus
TGATAATATTTCCATATTGATAACTGCCAGGGCTGGAAAAAAGCTGCGGGCAGGCTCCAGGTCATCTTAAATACTATTTCAACTTTTTAATTAAATTAGAATTTCTTCACCTACTTTCTCAGTTCAGGCACTGAGGATGTACTGAAGCCTTTAAACTTACTTTTCCTGCAGTTCTCACATAATCATGGGCTGCAGAAGGGGGTGAGGGGGGGGGGAGCACCACATGTAATGAGACATAATAGTAAGCTGCAGAGTTTGGCAAGCCCAGCGGTCTCTAAAGAGACTCAAGGTGTTTATAGACATTTCAGCCACGATAGATCTTAAAGACTAGGCTTTAAATTCTCAGCATCTGCCTGGTTTTGAGCAGGTCAAGAAGAAAAGGTACCAGTGACACAGGGAGCAGAATTTCCTGGACCCTGAGAGCAGTCCCTGAACATGGCAGTCATGGAATCATAGAATTATAGAATGGTTTAGGTTGGANTGACACACAGACTACTTCATTCCTCTGGGCTGATGATTCAAACAGCAGCTCCCTGCCTCTCGAGTTGTGGACTCCTGGAATATCAGCGATGGTCAGAGAGCAGGGATAATCCTACAGACACAGGAATTTTCCTAAGGGGAATTGTCCCACCATTTGGGAGTTGGGTGGCATAGTGTTAGGGAAGCCTTGCAGAGGAAAGAGAAAAGAACAAGACAGGGAAAAATAAGGCAGATTTCACAGTGAATTGGGAAAAGAAAGCCCTTGTGGTGTATTGGAAAAGTACTGGAAAATATATTTTCATTTGGTTTTTCCATCTCAAACAATCCCTATCTGTCCAGGGCAAACCCAAATTGGTGAAAAGTATTACAGCTAGAAACTTCTAATAACCAGAAGAAGCCTAAAGCAGAGAGGAGAGGGAGGATGTGTTGGGTATTGGCACCATGAGGTTTTCTTAAAACAAATCCATCTCTGCCTTCACACTGGTAGGTGGTAGTGGAAAGAAAACCCATTGTGTTTAAAAAACAGGTCATCTTCAAGAAACATCATGCAAACCTTCAGTAGACATGAGCAAATAGCCCCAGGGGAGTCATTTGTCTTTGTTGTCAAGAGGAAAATTAAGACTCCGGGGGATGCAAAGGCTGCGTTTGATGGATGCTTGCCACAGAAGGCAAATGGGTCAGCATTCCTGTCCACCACGAAATCGGGTTCTTTCCCTGGAGAAAAGTGACTGTATCAAGTGTACACCTGTGGGGAGGAAAGAGGGGATGGGAAGATAAATGGTGGAAAGGCCCCAAAATGATGTGTCTCTTCTTGTTTGATATTGACAAGAGTAACCTTGCCTTAGAAAGATGAAATAGGTCACCATGAGCCGGGGGCTGGTTATCGCTGTGTGAGGATATTTCTGGGCAGAGAATGATTAGTGGCTACATCTGCATTAGCTTTAGTGGCTATCTCTGCATTAGCTTTAGCAGGCAAATCTGAGAAGAGGGTGTCCATGCTGGATTTTATCAGAGGTGGTTGGTCCTGACACTAACTGTTCATTAGTGGCCCGTGCACTTAGATGAGCTGGAGCACCTCGTCTGGTCTCATGTTCTCCAAAAGCCACCCAGTTTGTGCGCTGCAACACCACTCCACAAACTGATTTGCCCTAAGTGGCAACGACTGGGATATTTGCTTCCAAATTTCTGAACCTGACAACTTGCATCCTTATGTAAATATACATGGATACATTACCTATAGGTTAGGAGACCATTCTTGTGATGGATGATGCCATGTAGCTCTGAAACCACCAAACCATGCTGTATGAGACCCAGCCCTGAAAAAGCAAGAGAAAATGCAGTTTCTGTTACAGTCAAAGTCCAAGAAAATATTGGCCCTTGTATCTCCTCGGAGCCCTTCTAGATGAAGTACTTTGTCATCCTCTTAAAACACACACAGAGCAGGTATTTGCTGATTAATAGTCTCGATCCAATTTAGTGGGCATCCCCCCCCACACACTCAGCTGTGCAATATATATTTCTACTTGAAAACAAAATTTGACTCCTGCAAGCAACCTATTTTACTCAGAGCGGGGTACGGCGAGACATGCCACTAGTTTTACTGATTCCTTTTTTGCTGTTTTCTGATCAGGTTCACTACAGCCATTAAACACAGAATCTGGTCATTAATGTCCAGCAGATTTCAGCTGAGCAATATGTAGTCTTGAGTTACTAATATATTTTTTAAAATAAAAAAAACAAACACCCAAACAAACAAACAAACAAAAAAAAACCAAAGAAAAAACCTTTTCTGATAATATTTCCATATTGATAACTGCCAGGGCTGGAAAAAAGCTGCGGGCAGGCTCCAGGTCATCTTAAATACTATTTCAACTTTTTAATTAAATTAGAATTTCTTCACCTACTTTCTCAGTTCAGGCACTGAGGATGTACTGAAGCCTTTAAACTTACTTTTCCTGCAGTTCTCACATAATCATGGGCTGCAGAAGGGGGTGAGGGGGGGGAAGCACCACATGTAATGAGACATAATAGTAAGCTGCAGAGTTTGGCAAGCCCAGCGGTCTCTAAAGAGACTCAAGGTGTTTATAGACATTTCAGCCACGATAGATCTTAANGGTTTAGGTTGGAAGAGACCCTAAAGACCATCCAGTTCCAACCCCCCTGCCCTGGGCAGGGACACCTCCCACCAGACCAGGTTGCTCCGAGCCCCATCCAGCCTGATCTTGAAGCCCCATCCAGTCACCCCTGTCAGTTAGAGCCCAGGCAGGGATGAGCCTCTACTTGGCAGGAAAACCCCTCATTATAGTGTCCTCTTAGAAATATGTTAAATTTCCATTGTAACCTGTGACATCCATCCCTGAAAGGGGAAGAAAAAAGGGAAAATGCTCTTTGGGTTGCCAGCCCTCCCCCTGCCCCCCACCTCCATGCTTATATGGCAGCGAGCGGTGGCTCATACTTGATGGTCTGGTTAACCATTCGATTTATTTTAGGGCATATATTCTTCCCGTGGCATCTGTGACTGTTTCCTATCAGGGAATGATTCAGGGGTGCAGCAGTTCTCCAGCTTTCATTTCTCTCGAGCTCCAGTTCAGTTTGCCTCTGGCAAACTTTTGCTGGTGCAGCTGGAAAACAGGTCCACAATTGCTTTTGGTGCAAGTCTGAGACAGCTTCACGCTGTGGGTTTTTTTAACACGGATGCCTGGTCCATAATCACTCTTTACTGCAGCAGCAGCAACAGCTGTGGGCAGCTGTGCTCCTCCAAAAAAGAAAAAGGTGAAAAAAAGGTCTTTGCCCTTTGGTGCTGGTCCTTCTGTGACCACCCTGGTCCCCAGCGCTGGGCTGTCCCTCTCTGTAGAGCCGTCTCGGTCGGAGGAGCGAGGGAGGCTGGTCCCAGCAGGACGGGCAAGCGGAGGGTGGTGGAAGCAGCATGTCCAGGAAGCACATTCCCGGGACATGACGGCACATCCCGGGGGGAAGGGGGGGGTCCGGGGGCTGCACTTGTACTGGGAAGGAAGGACTGGGCTTGCTTTCAAGCTTCTCTTTTCGCTCGGGAGCAGAACCCCGCACACATTTTCTAAAGCCACTTCTGTGGTTTTTGGTTTTTTTTTTCCCAAATTCCCTCCTCAATACTTCCACTGTGATCCTCCAGGAAAAATAATGGGTTAGCGAGGGTGAGCTTGCAAAATGCTGAGAGCTCGTGGCATGGTCAGGACCCCAGTCTGCCTCACTCCCTCCACGTATCTCCCCTTGTTCGGGGAAACATGGAGAAGGACATTTTGTCCCTCAGATGCTAACACGGGCTCCCCAGTCAGCCACGGTGTTCCCAGGCTAACACACTAAATAAAACCCCAGTAAGAAGGATGTGCCCAGCTGAAGCCTTGCCACTCTCCCAACCCATAGGAGATGGAAAGGAGATGATGTGGATCAGCCAAACACCCACTGGGCTGTGTTGTCATCTTCTCCGCTGGTCCGTGGTCACTATTACAATGGGGACGGGTACCGCTGGACCTGAACATCCAGCCTAATTTTAACTGGATGTGCTCTGCCCAAAGATGTGCTTGCTTTTGCCTGAAAAGGTGCTTTTAAGGGAAGGAATTGAGGCGTGAACACACACATGAAATTTGAATTCACCTTCTGTGGTCTTCTTGTGCTAGAAACGGGATTTCGGTATTCACACTTGAATAATCCAGATGCAGAGAGGGGATTCTGCCACTTTACTCTGCTCTGGTGAGGCCCCACCTGGAGTCCTGTGTGCAGGGCTGGAGCTCTCAATATGGGAAGGATATAGACCTGATGGAGAGGGTCCAGAGGAGGGCCATGAAGATGATCAAAGGGCTGGAGCACCTCTGCTANACTGGACCAGGTTGCCCAGGGAGGTGGCTGAGGCCCCTTCCTTGGAGATATTCAAGGCGAGGCTTGATGAAGCCCTGGGCAACCTGGGCTAGTTGGGGGTGTCCCTGTGACTGCGGGGAGGTGGGACTAGATGACCTTTGGAGGTCCCTTCCAGCCTGGAGGATTCTATGATTCTATGATTCTATGATTCTATGATTCTATGATTCTATGATTCTAATCCAAGACTAATAAAATCTGCCATTTGCCCTCCTCTGCTGAGATGTACTCAGCAGCGCAACCAAACTCTGGAAAATTAGGAAGACGAGATCGATTATTTTGAAGTCACAGATACATCTCACTAGATATTAAAAGCAAATGACAGCTGTTGGCAGGAGCCAAGGGAGAGCGTGACCACGCCAGCAGCGAGATTTGGAAACATACCTTCTAAATCGATGGCGTCTCCCCCTGTGACGATTTTCTTGCAAGCTTGCAGCAGAGCTCTGAGCCCAAAATTTGCCCCGGGGGAGCTGTGGTTGAATTTCTTTTTTGTCACTCTTGTTTCGTAATGCCAGAATAACCGGCGGTGAATTTGCAAACCATAAAACTATGGGCCGGGGGGTGGGTGCTTTCATCCGAAGGCTTGAGCAAACATTTTTGGTGTCAGCCCATTCCAGGGAGATTTTTTAGTGTTATAAATTAAAAGCAAAACAAAACAAAACAATTAGAAAAACCTAAACAAGCAACAGCTGTTTGGAACCGGGCCCTAAACCCAAAGTGTATAAACGGTGTTCAGAGAAATGCTTGGAGACGGCGACAAGAATATGCTCAGCACAAGAAATGCAGGGTGATTTCTAGCTGTTCTGCCCACGGGAAGCTGATTTTTCTCCAGCCACAAGAAATCAGCCGTTCCCAGCGCTGGGAGACGCTTCGGTGACGCAGCCACTGCCACATCTACCCGGTGGGCTGGACCAGGCAGAGCCCAGGGTGACAGCGGCCGGCAGCTTTGGGACACGTCCCCCGGGATGTGGCCCAGCCTTGCAGAGGCTAGAAAACGCATAAATCAGATGACTGAGGAAGCTGTTCGCAGAAAATTTAACACTGGGGATAAGAAAGCAGAGGTGGTAAGAGAATAGGTATCCAAAGACAGCAGCAGTGCTGGGCACCCATTGACAGCCTCCGATCGGGGCACAGACACGCTCTCCAAGTTGAATTCTATTAGTTTGCTTGGAAAGGTATTTGCCCTTTGGGCAGCCGTATTTGTGTTTTAAGCTTCAGAAACATAAATTACAGTCATTTAAACCCCAGGCTTACATTTTACTTCCATGACGTAAATAAGTTCCCAACTTTCAAAGGCCAGCTGTCCCTTACAGCAAGAGGTAGCAATTATATAAAATTCTTTTATTGCACGGAGGTATTTTCAGTCCTTTAAGTTTATGTGCCCCAGGTGAAGCAATATAAACAAACTGTAGCTGTCACAATTGTGTTAATAATGGAAACTGCATTTGGGAAGTTTTAGGGATAAAACCTATAACTTTATACTGCTAAGGTGCCAAACCTTCCCAACGTAAAACAGAAATGCAGCTGTGTAAGGCACCGAGAAAGGTTTCTGAAAAGCCAACATTCACAGACTCTTTAGGTATATAAAGACGGGTGCTTGCAAGCTCCAATCATTAATAAGAATTGCTGGGGAAAATAACATTAAAAATACATTTATATGGCTCTGGGCTTTTGGTAAACTTCAGATACACGGAGTTAAATCCGCCCTTAATCCAGCTTCACTGAAATCCATATTTTACAGACGTGCATGTGTTCGTGGCTGATGGCAACAACAAAATGCATGGAGATGCCAGAGAGTCCAGCTCGGCTCTCGGCTCAGGGAATAACTCCATCAGCCCCAGTGCTGGAGTTTTCCGTTGTGGATTTCTAATCCCTTGTCTTAAACTTCAAAACCAGACCAGGCAAAGCGACCGATTGCAACAGCGCAGGTAGTTGGGTTTGGGTGTTATTTTTTTTTCCCAACCCCAATAGATGAATTGAGAAATGTCACTACCTTAAAAGAACTGTTTAGAAGTTCAAAGCCAACAAAAACCACATCAAAAAGTACCACTCTGCCTATGGGTGGCTCTAATTTGCTGCCCCATCCACTAGCCGAAATCACACAGCATTCCCAGCTGTGCGCACACCTGGAGCTGAGCTTACTCTGCTTTCCAGCTTTTCGTTCATTTTTGTGCAACAGTGATATACTGAGCTACATGGGAGACAACAATCCCGCTCCCTGGCCATTTTTAGAACCAGTTTTCGTTCTGCATTCAGAAATGCTGCTTTCCTTTCACCCTTATTGAGGCAGAATGTGGGAAAATTGGGTCTCCTAAATCAATGGCCACCATGCCGGAGAGCTGGAGCCAACCTGCCCGCTCCAAGGAGTAACAGCGAAATCTCAGCTGAGCCAGCAGTGCTGGCCACTTGCTTTGGCAAACCAAGGGATGGAGATGGTCCAGGAATGGTTTACAGTCAGAAACTCACCAGAGCTCCCCCACCCTGCTGTGGGATGGAGGAGAGCTTGCAAGCCCCGGGCACAACGAAGAGATACGAAACCTCCCGGTGAAAGCACCATCGAGACCAATAGCTTTTCAGTGCCACAGATGGAGTCTTGACATGTTTTCATGAAAGGCCTTTTGCAACCTGCAAAATGCAACTTTCTTTTTTTTTTCCTAGGAAAAACAAAACAAAAAAAAAACCCCAAACCAACCCAAAAATACCCAACCCAAAACCCACCACCACCACCACCAAAACCAAACAAAAAAATCCAACCAAAACCAACCCCAAACCCAAACATTTCATCATTAAGTTTGATTTAGGGAGAGAAAATCCAAACACATTCACATCTGGAGAACCGAGTTCGCATCGGGCTGGGTGTCCGAGCTCTTCTCCCCTGTTAACTTCCCTACACTCCCTCCTGACACCTGCAGAGAGAGCTATTTTTTGCCCCACAACTTTTTCTGACCTCATCCCATGAAAAAGTCAGGGTGTTTACTGTAAGGCAGGCTCTTGGCAAGGCAAGGGAAAGGTTCAGAGGCAGAGAAGGGAAGGTTTGGATGCAGTTCACGTCTCTTGCTTGGTGAACTGACAAGGGGGAGAATGGAACTTCAAAGGCTTCCATTGCACAGCTGATGACATTTAGGAAGAAAAGGAAAATGGTTGCTTTTTTGAGGGAGATTTACAAATGCCATCCGTGTCCATGGGTGTAATTTTCCATTAGGAAGAAGTATTTTAGAAGCAACATATGGACCATGCAGTAAAGAAGTTACCATAGCAACCAGCCTCCAAAAAACCCTCTATATGTATAGAGAAATTAAATGCATGCAATAATTACGGCTGCATGTCTAAAGTCATTTATAAGTCCCATCTTCCTAGCATTTTTTTTTTTTTGTCTATTAAAAGTCGAATCCATGCTTGGAACAGCGGCTTACTGTGCTGCCTCTTGAACCTAAATACATTTTGCAACTGGAAGTCAGAAGTGTCATAGCTGACAGTCACAACAAAGTGAAATCTAATTCTGCTAATTCAAAAGATATGCTATATGCATCAATGCATGGTTCAGCATCAATGCATGGTTCTGGGACCAGGAATACAGCTGAGATGACATTTAAGTTCATAAAACATTAGCTACTAAAAATAAACAGATGAAGGAGTCTGAACATCAGAAATATATCTCCAAAGTGGGGTGTTTTACCAGGGCAGAAGGTTTTTGGGGCTACAGCCCTCCCTCTCTCGCCTCTGTACTGTGATCGCTGTGCGAGGGGAGAGGGGACCATGGATTGTCCTCTCCCCACAGCCCCGAGCTCCCGTCACGGTGGGCTCAGGGACACACACGTCTTCTGCTCTATTTTTTTTTTTGCAATCTCTGAAGGGATCTTAAAAGATTTTGTGGCTTGGCACAGCCTTGTCTCTGTGCTCTGGCATTACTGATCTTCCTTGTTGCCTGCTGGATACTCTGGGAATTTAGCAAAGATGGATTTCTTAGATGGAAAACAAAACCTCTGCTGCTGAGAGGAGATGGGGATATGGAGCCAGTGCCAAGAGAAGAAGACCTTCTCCTGACACAACTGGTGGTGGGATGGGAGGCCTTTGGGTGCTTCAGTGTCGACTTCCAGAACCTGTTTCAGAAGATGCTGCAAGGAGACAAACTTCCACGCTTTTTCCTGGGGCACCATCATGCCCTCTTGCCTGGCCAGAATGGGGAGCATCAATCATTAATTAGATATAAATTTTACAGGCTGATGTCACAGTCTTCAAGCTGACCATCCTGAACGCTGAGATCAGCTACGGCACCCAGAAGCCCCAGGAGGGCTTCAGGTCCCATTTTGATCAATCTTCAGCCAGGAAACGAATCAACTAAATGCATAACAAACGAACGGGCTCTCCCCGTCTACCAGAAGGACTCTCAGTGAACTTCAGCGCAGCTTTGTCCTGCTAAAACCATCTTTTCGTCACACCTGGCTCTTGTTACTGCAGGTGGGAGCCGTCTCTGTGCGTGCTGTGCCAAAACCCGCACTCCCGTGTTGGGGACGCTGCAGCCTTGGTGTGCAAAACAAGGAGCTGGCGGTCTGAGGAAGGGATTCGCTTCCTTTAGAGAGCAAACAATCTGAAATGTCCAGTACCTGCTCATGGCTGGGACATTTCACAGCCTCCCTTTCCCCCGACTGCCTTTCCCCTCCCTGCTCCGAGCATCGCCTGCCACGGACTCCGCGCCGAAGGAGCTGAAACGCAGCCTCTGACAGGCTCTGTGCGTGTTGCACGGACACTCACATCCCTTCAAAGCCCTCCCAACTGCTCATTCTTTCACTTTTTAAAAGAGTTGAGCAGCTGGTGAGAAGATTGGGAAGGGTGAGGTCCTGCAAATGTCTCTTCTGAGGGAAGGCATCGCTAATGCTCTTAAATGGACATTTATCCTGCGCTGAACATTGACAGAAAGTTAATAAAATCACATTTCTAAGCCCCTCAAGCACTTGTTCTTGATGAGAGTTATTTCCATTGCAAGCTTTAGCTCTCTCCCTCTGGCTCATTTGTGGCAACGTCGCTCAAGAAACGCCTGAGCTGTGATTCTTCTTACGTGAGCAAAGATGTATTTATTCTCCCTGAGTGGAAATCGGTGCTGTTAGAGAGCCAGAAGACGAGCTTGGCTGAATGTAAATCCTTTCTTTAGTGGGAATGAGTATAAAACTAGCTTTTGCTCCAATGTCATTTCACTCTTCAGTTGCACAGACACTTGATTCCACCTTCCTCCACCAGAAAATAAGGGGCATCTTTGGTCTTGAAAGGCTGTACCTGCTTTCTGCAATGTCTCATGGGACTGTAACATGATCTTGCATGATCAAAGCCCTCTTGGGTCTTCAGCTTGGCACCTGTAAAAAGTAAAGACAAAAATGTGTATGTCACTCATTTATTGTGAGAGAGAAACTATTTAGAGGCACCGAGATGCAGGAGCTTGCACAGATCCCTGTAACACAGAGCATATGGAGAGAAACGAGGGGGAACCTTCTGTTTCTCAGAAGAAATTATTGTACAAACAGAGACGAAGGGTTTTATAAACTCAGTCACCTAAAGATGAGCTCCATGAGCTGCATGTAGCATGCCAAATGGGAGCTTTGAACATTTTGGTTCTTGCCTGTTCTGCATATCCCCATTTCTCCTGCTGAAAGGGGAACGTGCCAAGGCTGATGCTGTGATCCGTGGGCCGTGCGCCGAGAAAGCAGCGTGTGAAACCTGCTGCCTCCTTCTGACCTGCTGGGCAGAGTCTGTCGTCCATCCTCAAAGCACAAGAGCCTGAGGGTCCAGACTTGCTGGCAGTATCAGGCTTCCTGGAGCTCATGGTGTGCTCACGTCTCTTCCCAAGTCAGTGCAACAACTTATGTCATTGCTTCTGGCTGCCGTTCAGGAAAGCATCTCTAGGAAAGGACTTGCGCTCCTTTGAAATGAGACTTAAACACATGCTCAGGTGCCTCCTTGAGCAAAGATATCTCTGCACAGATAGCGAGAAGGTGGCAAGGAAGAGGCCAAGATCCCTACAAGCTGGCACCTTGTCCTCCTCAGGCCAGCATCATGCTGCCCCAGATCCACAGATCTACTCCCATGGGCTTGAAGAGAGGACATTCATGGAACAAATTCCTGTGATTTTTCCAAAGCTCTCCCCAGGCTAGAGATGCCAGGCTTGAAAAAAGTCATTTGCCAAATGGTTTCTTAATGTTTGTATCTTCGGGTGAAATTTGTCATGCTTTTAATTTATTATAGAAAAGAGGGAACAGGGAAGGCTTTATGATTTTTAAATGTTCTAACATTTACTTCAGTGTTTCAGTTTTTATTACAATTATGTTTGTGGCAGAGGAAATTTCTCAAGACTAGGCGCTGATGTTGCTTTCAGCCAGTAATGCATCTCCAATTAGTGTCAGAGGAGGCTAAAACTATCCTTTTGCTACTTCAGGAGTGAAGAAAAGCCTCTGGCACATGAGTGTGCAACACTGCCATTGCCATTAGGTGTGAATGTTGCTCGAGTACACCTTCCTTTTGCTATCCATTTGCCTTTAGAGGGTTGTGATTTTTCCTCCGTTGACTTTCTCTTGAGCTGGATTTCTCTCTGCAGGTTTCTCGGTGAGCATTTTGCGAAAGCCACTTACATCTGGTCAGGGCTGGCACGTGAGAAGAAATGTGTTCTTTTCCTACTGTTCTGACCAGAAATGCTGAATGTGCATCTCTTGCAAGAGCTGTTTTCCTTTCCTGCAACTACATCCCTGAGTGTTGGGTTCCCTGTTGGTGCAAATCAGTGTGGTTCCAGCCACTGCTGTGTACCAGCAGTGTGTAAACTGGTGTCAGCAAATGGCCTGGATCTCATTTCAAGGCTCTGTGTGCTTCCATGTGACATCTGAGTCCAAATGAAATGTTTAATACAGTCACTTAACTCACGATCCATGGATTTCCTAACTTGGCATTGTTAACAGCTTATGTCCACCTCTGGCATTACGTGATACTTATTAGAGTTGTGGAAGACACGCCATCCAGAGAGTTAGGTCAAGGATAGCAAACAAAACTGATTGCTTAGGTGCTGTTCTTTTACCGTTGTGGTTCAAGTAGAAAATTTTCCACAAATTTCAGGCAGCAAAAAATAAGCTGAAATGTAAGTTCCGACAGAGGGAAGGTGCTTCTTTGCATACTGAAGTTTTGCTTGGACAATCATAGAATCGTAGAACTGTCTAGGATGGAAGGTGTCCCTGCCCATGGCAGGGGGGTTGGAACTCAATGATCTTCAAAGTCTCTTCCAACTCTAACCATTCTATGATTCTATGATTTTAAGAACAGCTAGTCCAACCAGCAACCTAACTCTGATTAAAAAACCTAGCAAACAATCAAACAAAACCCATCCCTGAACCAATGTTTCCCTTGCAGATACCTGTTCCTTAATTCTTATGTTTTTCATCTCAAGAATATCTTCCTGGTGCCTGAAGTGTGTGGCTGGGTTTGCGGGTGCCTTCCGTGGTGGCAGACGGAGCTCACACCTTGGCTGAGGTGGAGGCGGGATGGGGTGGGGGGGTGTGCTGACAACCCCCATCCCCTGGCAGATGTGTGCAGGGCTTTGATCTGGGCCATGCCGGGATGCAGCCAGCCCTGCCCGCCCCTTCCATCTGCAGAGCCGAGGCTCCGGGGAGCGCGGATGTCAGACCTGGCCGCACAACAGACGAGGGAACGGAAACCCACGAGTAAACAGCTTCTTCTTGCTGCTCTGTGATCACCTAGAATATTTTGATCCCAGCTATTATAAGTTAAGATGTGACCCTTATTAGATAAAGTGAACACATGTGGTCTTCTCAGAGATGCACAATGCAGACACCACATCTTGATCCAGTTAGGTAGGGCTCGGTGTCTATACGTGGTGCCTTAATTCACAAGCAGTAAATTGAGAAGGAGCCTCCTGAACCGGGATGTGAACTTTGAGATGATCCTCTTGCTGCAGTCTGCGTCCAGACACGTTGGACTTGCTAAGTTTTTTTCCCAGGCATGTGGATTGGGATAGATGGCAGGAGGTGAAAACACGAAAAGTCTTGCATCAGTCCCACCACAGAGGTAAAGAAAACAGGGACTAAAAGGGGAATGAAAACAGCCAAGATGAGGAAAATCAGAATAAGGAAAACGTTTCTCATCGTGGCAGCAAGACAAACGGATTAATGTAAAAATGTCAGAAAGGCTCCAGTGGGCCAGACTGAAGGTTTAACTACCCCAGGAGTTTGTGGTCAGCTGTAGCCAACACCCATGTCTAAGGACCACAGAGACCAGACTGAAGGGGCGAGCTAAGTGTACGCCCCCCAGTTTACATTCCCAGGTTGCAGGCAGGGAAATTATTTTTTCAAAGAATCATAGAATGGTCTAGAAGAGACTCCGGTCAGAGTTAGAAAGGATCATCAAGTTCCAACCCCCCTCCCCCCCAAAAATTATTTTTTTTAAAAACTCTACATCTGTTCCTCCTTTGTGTTCCTCTACTTCCTTAGAACATCTTGAGTCACTTCATGCAAAGATGTGTTCAAAAGAAAGACTCCCAGGCAGGACAACCAGCCTGACCTGGTACCCAAGCACAGTGCGTCCAGGCCTCTCCGTTGCCTTCATTCCCGATTGCAGAAGGAAGAAGCCGTGGGGCTCAGGGACAGCAGCATTAGTCACCTCCATACCAAGGCCCTTGGAGCTGTTGTCTGTTTGTAAAATGTTGCGATGAGTGTTTGGTTTCTGTTGGTGACATAAATCAATGTCACTGCCTTAGCGCTACTTTTCCAGAACAAAGAATTCCCAGAAAAGGGGAACCCCGCTGCTGGGTTGAATAATACAAATGTATGATCATGTTGGCCACATGTTATTTCCAACACTGGATATTTTTTTCTCCAGGATACAACCAGGATGCTAACGAAAACAACACATGGAAGACCTCAGGATAAGCCCCCGTGTCTGCTGAAGCTCTGATCTGGGTCCTAGAGCAAACACAGATGCATCCAAAACAGTTATTGAAGAAAAATTACATGTGACTCAAGAAGGAAAGTCTGTACGTGCCTCCAGACTAATGGCTGGTCTAGGCCATGGGATTAACTTCCAGACTTTGTGTATGAAAAAGTAATATCTCGTAAGACGAACAGGGGCTGAATGTACGAGTGGCCACAAAGGAAGTGTTGAGTGTTGTTTCTCCTGCTGAGGACCAAGAGGAGCTGCTCTTCTCCAGCCAGGGGGACCTTCCCACATCACTGCTTCATTACCTGGTGAACCAGGGCGGAGTGCCATCAGCCTTCAGACAGCCAAACCTAGAGCCCTCCTCGACCTCGCTACATTGCAAAACCGCCCAACAGAAAGGTGAATTGGGAGTATCACAACCAGAATGAGAAAAAAAATAAATAAAACACACCTCTGTTCCTTAAACCAGAACATTTTTGCCTGGAGGGAACTGAGGAACAGCCTGTTTCTCCTGCTGTCAATGCTGAGGGCAGCCCTGGGCTAAAGCCCCCATGAAAACCATCAAAATATTTTGACAGATTTAAAATTCCTGGAATTTTAAAATATAACCTTCCAGGTTAGACCACAACAAATAACAAACATTTGCCCAACTACACAGTTGAGTATTTCATGCAGCTTCTTGATGGGCAAATTTCATACTGATAACAGGTGATACATTACAAATACCTGGGTCGAAGCAGACAGACGAGGAGGAAGCACGACTATTTTTTTTAAGCAATTTACTCAATGGAGTGCTCAATGTTTGAGCACAAGAATACTGCAAGAAGAAATTTTATAAGCAAATCCTCAGCATAGCAGAGGTCTTCCAGCCTGGCTTCACGCTATTCAGTGTGCTGGGTGACACATCCATCGCAGCATTTGCCCCTTTCAAGAACATGGGTTTAATTATATCTGTTGGGTTTGATTCCTGTAATTTTGCAGAGGAAAGCACAAAGGAGCTATAAGTGGATAGGAAATTATTTGGTTGGAAGGTTGAGATTTTTTTTTCTTCTTTTTCTTTATTTCTGTCTCAAAATATCTCTAGCAACATGTGAAGTACTTTTCCATCGACATCGGTCACTCAGTGAGTCCTTAGGAAATTTCTGTTTGCCTTGTGATGTTTGCCAGTTTGCTCCATGGAAAACTATCTTTTTGGGCAGGCTGTAGAAATACCCAAGAATTCACAACATGGATTTCAACATCCCCCAGTTGGAAGAATTTTGGAGTGACAGCAGATCTGTTTTCCAGTCTACCCAGTGACCTGAATCACCGTCCTACAGCCAACATCTCCCTACGTTCAGCCTTGCGTCTGATCAGACCCTGGAGCTGAAAGCCAGACCAGGTGTAATCCTGCATTTCTTTGCACCAGGTCTGAGGTACGTGGGGACACAGGACAGAGGCTGGCCCAAAAGCCAACCTCAAATGCCCACAAAGCACATCAGACACAGACTATCCTAAACGGGACAGGAAGTTATTTAGCAGAACCAAACTTTAAAAAAAAATTATTCATTGTTGGGTTGTACCTTCTTTATTCTAATACAATTTATTTTATCTTTTTTTTTACCCACTGGCAACTCCTGCTGCTCTGAGTTAATTCACAGAGTGAGTAGTCTCATGAATACTGATTTCTCCAAGTATGTTTTAAACATTTTCCTGTTTCCCCTGAAACAAATGGTGGTGTGAGGAGGCTGCTGACGGGAGCACCGTAAGAGGTGGTGTAGGACAAGGACTCTGAGGATTTAGGCAGGAGATGCAGGTGGGCAGCATCCTCTATGTCACCAGCACATCCAGAAAGTGACAAAAAGTGGATATTTCAAAGCTTCCAAAAGAGCATTTTTTCCTCTGCTGTCTAATTTTATGAAAGTCAGGCATCCAAATCCCTAGGATTTGCTAATGCCCCTCACTGTATGCACTTTCTGACCAGACTTTGAATATCTGAAATGACTAAATATCAAGAGCGGGAAAGTGGATTGAATAGAGACATCCTGGCCTCATAAAAATCCCTCCTGTGCCTCTTCTCCCATGAGCTTTAGCAGCACAAAGCTTTTCTTTTATTTTAAAAATAAAATCTGTTCCCATATTTAGGTTCCTCTCCTCCTGTGAATCATACTCGGATGATTTTTGAGGACCTTTCAGTCTCTCTCTGCCTCACATGTTAATCCAAATCTCTTTTCTTAATTAAACTTTCGCTCTACAAGAGTCTTTAACCTCCGTTTCCAAGTGGCAAAATCAAAATCAGCTCCTCTCGATAAGGAAAACTCATTTCTGGTTGATTGACAAGTTTAATTAAATACCAATATGTTCTTTTAATTGCTAGATTAGTACCAAGACAGCAGCTTCGAGGATTATTATGGGGGCGTGGGGGAATGGTACCTTATGACTGAACTGCACAATTGTTCCTCGCTTTCTGCTTTTCCTTTTCCCAGAAGGGGCTGTATCTGCTTGATGTTACATGGAGGAGCAGGGTATGGGCAGGTCCTTGAGCTCTGATCGTACTTGATAAAAGACAGTGACCTTCTTGTGCTTAGCTGTGGTCCTGAGCAATTAAGGAATGACAGGGAGAGGGTACAGCAGAGGATCACAAGGATGATTAGGAGCCTGCAGCATCTCTCTTATGAGGAAAGGCTGAGGGACTTGGGTCCTCTTAGTCTGGAGAAGAGAAGGCTGAGGGAGGATCTGATCAACAGTTATAAATACTTAAAGGATGGGTGGCAAAAGGAAGTGGCCAGTCATTTTTCAGTGGTGTCCGGTGACAGGACAAGAGGGAATGGGCACAAAGTGGAACATCAGAAGTTCCATCTAAACGTGAGGAGAAGCTTCCTCACTTTGAGTGTGGCAGAACCCTGGAGGAGGCTGCCCAGAGGTGGTGGAGTCTCACCATTTTGAATGGAGACATTCAAAACCCACCTGGACAAGTTCCTGTGCGACTTGCTCTAGGAGGACCTACTTTGGCAGGGGGTTGGACTAGATGATCTCCAGAGGTCCCTTCCAACCCCATATCATTCTGTGATTCTGTGAGCATCCTTAGAGATACATATCCAGTCTCTCTGCAAGGACACTGAACACACCTTCTGCTCCCCACTGCCTGCAGCCCCATGTAGCTGGCTGGGGTTTGTTAATTTGCTGAGATACAAGGTGTAAGCAGCCAAGCCGTGCCAAGCCTTGGTCCAGATATATCTCTGTTTATGCTGAAAATCGCAATTAATAACTGAAGGATGGCAGGATGGAAACTGCATTATGAAAAACATCCCCTCCGCATTCCTGGGGCTTCTCCATATTACAACACTCTGTGGTGTTGCAATACAGTGCTGGTTGTTTGAGAAAGTGGAAAAACCTGGTTATGGGTCTGTTGCACCACTGTACGTGCCAATAGCCATCATCTTTCCAAAACCATCAAACGTCTAAAGAAAACACGGTGACCATCACAGACCAGGGATTCTCTAATTAATTCAAACTTCGTTCGCAATGAATCACTGCTTATTTCAGTCTGCAAACAGGCACAAGAGTAATCAAGTACATATGTGAAGCCTCATTTTCAAGGATTTATTCTTGACACCAGTTTTAATAAATTATTGGTCAAGAGTAGGCAATTGCTACTGTCCTTTTTTTTTTGCCCCCAGGTACTTAAACTTTTTTCAATTGTTATTACCAAAAACAACCTAACCATAATAAAAGAGGCTAATAGGTCTTTCCTCCAACACACAACTAAGCCCTTCCCCTGTTGTCCTATCATTATTTGTGGGATGTGAGTCAGACATTGGTTTTCTATGAAAAATAGAGGAACAGAGATGAATCACATGAAAAGTATCATGGTAATGGTCTTGGTGACAGGATAAAGCCCCAAGAGCCAAGTCAGATAATGATCCCTAACAAGACCTTCCACTGTCCTCCCATAAACCATATAAAATGATAGGAAAGCTACTAAATAAGTCTTTCAAAAAGCAATTACATGCCAAAGCTCCCTATCTTGACAAAGATATTGTCATGACGCCAAACTATTCATCATACCCTATTAAGATGTCAAAGCTGGAAATTCTATTTAATTTGTTTATGTATCTTAGGAAGCTGTTTACGGTTTCCCATCTATTAAAGAAACACTATTTTATATGTATTAACTGGGCTGTAGTTTTCATATGGTCTTTACTGTAACTTTGACGATATACTGATCACTGGCCAAAGAGACGGAAGGCCCTTGATAACTTTCCTAAGCTTGTTTCTGACCAGTCAATTCAAACATCACGCCACACGTTCACCAACAGAGGTACTGCGTTGTGAGGTTAACACTATTTATCACTAAAAGCCAAAGAGCTTGGCTCTTGGTTTGTCCTGACACGAGCTGGCAGAGAAGGGTAATAGCGTGACCAGAAATATCACTCAGAGAACCATTCCCTTACACACACCTTTGAGATCTACTTCATTTTTTATGCACTTCTTGGAAGGGTATCTTAACCACAGATTTTCAGTTATGATTCTTACTGGGCACCTTCACCAAATTTGCATGCAAACGAGATTAGTATATGACTGTAATGAGGCTATTATTTCATTTATTCTTGCTTATAACAATGAAAATCGAACTCAGTGCTGGCAAACAATTCAGATACTCAAATAATTAGTCTCCTGTCCTCCTCCTGAAATCCTAAGACAGCCACAGCCTCTGCATTATTTCTCCACATCAGCATAACCACAGTCAGTCCAAACGATGCCAAGCAAACATCACAGGCCAAAAGGGTTCATTTTAGGTACTTTTATAAAGTTAAGAAAAAACTAAACACGGACCCCCGATAGTTTCCGTGAAACAACCTTGACATCGTGAGATACAATTTCCAAGGCAATGTAAGAGATTTCAGCTATAACAGTCCCACTAAATTTAACAAAAGCCATGAGACCAACTCTCCACATGCATCACAGGCTTTAAGATGATCCAGAGGCTCAAAATTCAGCTTTCAATTTAGGCAATTTCTTTTATGGCGTATTCCCCTATCGCATAACTCCATTAACGTGCTGTTGGTTTTCAGTTTCATGTGCACCCTGGGCTGAGCTGTTAAGGATTCTGCAGCACGAACATATATAACATGCTAATAGCGGTGATCTTTGTACAACCAAGCTGCTGCTCCTCCTTTTTTGCAGTAATTTGGTTACTTATTCACCCATATTTCAAATTCCCCTTCCATCACTGAGAAGGGACAGGCTTTAGCATCTTGGGATCACAGAATCATAGAATGGTTTGAGTTTGGAGGGATCTTAAGGATCACCAACTTCCCTGGGCAGGGACACCCCCCACCACACCAGGTTGCTCCAAGCCCCTTCCAACCTGGTCTTGAACCCCTCCAGGGATGGGGCAGCCACAGCTCCTCTGGGAAACCTGGGGTAATGTCTCACCACCCTCACAGCAAAGAAGTCTTTCTCAATGTCTGATCTAATTCTCCCCTCTTTCAGTTTAAAAGCCTCATCCCTCATCCTATCCCTCCACTCCTGCATAAAGAGGGGTTATCCTCATGGTAACTCCAAAGAGTGGAACAAACCCTGAGCTCTTGCTCAATTCAGTGAGTGCTGAGTCTGTGAGAGCGGTATCTGATACGCTAATTAGTGAAAATTGTTTCCTTTCCAACATCCTGTTATTTTACCCACATGGTGATTTACTGATGTTCAAAATTGGGTTTGGCAGGTGGAGTCATCCTGGCTGCTGGTAACTGCCAGAAAGGCAGGTGTCTTGTTTCTGGTTTTAAGAGGAAGGCTTTTTGGTTTTCTTTTTTCTTTTTTCTTTCTGAATATACTTTGTCTCTCCCATCAGGGTTTTGTTCTTTGCAATTCATATATTTTTTATTTTTGTTCTTAATCTCCAACTTTGGAACATTTCCATATTTGACTGTGGCTGGTATTTAACAACTTCCTAATCTCTAGGATTTCCTTTCGTCTGTTAATCACCTTTAAAAACCCAGCAATCCCTTATTATTTCCTCTTTCATTTTCATTGTTTCATCTATAACAAGCAACATTAAATCCAGAGAGCGTTTAAGACCAATTTCAATTTCTGCATTAAAACCAAAACAAACCAAAGCACAAAAAAAAAAACCCAACAAAAAGCATTTTTTCAAGCCCAAATTAGGATTTTTGCCAGAGGGAATATTTGTTCTCTCTAGTAACAAGGTGACATGGTGCCAGTTTGGTCTAATTTCACACGGGGCCAGGAAAGATTCATTTAAAAGGCTGCAATATTCATTCAGCTTTTCTTTCGGAGAGTGTCCTAAATAAACTAAGAGCTGCCTGATGTGTCCGCTGAGTTGTTTCCTTCCTCCCAGAGAAATAGGAGGACTGTACTTATTTCCACAGGTAGCAACAAAAGAGACCATCTGCTTGGCTATTTTATAATCGGCTTATTTATCTGCATGTGGTCGCTGCGGGACGCTTCAAACATGCCCCCCCGAAGCGGATGGCTGGAGGGGAGCCGGGTCTCTTTGGGATGGGGACCAGCATCCCCCCCTGCATCTTCCACCCCGTGAGCGGTCCCTTTGGCTGCTGGGCCCGTAGCTGATGTTATTTGCACACATCATTATTGGCAAAAGCCAGGCTGAGACCCAAAAGCGCAACAGGTGGGGCGAGAAATCAGTAAAAAAGTGGGCACTGCAAGGGGGAGAGAAGGGGACGAGGGGTTTTTCTTGGCATTTAGCGACCTGCAGCCTTCCTAGATGGAAGGCGGCCGGCAGTGGCGATCATTGCAGTAATCAAAGCAAATCACATCTTGCCACTTGCCTAGATGATATTTTTCTCCTCATCCACAAGATCAGAGATAAATTTCCCCGGTTGCATTCAAAGATGATGTTTTCAGCGACTTTGCAAGTGGATGAGTTACACATTTCAGCTTTCAGTGGTGGAAAAGGAGCTCGTATGGAAAAGAGAAATGCAGAGCTTTTTTTTGTGTGTGTGATTTTGAAGAATGCTGTGGAGAGCCTGACATCAAGTCAGAGGGAAAATGGACCCTATGTATATCGATCATTGATGTCTTTAAAAGTGCTCTGAAGCACAATAGGAAAACAGAGATTTTTATCTCGATGAGGTATGAAGATAATTGCACTCCGGCGCTGTAATCAGCGTGCTTCAGACTGAAGCAGATGGATACAAGAGGGCAAATCTGTGAAGGATGAATTATTTATTTTGGGCACACTAAAACTTTGTCTCTTAAAGGTCATCAAACTTTCAACAGAATTGACAAAGCCCGCTGCATATGTGAACGCGATTAATCTTCTCATTAGCGAGAGGCAACATTTTCTTTTGAACTTGATATGCCTGGTAGGGGAAGAAAAAAAAAAAAAAACCAAAACAAACCACCAAACCAGATCAAAATAATTTATGGAAAAGTACAGCTGAAGAGCATCTGTTTGTCTTACATCAGTGGTTCTGCCCAGTTGCTTAAAAAAGGAAATTTAACTGGAAACCTTAGAGCAGAATAATATGTTCTGTCCAATAGGCACAAATGTTTGACATATCTATCACTTTTAATAGGATTATAAAATTAAAAGCTCCCCCCCCTCCCCACTCAAGCAGCATTTATCAATGAGTAGGATGCCTCTTCAGCGACCGGCTAAGGGACTTTGGTGTCAAAGGCAATAAAAGAGTCATTTACACCCTGTACCAGAAATCAGCGGTGAATAAAGAAGAAAGGAACACCATTGTTCATAACTGACTGCAATGAGACTGCTCGCCTGGGTAAGCCTAAACACACGCAGGAATGGCTTTAAACGATTTACGATACTTTGCATTTAAATCAGACATGGGTCAAAACTGGGCCCCCGAGCTTGAATTTATCCATCTGGATCCTGACCAGCGGGGCCAAACTTTGGTTTCTGAGGTTACGTTGCCTTTCAGATGACACGGGACGGTCGTCTGCAGAGGGCTGGGACCACGGTTACGCTGCCGGCCCCCGCAGCTGGAATTTCCAGGGGGATTTCACAGGAGGGAACTCGGTGCGTGCCCACGTGCCGAAGGAGTTTATGGGCGAAGGTAACTCAGACTCCTCCCTGTCAGCACAGGGAATCAACAGTGGGAAGAAAGAAAGAGACGGCATTATTAATGGAGCTAACTAAAGAGATTGAGTCTCCTCAATGATTAAAATATCGTGGCACTCGGTGAAAGAGGCCTCCATCGGGTACGCTATAATATGGGACCACAGACAGGAACACCGTCAAGAAAAATTTAGACGAGGCCTCGTGGTGTCTGGGATCCATTCCCTGTGCGGTTGGTGCCCCAGAAACAACCAAGAACTCATTTTATGATCTTTCACAACATATAAAATAGGGATAATAATTATTTTTCTTTTTTTTTTTTCAAAGTACTTTGAAATATGCCAATGGAAGATGCTCAAGGTAAGTTATGTGGCACTGGCTGTTTCCAGTAAAAAGCAGTTTCTACTACTTTTATTAAAGTGTAAGTTATTTTAAAATGGATACCTTTTTATTTAAAAAAAAAAAAAAAACATTTTATGGGATTGCTTCTGCATAAAAGCTCTCCAATCTATTTGCAGAAGACAGAAAGTGCCCTGCGATTTTTCAATCAAACAACTAAATGAGCTCATTAGGGACAGGACAAGTCTTACTCCATCCTTCTTCTTAGCACATTGTAGTAATCCTGACATTCCGGCCATTTGACATTAACAAATGCCTTAAGAAATCCTCCGCAGAGGGATGAAGAGAGACGCACGGGGAAGAGCTGCACAGGCATGGGCATGGCTCTGTGAGCAAGAGCCACCAACCAGCAATTTAGCCTTTTTACTTTCCACGTAGACATGCCCAAGGCTGCGGAGCACCCTCTTCCCAGGTCAGGAGAGCACTTTGCTCTGGGTACCAGTTTTAAGTCAGAAGTGCCAGCAAAACCAGCATTACTGGTGGTAGAACCAAACTGGCTACACAGATTTTTGGTAGGTGGTAGCTGCCTCATCCCTGGAATCATCCCAGGCCAGGCTGGACGGGGCTCTGAGCAACCTGGTCTAGTTGAAGATGTCCCTGCTTATTGCAGGGGGGATTGGGCTAGATGACCTTCACAGGTCCCTTCCAACCCAAACCATTCTGTGATCCTATGATTTTATGGAAAGACATTCCTTCCAGAAGAGTCAATGAACAGGAGTTGATTTGGTGTCCGCTTTCATTTTACCACGAATTCCTCCACAGAGAGGAAATGTTTAAACTTCACAGTCTAAACCAGAGCTGACCTTCCCACCCACACCATCTCCTACAAACCAATAACCACACAATTCCGAGAGGGGAAGGATGAGGGCACACCATGGAAGCAACCAGAGCTCAAAAATACTGACGACATCTGCACGCTACTGTCAAATTAATGATATTATGTGACTGCCGTATGTAAAGGAGGGCAATTAATTTAACCAAATAACTGATAGTGTTCCTTAAAATTACATCTCTTCTCTTCATCTTCTCTGCTTAAAAATCGATAGGAAATTACAGTATAATGTACCTGAATATTAAAACTCGGAGATTCATGTAGAGTAGGAAAAAAAAAACCTGAGATCCATCTGAGCAATTACTCAGATGACACAGTTATTGAGTTAATGACACAGACCTGAGTTGATTTTTATCCTTGGAGCGGGGCCAGGATAATATTAGTGGCTGCTTTTGTGACTCTAATAACAGCACAGAGTCGTCATTGTGCTCAGCAAAAGCAAACATTTTAACAAACGGTACCTTCCTAGTAATTGCCAGGACCGCAGCCTCAGAGCACGACGTACACATGGTGTAGGGTAAGTTCCTCTCTACTCAGGAAAGTATTTCAAGATGCAGAAAAGTGCCTTTTTTTTTACATCAAGAAGCGAGCAACATAAAAGGCTGTGTCTATGCGCTAGCTTGCCTTTCGTAAATAACTACCCCACAATAGGTTTCTTTTTTTAATATGGTTATGCTTCAGTATTTCAAAAATAATTCAAAAACCTGCATCCAACCTAAGGGCTGCCATACAGTCAGCTTTGTCTGGAACCCAACCTCCTGATGGGAATACATGGCAGAATTTTTTGGACTTAGGCTAAAACAAAAAGCCTTTGGGCACTCCATTTGCACTGACATGCTCTAAGTGGGGAAAAATCTCAGCGAAGCACAGTAAGAGCCTGGGCACTCCCAGCGAGCTGGTGTCAGTCCAACTCTGCTGCTGGCATGGTCCAGGTCAGATATTTACACAGGTAGTTACTTACAGCACACTCTGAAGATTTAAATCAGCCTCAAAATGACAAAGCCAGGAGAGTCGTGGCATCATTTGCAATGGAAAAGGGGTCTAAAAGGAGGATGCTGAGCATCCTCCAACCTGGCAACCCCCCAGCCCCACGGAAGGTCCAATGACTCCCAATGATCTCACTCACCCCTGACCTGTCACACGACTATCCAGATTTCTTTATGGCACAAACTTAGCTCAGAAACACCCAAAACTCAGCTGAGAGGTGCTCTGCAACCTACTGGGGCCATAGCAGTAATTAAAAGAGTGAAAGATCTGCGGTCAAATATCACGGTGTGGTGTTATTTCCACGGTGTGGGCTGAGCAGAGCAAGCTTCAGAGGCTGTGCTCTTTTCAGAGATTTTCTTTCTTAAGAGAAGTTTGTAACCAAACTACCCTGGGAAGAAAAGAGCCTTTGAACAACAGGCTTAATAGAATTCTAAATTTAAATTTAAACACACCCGCAAATCGTTTCTGAATGTTTGATTCATTTCACAACGGCAAAATCCCCCTTCCTTTGGTTGGAATTATTACCTTTTAATGGGTGCCAGAAGATGCGATCATTGCCATAATTTTTTCCAGGATTTTTCTTCCCTTGTGTGCCCACGGTGTTGCCCCGTTCTGCTCTTTGCAGTAGTCCCAAGAACGTGCTCTGTATTCACTGGGTGGTTTCAGCAGCACTTGACATTTCCAGCCCAGGTTGGAGCAGGGAACCCAGGCAGCAATTTTAGACCAGCGATTAGAACTAAATCATAGAGAAAAACAAAGGAATAAAAGATAAAGAGCTGATATTATTAGCAATTTCTTTGATATAAAGCACTGCGTGTAACAGAGAATGACTGATACATCGTCACTTTGGAGGGTACCACATCTGAGATGCCTGAGGTTCTACTCTGAAAAAATAAACACAAAGTGGTATTTTGGACAATTTCTGGGCTGAGGTGACATACAGCTTATGATTGCTGGCTGTGTTTTTAGGATAACAGCTAGGAGATAAGATGAGTTCCTGGTGTGGGCACACAGATCCCCCACACTGGGGAGCAGGGGAGCGTTAAACCAGTCCCCACACTGACGAGAGGCTGGGCTGGGAAGCCAGATTGTCTTAATTTATTGCATGGAGGAGGTCTGGAAAGTGGAAAATTACCCAAGGCTGAACAAAGAGGCTCGGCTGTAGCCATGGGGACACACAGAGGGGCCGAGCACCACCCAGGACGAGTGGCTGGGGAGGAAGGACACACAGACATGCTGCTGTAGAGGGCTGGCTCTGCTTTTGCTGGGGAACCAGCATGGTTAAAGTCGAGCAGGGCAGGGACAGCAGCTTTCGGCTATTTTAAGAAGAAGTCACAAGCTGCAGGATAAATATCTTGGAAAACCCCAAAAGGGTTTGACCTCCGTGAATATGCCAATATGTGGATGAATTACACCCTGTTTAAGTGCCATAAAGGTCCCCCAATTTTCCCCAACCCCACAACTGGGAGCTAAAGCAGCCAAGAGATGCACAGGCAGGTATGGGAAACCTGCTATAACAGCAAGGAACTCTTGCCTCTTTCCATAGAAATGAAGTAATTAATTCTTCTATATCCCATCCTCACCTGCCTTCTGGCACATAAAAGACATTCCCATTTATTCAATGAGATACTCAAGCCTGTGATTTAAAGAAAAATCAAGGATCTTTACCCTTATCTTCGTGACCCAGTCAACCCCATCATTGTAATAGGAATTCACTGAGTTGCTGGAAGAATTTTATTTCTTACTGGTAAACCAGACTTCCCTCCAGTTACCACCTGTTTATCATCTGCCTGAGACAATACTTCTTTAATCAAGAAATTATTTTTAAATCCCTCTTTTTGGTCAAAGCTGTTGCTGCTCAAGAGTGGCAGTTTACAAACAGATTGCAGCTACAAACACTCAGAAAATGGGCAACAGGAGATTAACACTCTATAAAGGATGAGTAAACACATGGGAACCTGTTAAAATGGTAGGAAACGAGGAATTGCGAACACATGCCCCAGCAGCATCCAGAAATTTGTTCTCAACCTCCTTTTATCCATCCCAGCGAAGCCTCACCGTGCCCCAGTGCTGAACCCGGGCTGCTCCAGCAGCTGTCCCGCACTGAGCGGGGAGAGATTTATTTATCCTGCCCAGAAACCAACTCCCACCCCTGCTTTGAAGTGGGCCACTCTCTGCAGAGCTGCGGAAGCAGCTCCCATGGCCAGCATCCCCGTAAGCCACTGGAGCAGTCGGGATCTGGAGAGAATCTTCCCTGCTCAAACTCTTCCCAGCTTCAGGAAGAGTTTACAAACATAGAATCATAGAATGGTTAGAGTTGGAAGTGTCCTTAAAGACCATCCAGTTCTATGCTCCTGCCTTGGGCAGGGACATCTCCCACCAGACCAGGTTGCTCCAAGCCCCATCCAGCCTGGCCTTGAACCCCTCCAGGGATGGGGCAGCCACAGCTTCTCTGGGCAACCTGGGCCAGGATCTCACCACTCTCATAGTGAAAAGTTTTTTCCTGAGATCTAATCTAAATCTCTCCTCTTTCAGTTTGAAGTCATTAATCCTTGTCCTATCAATACATGTTCTTGTGAAACTTCGCTCTCCAGCTTTCTTGCAGGCCCCTAGAGACAACATAAGACAGCTTCCTTCTCCCGGCTATGAGGCACCACTTTCTCCCTGCAGCTTTGAGGATTCGGCAGCCCAGGCTGTTGGAGGGGGCACATCAGCGGAAGGACCGCACTGAAAACATATTTTCTGGAAAATGATGATTCTCACATGGTCTCAAACACCTGGAGAAGCTCCCACTCCCACCTCATGTGCTCCGATGGTGCTCGCTGGCTTCAGTGTGGGCAGCACAGGATGCAGAGCTCTAGTACCTCCTTGCAGGACCAGGATGAGCCATGGGCAAGGAAAGGAGGGGAGGAACTGGGCTGGGGGCTTCGTTTGAAGTGAGGTTCTGCTATAAATGAGCATACGGATCCAAGCTGGGATGGGGGACGCAGCAGCAGGACCACACAGCCAAGAAGCCCACGTTTCTAGCCCAGCTGCTGAGACGCCTCCTCACTGTGAAGGTGACAGGAAGGAATCCACAGCTGACATCTTTTTGCTGGAGCATTTCATGTCTTTTTTCAGGCACCGTGACTAATTACGTGAATTAAAAAGCAAATAAAACCATAGATTTTGCCAGCAGACATTAGACTTTAAAAAAAGCAACCTACCAGGGGACAACTCACATGACCAACAGGAAAAAAAATGGTAAACAGCTGTGCCTCAACATCTGTACTGCAGAGTTGGACTCTGCAAGAAGGAGTAAATAACCAGAATAAAAATTGCTGATAGCTTCTGTAGTCAAGCCCAAACTGCGCTCAGCGGCAGGAGGGACCCATGAGTCCAGCAGGCTCCTTTTCTCTCAGGGGACAGAGTCACTAAGGCTGGGACTGATTAAAAGATAAACTTCTACTCAAAGTGCATTTGGCTAGAAAGGTGCTGACTCCAAGTGCTGAGGTTCAAGCTCCCCTTTGATCCATCAACCCTCTCCTGATAGCTCCTCGATGGCCAGTCCTCATGGGGACTTGGGTGTTTTGAGCTGCAACCAAAGCCATGGCAGGTGCCTGTAAGGGTTTTTATCTTAAATTCCAGAAATGAAAACTTAGGACGTCTGTTTGCTTCTCACATTTGCCCCTTTAGGTTAGTTCCCTCCCAGATGGAAACGAGTCTGGTGACGAGGACTTCGCACAGTCCTGGCACATGCTCTGTGCTAGTAGGAGTCCGAATTGCTTCGCTGGCCCATGCTGCTGTTGCAATCAGAGCTGGCTTTAATTTCTCAATCTGGAGTAATGAGATTATACTAGATCCTCCATCCTCAAACCATCTCACTTGAATTCTCTAGACTTCATTAACCTGATGGCTCAAAATCAAAAGACAAATCATCTTTCATTTGTTTTCACAGTTATTAAGCCCATCTCATGACAGTTTGGGCACGACTCCTACATTTTGAGTATTTATGGTTTGTTTTGCTAACAGGACAAGAGAGAAAGAAGAAGCTTGTGGATCACTGGCTCGCGCTGCTGTCATTTACAGACCAATATGGACCTGCAAAACACACCATCCAGCAGAACTTGGATCTGGGCTACATTGCCCCCAGAGGAATTCTGAGTATTGACATAAATGCCCGAGGCCACATCCCGAGTGACACCGTCTGCACAGGGCCCGGCAGCAGCATCGTGCCCACGCAGCCACATCCCAGGAGCCGCATCCATCATGTCCCTGACAGGTCTGAGCTCTGCCAGTGCCTCTTAAAAGAGGGTAATTTAAAGCATCCAAAAGAGCTGAAGGCATATTTACTCCCCATACACTTTTTTTTTTTTCCTTGCCT
Organism: Pedionomus torquatus; assembly: GCA_013398155.1. NCBI lineage: Eukaryota > Metazoa > Chordata > Aves > Charadriiformes > Pedionomidae > Pedionomus > Pedionomus torquatus. The sequence goes on from VZRU01014284.1 coordinate 101,818, forward strand.
TTTTTTTTTAATCACAAAAGTAATTAATGCCCTGTCTGTTGAGAGGCAATAAAATTAATTTGCTGAAAATTGCAATTTAAGCCTATTTCAGGTGAGCTGAATTAATTAAAATACTGAGTAAATCCAAACAACAAAAACATATAGAATACAATCCAAAGTGACCTGAAACAGCCAGTGAATACCTTCTCGTTAGCAGCGAGGGAAGTTCTTTCTTGGACTCTTCTAAAAAGGTTTTTTGAAAATAGAGTACTATGTTCAAATAACAAATTCACATTCATTTAGCAGTTTTTCTAAAAAGAATTAAAAGTATTTCCAACATTTCTGATGAACTTTTTTTTCAGCATTTTCTAGAAGAAATAAGTTATGTTTTTAAGAGAAAAAAGCACTTCATTTTCTTTTTGAAACTGTTGAAAACTGGGGGAAAAAAGACCCTGTCATTTGAAATGCCTGGAAACCATCTTTTCGGCAATGTTTTAGATCTTTCATCTAACTGGAAATGTTGCTGTATATTCCCTCTGACTCTCTCTAGGGAATATACTTTGATATCATTAATTTAAAAAAAAAAAAGGAGCTGAAGAGCAATCCTCACGAGTTTGAGGCAAGAGTTTGCCTCAAAACCTCAGCCTGCATAAATCAAAGCAGAGCCAGAAAAAGGGGACTCGGAGGTTAACAAAAGCTGTGAATCCGTCCCATTTTCCCTATAAATACATGTACAGGAATGTCACATCCACGTTCACATGCTAATGGCAGCGTCACATTAATGCTGTGAAATCACATTTGCGAGCCGCAGACTTTAAATGTCACCTGGGTAAGAGGATTTTAGAACAGAGCGCGTAAGATTTGGAAACTTGCTTTTGGCTACAGGATGAGGCTAAAACGGACAGTCCTTTACACTTTTATTTTCGAATCCTCTGTCACTACTGACTTGCTGTGGCTTATCACGGAATGTGGCTGGCAACTCTCCAAAACCCACTGAAACCGACTGAGAAAACCACCGTGAACATTTCGGGGCTGGAATGATGAGTTTTGGTAATGAATATTTTAAGCTCCTTTGACATTTGCAGCACCCGTTCCCAGAGCAGGGATGGATTTTAAAAGACAAGTCGAGGATCCCGGCGGGGCCTGATGTCACCTGAGCTGTCACATGCAGCAAAACCAGCTAATTACACGGGTGTCAAAGTCCTGCAAAAGCTGCCGTTCCTGCGGGTAGAAGCTTAAGAGTTAACTTCAAGGGGTTTTTTTGATCATTTCTCCCTTTCCATTTCATCAGAACTGCTTTTGTTGTTCTGCGTCCGTTAGTTTCCCATCTGATGGAGGTCTTTTATTGCTAGACGTGGTTGAGTCGTGTTGCCCTGTCCATGAGAAGTGGACGAGCGTGTCTCTTTATCTGAATTTTGACTGTTTTCCATTATTTCCTTTGGTCCATCGATTTACCAAAAGGACCTGGGAGATGGTCCCTCCAGCAGCACTGCTGACTGCCTTGGACAACCTCCACTGTCCTCCAAAGGGAGATTGCATCTGATATACCATGGGCTTTGGCTTTGATCCTCAAACTTTTACCAACCGCTCTGCCATTTTCCATCACCATTTTTACCACATTGTGGGCTTGAAAGCAGGCACCTGAATTTATATATAGGCCTGTAAAGGCATCGGCTAACCTTCAGAGGGCCTAAGTACTGCAGTCTCTATTGCTTTCCACATTATCCCTCCAAAAATCAGTGGCTGATGTTCCTTCACTCTGCATTTCTTCTCTTATTCAAGAGTGAAAGGAAGAGAGTTACTGCTGCAAGCAGCTTTGCCACACTTGCATTAACCCTGCCACATTACACACCTTACCCATATTCACCATATTTGCACGGGTTTTTCCAAGCCAAATGCTCTGCACGGTTCCCAAGCCGCGACCTTGCTTGCTATGGGTAGGAAATAACATCCAGGCTCATGAGCCTGCACACCCCCATCCCCCAAATAACCTGGAGTTACTGGGAAAATAATGACGGAAAGACCGGGAGTGGGCGAGGTGTTTCTGTCTTCTGAGCCTCAAAGAAGACCAAAAAAAGAAAATGAACTCAAAATAGAGCTTGTGATAGAGAGACGGAAGATATTCCTCCCTGCAATGTGGGAGTCATCTAAATGTGAGGAAGAGATCCTGCACAAATCTTTAAGGTTGGAACTAATCTCATATTTCACCCCCATAATCTAGGGCCATTAAATATTTATACTGTTGGGATACACACAAAGAAAATTAATACCTGTTCAAATGAAAAGGATCAAGCTGGGAAGAAGGTTAAAAGCAAAAGAGAACAAAATATCAAGTTGGATTTTCTTTCCATTTTTATTCTCAGCTCTCCTTCTGCTAATGTGTTATTTCACCCTCAATACCTCTGACAATACCAGCTGCTTTGATCCCAAAGGCTTATTTGCTCCCTAAATCAGCAAGTTTGCAATAGCTTAAATAAACTCCAAAAGGTTCAAAGCCCAACAGAGAGAGATAAAATATACTTTAAAAAGACATGAAGTCAGGAAGGCATGTGTTCCTTAATGACTTTCCTGGAGGCTATATCTCTTCTCCCCTCACTGTTCTTCCTCCTCATCTACCTTCCTTCTGTTTCCTGGCTTAAATTAGACATTAAAGTCTTCTGGATAGTGAACGCATCCTTCCTGTGCAATAGGCCATGGCCTTCACTGGAGCCCCTGGTCCATCCTGGGACTAATTTTCCATCTGTTGTCAAGGGGACCTCTTTGGTCCATTAACGAAGAGCAAAACAAACAAAGCCAAAAAAAAAAAAAAACCAACAAAAACCCAGTTCACACATGATGTATTAATTCTCATCTCCGCACTGCTCGTTTCTCATCTCTGGAGGCTCCTTCTAAAAGGCAACAGCTATTTTGCACTTGTGCCAACGTGGCAGAGAAGTTGTGGACAGTCATAACAACCCCAAACAAGTGATGGAAACTGCAAGGGCTGCCTTTAGACACAGCGAAAATTTACTACCTGTTGCATTCTGGCAGTGGCAGGATTACGTCTGTCAGAGGCTACGAGGAGGAATTAGGAGGTGCCACACGAGTAAGATGTCACACGCGTTACTGAGTGTCCTAAAGCTGCAGCTGTAAAAAGCAACTCGGCCTGAGTGTAGGTGTGGGGAAGGAGGAACAAATGCAGTAGAGATCAATTGGTTTTCTTTGAACATAATGAGGTTTTTTATCTGTGACAGCAGTGAGATCAAGGCCATGTCTTTCTCTGAGTTATAAACCCCTTTTCACCCTCTTTCCGGATGGCGATACCAGCACTGCTTCTTCCATATGCTGCAGACTTCTGCCCTTCTCAAGACTGACTCAGCATTTGAATGCTAAGGGCATCACCAGAGAGCCTTACCAGGCTCCCCAGACTTCAAATGTCTCCAAGTGAGGCCACACAGCTTTAAAACAGGACTTCTCCAACAGTGCCATCCTTCAAATGCCCAGGGAGAGTTAGTGTTATGAGAAAGCTGAGACTGTAACTTTCCCACTAAGGAGGAGGGGAGGGGGAAAGAAGAGCTGAACATTTTGTATGCTGCCAGTGCTCGAGCCTGGCTTAAGCTGCTTGTCCTTCTCCCACTTTGTCACCTCTCTGGCATGGAGCAGGGCAGGGACCTGCCACTTCAGGCTCAGCACACCGCAGTCCCCACACAGCATCACCAGGGAAGCAGGGAGATGCCAACGCGCCATCACCTCCCCACCCACCTGTCTGCAACAGAGTCCACTCTCCTCTTCTCCAGAATCGAGGGAATCTGGTTCAGATTAAAATAAATTCCAGTGATTTTCTCACTAGCACATCCAGGAGAACTCTCTAGTTTGCTTGCTGGCAGAACATGGATTGTTAATTTATAAATGTTTGCATTTCAGGATGGTTTTGTGGGGAGAGGTTGCTCATATATTCCCGAAGGAGGATGGCATCTTCCCTTCTCCGTCTCCTCATGGCTTGAGGGGAATGATCTGGGGAGTCTCTGAATCACTTCATCTGGGGTCCAGCATTTTACCAGGTAGCTCTGCCCAACACACACACACATTGCAGGTTACTATTGACTTCATTCCAAACATAACTTCTGGGCGTTACGTTTGCATGAAGGAAAAATGCCGTGCAGGGGAAATTCAGGCTAGATATTAGGAAATATTTCTTTCCTGAAAGGGTTGTCAGGTATTGGAATGGGCTGCCCAGGGAGGTGGTTGAGGCACCATCCCTGGAGGGATTCAAGAGAGAAGTTGACTTGGTGCTCAAGGATATGGCTTAGTGGTGGGTGGGGTGGTGTGTTCTTTATGGTTGTTGGGTTTTTTGTGGGGGTGATTTTTATATTTTTTTTTTTCCATTGGTTGGACTAGATGATCTTAAAAGGTCCCTTCCAACCTAGGTGATTCTTTGATTCTGTGCGTGAAGCTTCAGTGGGCAGGGCAGAGAGAGCTGCTGGGAGACATCCACAGGTGGGATTATTTACCCTCTGCACAGTTTACTGATGTGTAAATGTATAAAAGAACTCAGAAGCCCCAGCCAACACCAACAGGCACCTGGGACCAGTCACACACCAGGCTGACCCACCAGAGAGGTACAAATGGGAGCCAGGACGTGGTTTCTCCCTCGTGCCAGGCTATCTACTTTAGGAAGACTGAAATTGAACACATAAGTGGCTGCTGCTGTTCCCCCCCTTACAAAGCAAGCTTAAAACACCAAGGACAAATGGGGGTGCTATGTTTTTACCAACTGACTCCCACCCCAGGTCCCAGTTTCGGTGAGACCTGCAACTGCTACTGGCTTCTGCACGCCCTTGGTCCTCCCAGGCCAAGGCAAAGAGCATCCAGGTGACGGTGACAAGACCCAGACCATTTCTGCACAAACCCTTTCAAAATCGACAGAAGAATGGGTGTGCTTATATATATCTCTGCTTATACCCACTAAGAGAACAGTCAACAAGCCACAGAATCACAGAATCACCTAGGTTGGAAGGGACCTTTTAAGATCATCTAGTCCAACCAATGGGGGAAAAAAATAATAAAATAAAACAACAACAACCATAAACAACACACCACACCACCCAACACTCAACACTAAGCCATATCCTTGAGCACCAAGTCAACTTCTCTCTTAAATACATCCAGGGATGGTGCCTCAACCACCTCCCTGGGCAGCCCATTCCAATACCTGATAACAATTTCAGTAATGAAATATTTTCTAATATCTAACCAGTCTTTCCAAATTGATTACAGTCATGTCCCTGTGTGCAACCTGCTTATTTCCAAGTGTCTTTATCAAACAGCTTCCCACCAACAACTACGCAAAACCTCCTGCACGTCAAACTCCATCTAACTCTCCTCTTCTAGAAGCAATCCCTGAAGCTGATCTTAATCCAAGGCCTTCCAGCGGTAGAAAGTTACTGTGTATTAAAAACACATGTAAATCGTTGGTAGATTATGTCCAAAAATGCTGAGAACAACAAACATTCGCATTCGACCAGTAGCCACCAACTTTGTTACAAATATTTATATAGGAAGACAGGCACAAAACCTTTGTTTACTTCACAGCAAAGCTCTCAAAATTAAGGAATTTTTTAAGTGTATATGCAGCTTTCGTTAACTGAGAGTCTGTACTTGAAGTGACAAATCCTGGGTTTAGTTACACTCAGGCAGTTTCCTTCTCCTGAATGGAATTCAAGGGACTTTACGTCTTTGCTAGCAGCAAAGTGGGGCTCTCGGGGAACACTCCCCATGGTGACCACATGAGTGCAACTAAAGGCTCTCTGCTGTAAATATATTAAATCAAAAGGTAACTGTACAGCTTTACCCAGCTTAATTCCTTTACCTTTCCTCATTCGTTCATGTTATATTCACATCATGGCGCTTCAGAGCAGACCAAAAGGTGTTCATTGGCAGGACTGCACCCTCTTGATATTTTCATGAGATGCTTATGCATTAAATTAAATGTGGACAAAAATAAAGGTCCAGAATATAAAGGGAGACAGAGCCAGCAGATACTTTCCATTTTGCATATTTTCCATGTGTTTTTCACAGCCTGGTTGCCAGAGAGAGCTTCTGGGGCCAAAACAGCTCCTCTGGATGCTGCTCCCGTTGGTTCATGTCCCCTAAGGCCACGGCCCCTGGGCTTGCCCAGGGTGTTCTGGGAGAAGGGGTCAGCCCTGCTTTCCTCTCCCTTGTTACGGGGCAGGGGGAAGATGCCTGAGGGCCCAGGTCCTGATTCCAGCTTTGCAAAGGAGCTGGAGATCAATCAGTGGGATGGCAGTAGATGGGCACCTTGCCAAAGACACAGACCCAAGCATAAATCCTTGCTGCTGTCTGTGCACTTCATTGGTTTCTCTCGGTTTTTCTCAGTCTGTTGATAAGACAGACAAGTTCGTACATTTGTGTGTTTGTTTTTTTTTTGTCCAGGATCCTCAAGGTGCAACAGATTTCAGGGGCAGATATAATCAGCCATCCATCCATCAACCACGTGACACCTAGGGAGAGCGAGGATTAGACATCAAGTGGGGAATTTTCCCCTTCCTCATCAACATTTTTCTTTTCATTTCTGGGGTCTTTCCTTCAGCAAGACGCTTTGGCAAATCCCAGCTTTAGTTCCCCAAGCAATGGGCAGGGATACGTTCTAAAGCAAGGAGGTGAGGCAGCGCATCCTTGGGGGACAGGGATGTACCCAGAGTCACAGCTGGAGCCACCTGGGCAATGCCCCAGAGAACCAGCTGAATCAGAAAGTTAGATTTTAACACACACAAAATTAATGGGCAAGGTAATGCTTTTTAAATCCCCAATTTATAACCACACGTTGCTTTTAAATGAATGGGTTTCCCCTCAACACTGTTCCCAGGAAACAAGCAAGTGAACTCAGCCCCTTGGAAGGAGAAGGGAGAACACTGATGAACATCTGATCTCCCATTGGGACAGGCTAAAAAAATTAAACCTTTTTTTCCAATGGATCAACCAATGAGCTTTAAAGAGCGTAAAATAAGCTGCAGATGATCAAATCTGGAACATTTCACTTTATATGGAAGGAGACAAGGTTTGCTAAAGGATTTAACCTTTCCTCAGTACCCTGTCCTACCTACTCACTTTCTCTATTTCCCTTGGATTTCATAATCTTAATAATTTCCTATTTTGGATGCAAAGAAACAAGTAATAGTCACTTAGGGAAAAATGTATCAAACCTAAGAGAGGATTTGTTGGTTTTTGTTTCTTTTTTTTTTTTTTTTTTTTACTTTTGCTGCTTAATAACTTTAGGAATGTGGGTCAAACTATTCCTTTCTCTACTTCTGTTACATTAGTGACACATGTAGAGAGCTCCATTCACCATGTTCTTCAGCATCTTTTTTCAACTGTGTTAGTTTAAGACAAGGGTTTTTGGGACATCCCCAAACCAGTGTTGTACACTCTCTGGCAGGGGCTAAGGTCAGGCTTTGAAAAGCTCTTTGAGATCCTCAAGCCAGAAGAATCCCACAAATCTGAGGCATCACCAGTCAGTCATCCTTCCTAACCCTGTGGCCAGCATGGGTTTTTGGCCCACTGTAATCAAACACCTTGGTTCAGAGAAAATCTCAGAGCAT
>VZRU01014284.1:109431-122481 GCA_013398155.1 Pedionomus torquatus
TCAAAGAAAATAATAAAAAAAAAAAAAAAAAAGGATGAAGGAAAGGGGACAGCAGGAACTTGTAGAAAGACAGCGAAAGAGAAAAAATAACTGTGGTGTCTCTTAAAGACAGCAGAAGAGCTTGTCTTCAGGGAAGGTGCAGAGGGTATCCCAGAGAGAGAGTGATCCTGGGTGCTGGTGTGCAATGCTTAAAGATTAAATGCACAGGATTTAATCCCACCCTTGTAAGAAAATAGCTTCCTCTCTCTCCTTGTACCATTCCATAGAGAGTTTTTTCTACCAGAAATACCCACTAATCCTCAGTATCTGCTAGGAAAAAGGATGCTGTTAGGGTTAAAGATGATTTTGAATGAAACCCAGCTTCCAGCCCAAGCGGAGTCCAGTGCAAAGGAGCAACATCCATCACCCACCTCCGCTCATGGGCTCCCAGATCCGCCCTCTCAGCCTCCCAAAAATTCCTCAGAGCAAACCCTGGCACAGACAGCTTTATCCCCATCAGCACCCACTGCCCACCCCAAACTTTCCTTGCAGATAAAAAGTTGAACCGCTCCCCCATCCCTCCTCCCCAGGGATCTTTCTCAGCAGTGGCAGAGCGGGAGCTGCAGGGAAATTCTCACTGACTGCCTTCAAAGCAGAAATTACAGTTATTGAGTAATTCAGTAACTCTTGGTCTGATCCCTGAGAAATGAGATCTGGCCAAGTCCTTCCGTGGTGGCAACAAGATTTTAATGAAAGAATTGTATTAGCAGCTCTCGGGTTGTCTCCTTTATTTATACTAGAAGCTGGCGATAGACGCAATTACAGTAGATTAACTTTGGCATAGCTTCAGCATGAAAACAATATACCAAGGCCAAATTTTATTCCAAGTATAATATATCTATTGCCCTGCCTGCGTTTCTATTTATTTTGTTTGGACTAGCAAACTTTAATCCAAAGAATGTAATTACAACATAACTTGCCACTGGGTTTTTCCAAGACTATATTATTCATTTGAAGGGAAAGTAAATTTACTTCTCATTGAGTTTCAATCCAAAGGTTAATTTCCTTTGAGCTAAAGGAGTTTTGACTTGATTTCTATGCATCTGGGGCAACCAGCACAGCTGTGGCAACATAATTGCTCTTAGAAATTTAGGGCTGCTCATCCTCATTTTCAAAATTGCTCGCTCTTTTGTGCGCTTGCCTAATTTCAGCTCTCTGAAGCGGCCGCTGATGAGCTAGCCCAGGTGCAATCCTTCTGGACCGTTCGCTACCTCCGACTCGAACAGTTCTGACTACACTCTGCCTCGCAGAAAAATAGCCTAATTAGAGACAAAACGCTGATCCGTTAAAATAGCAGAGGGGCCAGCGAGAGAAGCAGGGAGAATTGTTTGCCTCATTGAAGCCCAAAAAGGGGAAAATTCACCTTTGGGAGCAGGGAGAGACTGCCCTGGGGAGATGCAGAGGATGGGCAGCTCTGTGCACCTATGGTGTCAGATGGCAGGAGCGGAAAATTGGCAGAAAACTGTTATTTATGACCCATGAATAAAACTAATAAATGTACAGCAGTGGCACTCCCAGGACCTCACCTCTCCACCACCCCCAGAAAGGACGGAGACGTTTCTCTATGCATCCAAAGAGGTGAAGCGACGTCCCTGTGGGAGTCGCCAAGGCCTTGAGGGATGCAGCGGTGAAGCACAGTGCAGTGTCCAGAGCTGTGGCTGCAACGAGGACATAAATCATCCCTAACAACCCCCTCTAGCGTGTGTGTGTGTTGGGGGGGGGGTGGGACAGGGAGCCTGGCCCACACCCGCGGTGGCTGCTCGAGGAACGCTTCGGGTTGCAGTGAGCACAAATGGCTCTTTCACACGTCTCAGCAGATGTTACTCATTTTCTCCTCATCTGACTTTCAGATTTGGCTCCATTCTTTCCTCTCTCCCAAAGCCCAGCAGTTGTCCTAGAAACCTCTCCTGGTTCCTCCGTGGGCAATAGTCTACCCCAGCTATTCGGCAGGGGCCAGCACGCATCTGCAGGCATCCCACCCCTCCAATTCCTCAGCCGGATCGCTTCTGTCTTCCCCACTGAAACTCATCTACAGGCCATTTCCGCTGCTCCGCTGCACATCATGTTACTCATCAAGGTGCTTTGTCCCTTCTGCACAGCGACAAGCACTCCAAAATACTTATGGACATTTGCAAAATTTGGATGGAGAAGAGTAACAGCAAGCAGGACCAGATGTTCAGTGGGAAAGGCTAATGATGCACCTCTGTATCGCAGCATCCAAGGTTCAGCCCTGGACCACAGGATGCTGAAGAGCAGCCAGTGGGGACAGCGTGGCTCAGCCTGGAGTGGAGATGCACAGGGGCAGAAATTACTTCCAGAAAAGCAAAAATAATTCACTTCATTTTGGATGGATTTGCCTATGTGTAGATGCACAGGCAGAGGTTAGGTCTGTAGAAGGTACCGGGCGTGTTGCCATCAGAGTTCCCACCAGAGCAGATGACTTCAGGGTGTTTAAGTCCCATTGGAAAAACCTGTTTTTACAGACAAAAACCTACGGTGGTCTGCTCCCAGTTGTGTCAACTGCTTAGTTCCCCAGCCCTGCATGAAAACCAAAACATCTTCACAGCCCTGGCAGCATGTGGGCCGTGCTGCTCTGACTGAACAGTCACCCGTGTGAGCAGGAGTTCGTAATTCACATGACACCTTCCCAGAAACTATCTTTTAATTTATTCTAAGGATGCCAGAAAAAAAACTAAAAAGCCTCAATAGATGCTTCAGTTTTCTGCCAAGTCAATACTTCCAGCTGCGTTTGTAAAGGAAAAAGATAACATGACCAAATTCTTAGCAATGGTTGCTGACAATACACGTGTATGTGGTTTTCCTCAAATCTGGATACCAGTTGTGCACGGCCAGACATAGAAGTCACTAACCAATCAATAACTCAAGATAAATAACATTCCCTGCGGATTCTGCTCATTATATTAAGCACACAGATCACCCAAAGTCACTTGTCACCACCAGCAGGAATTGACCTAAAATAAATCATCAGCGATAGCTGCAGTGCGAAGCCTGGGAGCCCAGGGTGGGTGGGAAAAGGTCTTGATTCCTCTGCGGTTCAGGGAACGTGTGCTCACCCAGCTTGGTTCTTGAACCCTCCACGCTCCTCACCAGCAAAGAAAAGGGGACCTTCCAGCCCACAACATCCCTAGGACATCCTCAGCAATTCACAATTCCACAAGAAATCCTGAGATGGAAATAAACTCCATGGTAGAGCGTGTTTACGGGAAATAGGACTAAAATGTTAACGTGTAAGGAGGAAACCCTCCGTGCAAAGTTTGTGTTTTTCTCCAGCTCTAAGGTCAGCAAAAAATGAGTTCTGAGAATCCCTGGGGCAGTAAAGTAGTAAAATAAAAGCAATCACAAGCAGCAGTTAATCAATATGTAACTCGGGTTTGCAGTAGCATTTTCATATGGATGGAGGAGCTTACAAAGTCACTCAGGGTTATTTGTACACACTTGTATGAATGAGAAAAACATAAATCAAGAATAGCTTCAGGTAATCAAAGCTGACATGTCCAACCAGTGATTTGTTTTTCTCTGGGAAGAGATTTGTAGTGATTCTTGACACAAGAAATGTGCCCATCAATTACTGGATTTATGAGCGTGTCTCCAGGTCACCAGGAACCCTGCGGCCACCAGCCAAGGGACAGCACACGCAACCTCCATCCGTGCCGTATTTCAGCAAGGAAAACACCAAGAAATACCTTTCATTTAGAGAAAACTGGTGGATATTTTGCAAACATCCACGTTGGCCATGCCGTGCTTGCTTTCCCATCGCAACCCAACGTTAGGGATGAAGGGAAGGTGAAAGGAACCAAATACAAGAAAGCTCTGAAAATTGCCATACAACCGCTCTGCTCCAAGAGTGCCAGTTTTTGATGATTACCCTCAGCCCGGCTGCTGCCCACAGAAACTCATCAACCCCCATCCTGTTATGGCACCAAGGAGCATTTTTCGGCGAAGGCGTTCACAGGCAGCTGCAGCCCAAGCGCAGGGAAACGCCGGCGGTGGAGCCGGGCTCCAAACAAAACGAATTAAAAAGGGAACGATTTCCCCAAACGGAGGCTGGGGGGAATCATCAGAAACAAATGAAAATCAAAACAACTCTTCACCAGGAAACAATGGGACAGATGTAATAATATTTATTACTGGAAACTGCTAAACATGCCAATTAATTTTGAAGGAACTTGAACAGATTCAGCTCCTTTTTACTGGAAAATAGGAAGGAGCCGTGAATCACAGCAACACCTTCAGCTGAAACCACGACAGCGATGTAGATGTGTTTTCCTGGAAGCCTGTTCAGAAATGAAAGGNCAGATGTAATAATATTTATTACTGGAAACTGCTAAACATGCCAATTAATTTTGAAGGGACTTAAACGGATTCAGCTCCTTTTTACTAGAAAATAGGAAGGAGCTGTGAATCACAGCAACACCTTCAGCGATGTAGATGTATTTTCCTGGAAGGCTGTTCAGAAATGAAAGGAGAAAAAACAAAAAAAAAAAGTCCCAAACCTGTCAATAATCTTTCTGTTGGATTAATTGTATCAATGGCTGTGCCTAGAAATAATAAGGGGAGGCAAAAATCAAACTGCTATTTCCACATGTGAAGTTGATCACTTTGGTCTGAACCAGAAAAGCACTTCACTAGGGCAAAAATTGGCCGTGTAAGCATTTTGGATGCTCAGAAATAGTTTTAAGTTCATTCCAATGCTGAAACTTGTACACCTGATTAAGTGCTTAGATAGACCAGGGCATCACCCACCCCTATTACCATCTAGAAATGTTATTATTAAAAATAGGAAAGAAGTATCCATCCTCACTGATCTATTTTGACACAGGAACTCCTTTTCCACAAACATGTATAAGGTTTTAAAAATGTTCATCCTACATTGGAACATCAAGTAAAACCTGAACAAAAATAAGTCTATCATAAACCAGTTGAATTTTAGGAATGCTGAGAGTATTTTTTTTAATACTTTTTACACGCTAGCTTAGAAGACGTTACCCACATTGTTTCCTGCCAGTATGCAGACAGAGAATTGAGAAATATCTTCCTTCTAAGATTAGGAAATCAATTTGCTTTTTCCAAAAGGAAATTACAAGTTCTTCACGGCACTGAAATTTGCCCATTGTCAATGTTGAGTTTGCAAAGGGACACTCTCCTTCAGAAAACTCCCCTGAAACATTCTGCTCAGCTCCACTCATCATCGCTGCCTTCCCTTCCTTTCACATTTCATATGGCACTCCATGTTTTCTGACTCAAAATTGTCACGTTCCTCCCAAAATAGTACTATGTTTAGAGAGGTTCTGAGGAGATACTAATAAAATTGTGTTATTTAAAGAGTACAAGATAAATATGACACACATGCTCTTACAAATAGAAAGCAGCTGGAGGAGTACTAGCAATGCCAGGGTTATGTGTAAACCCCATTTTCCTATCAAAAACTATGGAAACACAGAAAGAACGGAGAAAAATCTGCTGTTTGCTTAAGCTGAGACTTTCTGATGCTGATTCTGGATATGGCTCATACAAGAGACAAATTGCTTCATGTTTCCAGGGTTCGCTGTCCTGATCTCAGCAAGAAAGTTTCATTCTGATTTCCTCCCTAATAGCTTAAACGTATTTTCTTTGGCAGGTTTATTGCCATTGTGAAAATATTTTGTCCCTAAATGTAAGCAGGTTTTCTTTTCCACTAAGAGACCGAAACCCCTGAGATTTTGACCCGTTAATACATGCTGAATAGTTGTTCAACAGGAGCTTTGGCTCTGTGAGAAATCTAAGATGAGACATTTTCAACAAGAGCATGGTGGCATTTGAGCTGTCTCTGCAGAGTCCTTCAGCAAGCAACAGGGAGAGAGAGTCACCTCCAAAAAACAGTCCATCCTAAATGCATTATTTGGGAGGAAAGGAGGGAAATGGGCTGTAAATTCAATCTGATCTTGCTCATCCCCTTGCACGGCCAGCCCTACATGCCAAGCATTGCCATCAAGTGGCAGCCACAGGAGCCATCCTTGTGGAAAGGGTTAAAAAAAAACCCTCAAGTAATGAGAAGCGAGCCACCTCGGGGCATTTCAGCTGCTGAAATGCAGGTGTCACTTATGGAAACCTCACAAAATACAATCATTTCTCCTACCACCGATACTAAAGTCCGCAAGGAATTACTCTCACACTTACAACCAGATGCTGCAATCAGCCGCGCTTGGAGAGCTGGGGGAAGGACCCACCGCCTTCCTCCGGCCAAACCCCTTCAGTTGTATCTCTTCCTTTCGTCTTAGATATTTGATTATTAACTCTAAATGCCTTGACTATAAGGCTTTTTTTTCTTTCTTTCTTATTTAACCATAGCTCAGTGCGGGACACACTGCCACCACGGCGCATTGCTTGTTGCCTGCTTCCTCTGGGCGATGCCCTGTTTCCTCTGTCCTCCTTCAGGTGATGGGTGAAGCCCTACAACGTGTAATGGAAGTGTTTTAAATAGCAAATACTGCTCTATGTGCTCTGTTGCTGGATGTATCGCCACTGAGCAACGTCCTCCTTGGGCATAAGGCACTGCAAGGTGTTCATCAGCCCTGTTCCATTGGAAGCCCAGCCTTTATGGCCAAAGTCATCGCCTTCAGATTGGGTTTTTTTCCATGGCTTACACCACCCACACAGAGAAGTGGGAGGCTGGATGTTGCTGGACCTGGCAAGGGAGATGAGTGGGAGGTAGAAGACTGCTGATCAAGGTCTCCCAGAGTCCAGCCATCGCTCGCTGGACACTTTCTAGGGCCTTAATCCTGACCAACACCGGTAATATCCAATAACCCCAACTTCACAGGTGCGTCCACCTCCACTCCCCATCCATTTACACCCCACTGTGGCCACGACTTCTCTCAGTTATTTATGCACCCGGTACAGAGTTAAAGCGAACGCTTTCATTTAAAGCACGCTTGTCATGTTGTGCCCTTGTAGTACAAGAAAGAAGAATAAAGGACTCGGGGCTGGTGAGCCACACCTCCAACACGGTGTTTAGTTTTGGCCCCCTCATGACAGGAGAGACATTGAGGTATGGCAAGCCCAGAAACCCAACCATGAAACCTTTGAACCTGCTCACAGATTCCTCCCCTGCTCAGAGGAAGGGGCCTATGTGTGCTGTTCAAACAAAACCCCAGGAAAAAAAGTCTTTCTTCCTCTCTTTCTTTCTTTTTTCTCCATATCAGCATGTCCTCAGTGGGTAAAAGCATACACCGGCAGTTTTCAGAGGAATTAAGAAATTACTCTGGTTGAAAAGGGTAATAATATTCACCATCGTAAGCTAGGATTCAAACTGACGTTGTGGTAGAGGCAATAAGGCATGAGCTGTTTCCAGCCCACTTTTTTTAAATCAAATATGCAGCAAGGAGCATGGGGAGGAGGAGAGGCTGAGGGCGCCCATCGCCCATTGCTGCCACATGGTACCCGCACAACTGGTGCTCACACCATCCCCTGCTAAAGGAGATCCGGATCCACCCCAGAAACCTGCGTGTACACAGGAGAAAAGCAAAGCAACGCAATACTCATTTGGCTCAGTCCCTGGAGAGGTCATGTTTTACTAAATTAATAATCTACATAGACCTGTTCAGCTTCACCTTCTTAAGAAACTAATCCAGACAAGCCCAAAAGTACTAATAACATTTCAGTCTGGGCTTGAAGGGAGATTAGAGAACATTTATTTTGCTTCCAGTATTTTCTGATTGCTCCCAACCTTTCCTTGCACAAGCATCTAAATGAGGAAGTACGAACAAAAAGACTAAGTAGGAGGGTTTACGTCGAATTAAATTCCACTGGAAAAATAAATAAAAAACCCATCAAGCCAGCCTCAGCAAAATTGATCCACTTAACATCCAACAAAATAAATACACAGGAATGTGCTTGGCTGTGCAAGCAGAAAGTTGGGGATTTATGGGTTCATATTTCAAAACTACTGCAATGAACGTCTGCATCTGCCACTGAAATCTCCGCTCCCAACTTACCTGCAGCCCACAGAAAACTGCCCTGCTTGGAGTTTCCTGCTTTGATCAGTTTTTTGAGAGGGGGGAATTTGATCCCCCGGCATAAGCGTGTTGACCCAGGTGATGGAGAGCACCCCCTACCCTGGATTTTTTTAAAAATCACAGAATAAAACTCAACTTTCTCCTAAAATTCTACCTTTGGCCAGAGATCCAGCACAAATATATCACGGCAAAGGAACATGGGAACTCTAAGAAATGCAGACCTGGAATTTGGGTTTTTTCTGACCGTTCTGCCCATGCCCAGAGGGGCTCAGGGAGGGGGCAGAGTGTTTTATTGCCCACAGAAAAATTTATGAAAGCAGGGTGGTTGCACAGGAAACATCTCAAGGTGAAAACAGCAAGTAGTAACGGCTGGGGAATAAAAATAAAGCGGGTTCATGGAGGAGGGGGGGGAGAAACCGGGGTGAGGTGTGTTTGCTTTAAGCATCACCGCCAAAATACATTGTTTAGGAACTGCCTTAGTGACACAACCCAAGACAGTGCCTGGGAAATCGATACCAGGAACTGGCAAATTCATGTTATTATCCACTATTTGGGCTTTGCTCAGATTTATTGGCTGATAAGTGGATCACGCAGGTAGGCATAAAGCCGTAACAAGATTATGTGTGAATGATAAGGAGGTTATAGTCTATAAGAAAGCACAAGGCAGCCCAGGAGAGGGCTGGGGTGATTAATGGCAGCAAGGCACTGCAGAGCTTGGCGGTGGGACAAAACGCAAGAGCCAGATGAGGTGGCGTTAGAGGCATGAAAAGAGAGGCGTGGGGCCACTTGCACTTGACCTGCAATACAGGGAGATAATTTATACTTGTCGGCACCCACCGGGCCCTAGGACTAACATTTTCCCCCTGGACCCTTGTTAAGGTTTTTCCTGTGGCTGGTGCCTGCCCCCCGCAAACGAGAGCTGCTGCTGCTGATGTTTCACAGGGGCAGACCCACAGCACACCTACCTCCTGCACCCCAAGAGAGGAAAAGGATGCTTACTAGGGCTACTGCATTAATTATACAAATCTCACCCTGTTTAAATGATTTCAAAGCCTTGAAAACCCACCGTGAGATTTTTTAAAAGCATGTTTAAAAATGTGATTTTGCCCCACAAGCCCATAATACAGGACCTAGAAGCCCTTCCCGGCCCCGGGATGGGGCTGTGTCACCTTCGCCTCCCTGTCCCCATGGCACCTTGTGGGAAAGAAACCCAGGCATGTGAGTTGGAAAAGAGCTGTGATACCTGCATATATGTATGCTTAATATTAGAATATTGTGAGTACTGTGTCCAGTTTTGGGTCCCCTACCACAAGAAAGACATTGAGGTGCTGGAGCAGGTCCAGAGAAGGGCAACAAAGCTGGTGGGGGGTCTGGAACACAAATCTTATGAGGGAGCTGGGATTATTCAGCCTGAGGAAGAGCAGGCTGAGGGGAGACCTTCTCGCTCTCTACAACTCCCTGAAAGGAGGCTGTAGAGAGGCGGGGGTTGGTCTCTTCTCCCAAGTTACAGATGACAGGACAAGGGGTGATGGCTTCAAGTTGTGCCAGGGGAAGTTCAGGTTAGATATTAGGAAATATTTCTTTACTGAAAGGGTAATAAGGTATTGGAATGGGCTGCCCAGGGAGGTGGTTGAGGCACCATCCCTGGAGGGATTCAAGAGAGAAGTTGACTTGGTGCTCAAGGATATGGCTTAGTGTTGGGTGGTGTGGGGTGTTGTTTATGGTTGTTGGGGGTTTTTTTATTATTTTTTTTTCCCCATTGGTTGGGCCAGATGATCTTAAAAGGTCCCTTCCAACCTAGGTGATTCTGTGTCTTGGGAAACAAGTGTTTACTTGCTGTAGTACAAGGGAGGTTCATCTGAATTCTGAGTAATTATATTGAATTATATATATATATATAAATACTTTACACTTTTTGTGTGAAGTCATTAACCCTTCATCTATTTTTGCAAGTTAATTGGCACTGACTAATTTACAGATGGGGAGAGCCCCATCTCTTGAGCATCATGTGGGCTGGAAACAGCCCCGGGAGCTTTGGGAACCTGGTAGTAACAGGGTGGAGACGAGCAAAGAAAGGATGTTGTGAACACCACCCTGGGGATAGAAGGAGAAAACGTTTCTGTAGGCGCAGGAAAGCATAAATGAATGCAGGAAAAAAAAGTCCTTAGGGGTTTTTAAGCCCTCGCAGTCCCTGTCTCTCTAAAGGAAGGCTCCAGGCAGGGCCACAAGGCTGCATTTCAAACTGCTCTGGAGGTGAATACACACATGGATAACACAGCGGTGTTACACAGTGGTTTCTGACCTTGTCCATCTCCTGCTTGCCACAGAAAAAATACTGATACAGGTGCCTGGCGCTGTCACCTACAACCCACCAGAAACTGTCTGTGTGATACAAGCCCGCTGTTAAGCTCAGCTGGAAGTGGCTATCGAGTTTTAAGTATTTATTGTGGGAGAAGAGAGAGACAGTGCAATCCCATAACTTCATTTCCGTAAGAGACATCACTAAAATTGCTCACCTTATCAGGTTACTAAAATGTTGCCTTGGTGCAGGAGACACTCTTCATCTCTCAAATAACTGCATGTTTAATCTGCTTGGGACGAGGCAAAATTTATGGAGGTATTTAATGTGGCTGACATCTGTCTTACTGTATTATAAAGTGCTTTTTAATGAATCAAATTCTCCACTAGAAGACACAAGTCTTAGCATGAGACACAAACAGCCGAGAAAAGGCATCTGCACGGACTTGGACTGAACATACATCAAACCCACAGGGTCCTGGGCAGCAATAGCCAGAGCTATCAGCAACCTACTCATTGTCGTAAATAATGTTTTGACATAAATGAATACAGAAAGGGATTTGTCAAGTTAGTTTTCCTTCATGGCTCAAAGTCAGGGATGATTTATAGTACACATCTTGAACAAATTAGGGAGAAAGACGCAAGATTTGGCCACTGAGTTTGTTAAAACTATGCACTGAAAGGAACCAGAATATTCTGTAGCAGAGCTTCAGCTGATGGAGCGACGCTGATTTATACGTCCTGAAGATCTGATATGTGGTTTATACTGCTCAAGCCATTTCCCAAACGATGTGCAATACTCTGTCAATCCCGACAATCCCACATCCAGCCAACTTCACCACGGACATCAGAGAAGGGAAACTGCTATTTTTCCTTCTACATTTTTTGCTTGGTTCCCACCAGCTTTTGAGCAAGCAGGACTGCTCGTAGAATCTTCACAGATTCTGTGCTCACTGTGACATTAGAGATGGGAATATTTATATCTAGGCAAGAAACTGGTTTTAACGCATCTTTTTGCTTAGTCCTGGTAAGGAGCGGTACCAAGTGATCTCCACGCCCATCAGGAGCCAGGGTAGCTGGAAGTTTGGGTGCTAAGTTCTGGATAATGAAACGTTCAAGAGCAGAAAATTAGAACACTACAAAGCAAGAGCTAAGCCTGGAAAGCACCTGGAGGAACCTTTGAGAGCATAAGTACATTAAAACATGTTCCAGCCAGGCGCTGGGCTCCCTGGGCCCTTGCAGAGGTAGGAACCCCCCACCTCTGTCTGAACACGCAGAAGCAGACCCGGCTCCTGCCCCAGTCATTAGAACTGTTGCGGTTTGCACCAGGTTTGTAGTTTTCTTTCCCTTCCTACTCCAGTTTTTGTCTGTAAACGTTTCAGCTACAGCTATCTACAGACTTGCTTTCACTAGTGATGCTACAAATACTGTAGAGGTTTGAAAGGGAGCAAATACAGCTGGCACTGCAGAAAACATTTGCTCTTTTCCCTTTGGGGCTAAAGAAAACAAAGCAAAGGACAAGGCTTAAACCTCCACCGGTTTCTACCCTGTATCACCCACGGTGATAGCAAATCCTTTAAATTTGGACCTAATGTGCACCGTGGCTCCCTTTGCTAAAGACAGACTTTGTGCAAAATCCAGATTCCTCGCCCTGGAAATTGTCTCCCAGCAGCAAAAAAAAAGAAGATAAAGAATTTTAAAGACCCAACTTGTCTTATCATGCTTCAGCTCCAGATGGAGTTGTGCAGACAGAGGCACAAATTATACCATACAAACAACGGGCTGTTGACACTGAGAAAACAATTACAGCACCTTTT
Source organism: Pedionomus torquatus (assembly GCA_013398155.1). NCBI lineage: Eukaryota > Metazoa > Chordata > Aves > Charadriiformes > Pedionomidae > Pedionomus > Pedionomus torquatus. Next base: position 121,601 of record VZRU01014284.1, read on the forward strand.
GCCCAGTCTGGTCTCATCAGCCAGATTCCCAACTCCGAGCATCACACCGAACTGTGTGACACACGGGGCCAGGGAAGAAGAAAAGGGCTGGAATGGAAATCCCTGATGTTACTCAGACTCAGCGGACAGAGGCTGGCCCAGAGGTGTTTGGAAGTTNGGTGGGGGGGAATGGAACTGGACCATTTTAAGGGCTTCTTAAGGAAAAACAAGGCCACCCTGTCTTGCACATACGAGTCAAATTAGTAGTTACGTTCTTGGCTGATACAGCCCTCCTGACCAAAGAGCACGACTGTGGATACAAGATCAGGCTGGTGTTGTGGGAAAGGCAACTTTATCCTGGATTTTTCGTTCGTGCAGCCAGCCTTACCCAATAGCTTACTTGAAACTATTTACGTGCTACAGAAATTAGCACGTTGGGTACAACGTGGGTTTGTTTGGGTACAAACACGTCCAAAGGCTGCGTGGGCTGCTTCTCCAACTTGCAGACTGTATTTTCCTATTCAAGAGCATTAAAGAATTCAATTTTCACTTCCGGAGAGCGTTTCCCAGGCGACTTTCTTCCGCTGCCCTGCTCCGGTGAGGAACATCAAGAGCCGCTGCAGATCTTTGAAGAACCGGCCAATAATTTCCACGTCTCCTTGGCAAAAACAGACCCCGCGAGGCAATCGTCCCACCTGACAGCTCCGGAGCGAAGGGGTGGGCTGCGTGGGGAGCAAGGGGTTGGGAGGCGGGGGGNAAGCGATGCTGGTGTGCTATACCCTCAGCTGTCTCCTGCCGCTGTGGCCAGAGTTTACAAAAGAACTGAAAGAGAAATTTCTGAGAAACTCAGCGTAACTGGAAATACCAGCGAATATAATCATGGGGGTGAAGGGAAGGGGTGG
>VZRU01014284.1:122547-132592 GCA_013398155.1 Pedionomus torquatus
GCTACAGAAATTAGCACGTTGGGTACAACGTGGGTTTGTTTGGGTACAAACACGTCCAAAGGCTGCGTGGGCTGCTTCTCCAACTTGCAGACTGTATTTTCCTATTCAAGAGCATTAAAGAATTCAATTTTCACTTCCGGAGAGCGTTTCCCAGGCGACTTTCTTCCGCTGCCCTGCTCCGGTGAGGAACATCAAGAGCCGCTGCAGATCTTTGAAGAACCGGCCAATAATTTCCACGTCTCCTTGGCAAAAACAGACCCCGCGAGGCAATCGTCCCACCTGACAGCTCCGGAGCGAAGGGGTGGGCTGCGTGGGGAGCAAGGGGTTGGGAGGGGGGGGGGCACAGCTGCATCATTCGCAGCAGAACAGCCTTCCCCGAGCCAGGCACTAAATGCAATTAGAGAGAACAGAATATCCCTGAGTATAAGATATCAAAAAACAAAAAGGCTGGGAGGCAAATGTGGAGCAAGGCTGGGGTCGTTTGGAGCCAGCCCCCTCTCTGCTGGCACCCACCGCTCAGCAAATGTGGGGAGAAGCGATGTTGGAAAGCTTTCTCCTGTTGTTCTCCACCTCTGTAGGGAGTTGCAGTTTGGGAGGTTCAACTGCCTGTTATTGGGGCAGAGGTGTTCTTGCTGCTGAAACGTGGTCCCCGCGTCACCAAAGTGCTATCTCTGTGGAAATTTCACCACGGCATGAGGAAGAGGTGTTGCGTGGCACAGCCAAAGTCATTGCTAAAGGGAAAGAAAAGCCCACCGAGGTGCTTGGAAGGGGAACCAGTGCCTAATCCAGCTGGTATCACCGGCCAATGTGTACAAAGCACCAGTGATACAAATCCTAGTGAAGAATTTATGAAAGCGAAGGAGTTAATTAGAGAGACTGAAGAAGCCTGAAGAGACTACAACAGTAGCACAAAGATAAATCATTAATTTTGGCCTCCGGCAGCACTTGCCCGCTATGGGCCAGCTGGTCGAAGCTTCAGACCAGGGCCTTGTAGATCAGGGCAAGAGCAAAAGCCAGACTGTTTGTGCCCAGATGGAGAGGAGTTGGCTTCAGCAGCAGCACGTGGCCACAAAAAACTTAAATCTTCACTGATGGGACACCAGTGCTGGCTGGAGCCAAACACCAACCACTGATGGTGCCAACAGGGCAGGGCAACCAGCCCTTTACCCAAGAAGATTGTTTTTTCAGCCTCCAGTGCAAGACTTTTCTCAATGATTCCAGCTGGGCAGAGGTCTGGTGGTTGCAGAAGCAGCCATGGGAGTGATACATGCACAGCACAGCAACGCCCCGGAGCGGGCACAGCGATCTGCAATCTGCTTTAAAAGAAGAAACAAAACCGCATCTGGTCCACAGTGAAACGTGGGGACCAGAGCTACTGCTGGGGATGAGGCCTCATGAAAATACTTCTGCCTCTGAGGGCAAGTCAGATAGGAAATAAGTGCCAAAGCCCACGGCAAATCTGAAGTCTCAGAAAGGATCTGTTTAAAGGCATGAGGACAGGGACTCCAGAAACACTGCAGAAATGTTGTCAGGGAAGGATGGAGCTCCTTTTCTCTATCTTGGGTTTGAGCATCCGCAGTGCCGCTTCGTTAAAGAGCCTGGACAAGGAAGGTGTGTGCAGCTTGGCCTCTGCAAGATGCTGGTACCCATCAGGTGATGCGTTGGGATGTGCCTGGACTCACAGCTCTGATAACCCAGACCTCGAGCACCGCAGGAAGCCACGCTCCAGCAGATGCTGCGGCTCCACATGGTTTCTGAAGAGCACCGAGGCAGAGGACATCCAGCAGTGTCCCACCGCTTGTACCTGAAGTGGATCGTTTCCCTCTGAATCCCTGCAGGGGATCAGCCTCTATCACGGGTTTCATCTTTGCAGCCATGAGTTATCCAGCTCTGTTAAAAGTATAAGAGAATATTTGATCCCCTGAAGGGAAAAATTTCCTGATTCACCATATGAAATAGCCTGTAAAGCAGCATTTCCTTTGATTTCTCATTTCCTTTTATTTTTCCATTGATCTCATCACATTCTCTCATTGTCTCATCTTATAGAGCAAGGCAAGAGGACAGCTAATCTGTTTTCCCTCTGCCTTTCTTAATGTCTTCTTGATTGAAATTCCCATTAACTCTTAGCTACCCTGATCTCGGGGGGCATCCATAAAACCATGTCCACTTCTACAAAATTCAGCTGCTCTGAAGCTTCTCTTCCAAGCCACTGAGATGTGGGGAGCTCTCAGGAACGGGACAGATACTTGCACAGTTCTTAGTATGTACCCAAAGAAAGGCTGGCTGCTAAGTTTCTCCGAATTTTTCCTGGGGACAAGGCGATGCTCTGACACAAGGGACAAAGGGAAGGATAATACTGCCCATGAGCCTCCTGGCTTCTCCTTTCAAAGGTGAGCAGCCACCAGCCCCATCCGCAATGGGGACAACCTCTGGCACTAACCCTCTCTTGCAACACTAGGGCTCCAGAGCACCTCTTCTGCTTCCAAATCGCTTTAGCAACAACCACCTGCCTTTTCAGAAACAGCCAACTGCCAGGAGAGGCTGCCAAAGGCCTTTGGAAAGAATCATGAGCCGGACATATTTTTGTCCCCGAGAGTGAAAACGGCAAAGCCTTGAATTTGGGGGAGACACCTCAGGGAGGTTTGCAGAGGGAAGAGGCTGCGCCACCAGTTTGTTAGCCCCGTCCCAGTGATGATGCACAGCCCCACGACATCATCCCATTTGGCATCTGTAGGTTTTATCAGCCCTGCCTCGTTCTCTACCTGATTTCTTATTTCATTTCAACAACAAAAAAAAAAAATCAGTGCTTCTTCATCACATTGGTCCTCCAGCGTGCCATCCTTGTGTGAATTTACTCTTCACATTGGTCCTCCAGTGTGTCATCCTTGTGTGAATTTTTTATTTTTTTTTTTATTAGCAATAAAAAAAAACAAAATACATCTACCTCCTCAAGGATGTGACAGTGCAGTAAAGCACAGCATGAATTTTCAGTGCTTTACCTATGCTCTTGGTGTGGGGACCCTCAGCCCTAGCAGGCAGGAGGGGGCTACCAAAGTGCAGTGAGGAGGGGGATGCTGCACGGCGGCACCTGCTCTTTCCATGCCTGTCCTCATCCCATGATCGTCCACAATCCTGGCCAAACCCGCTGCTTTTAGGGACTGATGGACTTCAGAGTATTTACTGACAAATTGGGCTGTGGGAGAGCTTAGCATGGCTTTTCTGCAGCCCACCCAGACCACACGCAAAGGAGACATGGGTGGTGTGGAAGAGGCACGCTTGGGCATGCAACCAGGTGGAAAAGCCTGTGAAAAGGGGGCAAATCCAGCTTGAGAAAGGCTCAGAGCAATGACAGACTCTCCACCAAGTCTTTACGGGTTACACCACTGCTGGGAGAGGTGCAGAGCCCAGTTAAATTGGGAAGGGGGATGGCTGCAGAACCCTTTGGATGCAGGGAAGTGAAGATGCAGGGAGAGGAGCCTCCACCACAGCCAGGCTCAGGCTGTGCCAGCAGGAACATCACTTGGCTTATTGCAGAAATGCTGGCTGTTTTATTTGTGGAATGAAATTATTTTCTTAGGAAAACTGGGCATAACAACTATACCCCCTCCTCCCCACAAGTGCTATGGTAATTAAGCTTTTATCTGAATAGATAAAATAATTAACATATTCATTACTCAGAAAAAGAAACTCATTTTATGATTGATTGCAGCCTACTAATCTTCCATCAAATATTCAAAGTCTGCATTGTTAGGTCATTCGTTCTTTTTTCTTTTTAAAGGCATTACATATGTTTTCTATCTCAAGGGGGATGGGGGGGCGGGAAATCAGCATATGAAATATTCCCATCATTACTAACACACAGCTCAGCAGAAAACGAACAGGGATGGGGAGCACCAATCCAGTCTGCAGGAGACAGGGCTTCATTAAGCTTGCAAGGGCTTTTTTGCATGTTACAGAAAGCACTAAGGGGCTGGGAGAAATCCTGCAGAGCCCCATGGGCACCTAGAGATGCTGTGGCTTCATGCCCATGCCCAGGAGCTGGAGCTTGGTCCTGGAATGCACCCACCTCTGGTTGCACTATGGACACTCCTGCACCGCTTCCTCCTCCTGCCATCGCAGGTGATGATGCCATGAGGTGATTTACCTCCATATTAATCACTCTAAATTATGGGCATTTTAATCTAATGGTGTATATTCTTGGTTCTGGGGAGTTTTGCTGGTGTGGTTTCCGGGCAAGTGTAAACAGCTCACACTTAACTCAGAGCAAGCTCATCAAGAAACCTCCCCAGGTTGGCTGAGGAGACCCTCCATTGGGTGCTGCTTTCACACACCCACAGGGTTCTGGGGTAGGGTTTTTTGGGGAAATGTGAAGCCACAAGTCCAAAAAAAAAGAAGCCACGAGCCACCAGAGAAAGAAAAACCATAAACCACATGGTCATAGCCAATGCCTCTTTCTGGCAGGATTACCATCCCCTTCCTAGTCATCCTCTCATACGTGGGGTCCCCAGGGCAGCTCCCTACCTGGATGTCACCAGCCAGATCATGGACCAGGCCATGAGGTGCTCCTGGCGTGGAGACAGCACAGTGTGGACTTGCAAAGGGGTTTTATGCAGTTGAGGAACCTGTGGAGGGAAGTGTAGAACATAGAGGACACCTGGACAGTGTCCAGCAAAGAAAGGACTGCGGGCAGGCAGGGAGGACAGCAGTGGGGTAGACCTGACATCTGCTGCATGACTGTGGGTCTGCAATCTTCATCTTTTTGATGCACAAGTCCTCCTAAAAGATATTGTGAAAGCCTCACATCTCCAGGACTTTGCAAAAGACCTCAGATAGCTGCCACCATGTCCCTGCTGACCAACCCACAGTTGGTTGGTAGTCACCACTTCAGTGGCTGTTGGCCATCAGGCACTGCACCTCCCATCCTGGGTGCCTACAGGGCACATGGGTGCTATTCCTGCTACTGTAACTCATGGTGAATAGTCCCTTCCATCATGAATGGTTCAAAACATCACTGTTTGCACCCTCACAATCTCAGTTTCCTTGACTTCATTGCAACGGGGGTGCCAGCTCTCCCAAGGGACTCCCACCCCATGGGGACTAGCTCTGATGGTAGATTTGCTGAGTCCACACAGTAGATGTTGAACCACATTCCTGCCATCCTTGGAAGGGTTTAAAATTATGCCCAGCTCTACCAAGCTGTGAAAAGGAGAAGAGCCAGGAAAGGATTTTCTCGTGCCTGAATGTTTGAGGTTCTTGCTGCCACAGTCCTCCATCTCGGTAAGAGCTCATCTGGGACTTGATTAGGACTGGGACTGATCTCATTTGGTCTTATTCTCTTGCAAATATAAAACACCTTTTGGTTCACTTTTCAGATTCCCCGGGCCTTTAGAATGTGGATGGGTTGGCAGCGGAGCCACTTCTTTTCAGAGAAGTGGCATTAACAGCGCAGAGAGAGGCTGCCTGTGGTTTATTACATACAGTAACACCCTATTCTGTCCCAAAAGCCTTTCATCTGAAAAGCTGGCACCCACAGATTACCCAAGACTACTACACAAAGAGATGTGATGAGCAAATCAGGGCAGCACAATTCATTTCCAATTTTGGGGCAATTGGAAAGGTTTTTTGTCCAATTGCCCTGGTCTTATTCGGTCGCTGCAACACCCTAACCGGCCATGGAGGGGGTACCGCAGCATCCCTGCCCGAGTGCTCGCAGACCGACACCAAGGATTAAAAAAACAAAAGGGAGAGGGAGACCACAACGATGAGGACAGCGCTGGTGCTCTCTCCATCCCTGACCCAAGCAGCTCTCATCCCACCCAACCCCACGGAGACTCCCCAGGGCTTTGCCCGGCGCTATCGGGGCCGTGACCAAGTCGGATCAAACAAATCGCCCTGCTTTCCCGTACGTTATTTCCTCTACCCTACAAAAAAAAAGCCATCCACCTCTCTGCATGATTAAGCCCAAGATAAATACCTTCAACCGGTCTCAGCTCAGATGTCATTAAGAAAACTGTATGAAGCATAAAGCGCACTTTCGTGTGAACACCAACGGTAAGTTGTAGCACGCAAGGAAGTGAGTCAGTAGGAAATTAAACACAACTTACTATTTTCTCAACGTAAAAAGCCACGGGCTGGATTAATCCTTTTGTACATATCTAAAGGTGATTCTCAGATCACCTACACAAAAAGCCAGTTCTCTGTTTTGCCATGTTATTGCAGCCCTATTTAATGATTCATGATGAAGAGCTTCAAAGAGCTCCAAGCCCTGACAACAGTCCCGGATCCGACCTATTCATTCTCATCTCAGCAAAAAAAAATCCTTCTTGGTGAATAATTTAGATCTATGAAGAGAGCAGCCTTAAAACTATTCCCCAGAGAAGGAGCAGTGTCTAGAATTTAATCTCATCATGGAAATAAAAATAAAAAGAAAATATCAAAAGAAAGCAGTGACTGCAACAACAATACAGGCCTTATTTTGTAGAATCCATCCGTTGTGAAACTCCACAGAAGGGAACACAGCTGTTTTCCCTGAAATACGTTTCATGTTTACAGAGACCAAAGATGAAATCCAAAGCTTTGACTTTCAACTTACGATAGACAAACACATGCAAGGATGACACAACTACTGTTGGGGGCTATTGAGGGAAGAAAAAGGTCATTTAGAGCTAAAGATGAAAAGATGGGCTTGACCGCAGCCCGTAGCACATCCTCCGCTGACTAAGGACAGCACCGAGGAGAAGGCTTGCAACACCCTCCTGACAACTGAGGCAATTCTCCTCTCAATTCTCCTCTCGCTTCAAGCTCGGGATTGAGTTTTACATTTGCTCTGTTGCAAGGGCTGAGGGTCCGGGCACTGCAGGAGGCTCATGCCATTTCTCCCATAAAATACACGGCATCTGGGGCTGAACCCAACAGGGTTACGACACCAAAAAAGGTGAAAAAAAAGTAGTGTGGCATCCAGGAAGAAGGGGAAAAGAACCACGCTGCATCCAATATACACACATTTGCGTACCTCCACCTTAACGCCGAATTTCCTGGTGAGCACTTTAAGTCTTACTCCTCTCCCAAACTCTTGACACGATACACAGAGATTATGTCACATCACTTCCAACGTTTAATCTTCTCCTCAACAGGCTGATGGGGATGTTCTTATAGGTTTAACCTCAGGCGAGCCATTCGCATCACTTTGCCTCAACAGCAATAAGGAGCTTCAGCGTCATGGCCACGTTAGAAAGATCTCTCACCACTGACATCTCCGTCTGCCTCGTATGGAAGGCTGTGACATTTTGAAGGACAGTTAATCCAAGTTGTGGCTCACCCTGCACTAGAAATGACCAGCATAACCGCAACCAGCAGCACTGAAATATTTCTAATAACGGTAACATTTGTAACGGCTTATCTTCTGGTCCCTGGAATGCAAAAAAAAAAAATATCTAAGGGAGCCTCAGCAGGAGGAAAAGCCTCACCTGAGTGCATCAGGGCACCGACCCCATCCAAATCTCATTTCAGCACAAAGACACAAATGTCCTTGCCTGTGGCAGACATAAGGGCTTGTCTGAAGCCCTCCCATTTTCATTCTGACATTATATATTTTTGGGCAGAGCTTCTCTGTTCCAATAGCCCCTGCTTCCAAAGGTCTTCAGGATGGCAGTGTGTGTCCGGGGTTTGTCTCCATGTCTCGGAACCCAAATGTTTTGTTCCAGCTCAGCTACGTGTTGTGCTCAGCATGAAACAGATCTACTTCCAGGTGGCCAAAAACGGTGAAGATTTTGATTTGAATGGCAACCCCGCTGCTAAACCTCTTTTTTTCTCATTTTAGGAGATGACAACCACTCATCCCTGCTCCCTCTGCTGCAAGCCACCCTCCTGGCGGGGGGGCAAATCACCTCTGGTCCCGGCCAGGTCTTACCCTCAGAGGCAAAGCTGGGCTTCACCCTCCCTTGGTTTACCAGGGAACCTTATGCTGGGGTGGAGTTCTGAAAAGAATAGTTAACGAGCTGAAACGATAGACCTTCCACCAGCAACAATGTCCCTCTAATTAGCCGGAGAAAGCGGAGGATAGGCTGTGTGCACAGGTATGGTTATGCTCCCCTGGGGACAGCTCAGCTCCCTGGGCATGGCCCATCTGCAGGGCTGGGGACAACAGCTAGACCCTGATGACTACGTCTGGGCTGAAAAGCTTCTTTTAGGGGTGGGGGGGAGCTAAATCCAAGCGCTGATTAATTACTATGTGATCAGGTGGCTTTGTGGAGGGCTGAAATGGATGCTTTGACCAGCATTCACCCCACGGCTTGCCCCGCACAGCGTGAAACGCCGGCTACTTGCTAGAACACGTTTGCCGAGGCGTAGGAGACACCGCAGACACACGAAACACCAGCCTATGCTGAGCACCTCGGCATATGCTTGCATGAAGAAAAAAAAAAATAAAAAATAAAAATCTATCTGGATTACCAGGGTTTCTTTCGGGGAAGCTGTTGCCGAATTTTATCTACCTTCCCTTTCCCTCAAATCCTTTGCCTAAAAACTTCTTCCACTTCTGCGATCGTCATTTCGAGCTAGAGCAGGTGTCAGAGACAGCCGTACACGGCCACCAAAATCTGTCACACCAGGCAAGAGACACCTTTGAGCTCTCAGAAATAATTACTATCAAAGCCAGCGCTTGGCATAAAGACACTGAACTGCTGAGGCACATAGCGAGCAGTTACCGTATTTACACACACCTCAAATACACCCATTTCCAGATTTAAATAGGAACTAAAGCAACACTTTGCTTATTTAATAGCTCAGATCTTTCAACGTGAGCAAGAGTCATTCAAGAAGAGGGGGATTCGCTTTCGGAAAGCTCGAAAACTTCCTTCAGTTTTTTTCTCCAGCCTGTACGTGAGTTTCCTGGCTTGGGGGATGTGCAAATTGCTGTCAGCTAAGGCTGCACCCAAATTTTTATTAGCAGAGGGGGAGGGAAAATGGCTTTCCCTTCCCACAGCTTCCTCCAAAGACTGTTCCTGTGCAGAGAAGAGGCTGCCAAGGAGGGAATTACCCTGAGCCACAGCAGGGCAGGATCACAGTCCTGGGTGGGATGTGGATGAGTTTAAGCCATGTCTCCCTGATGCCCAGCGAGCATCCTCACCACCTCACGGCGACTGCAAAATGAGCCTTTTCTGCTGGGTTTGGTTTTGTTTTGTTTCCCCCCCCCCATACTCATACAAGGAATTGGATAACAATTTCCTTCAAAGATTTGAACCGAGATCAGCCATCCCTCAGGTGCTCATTTTTATCATCAGGCTGAGGAACAAACCTCTCTCTTTAGTCCTGTTGGCAACTTAATAACACACACCCCAAAACATCCCCAGCAGGGTGTAAGGAGACCCTCAGGAGCTGGTTTAGAGCCGTGCAGTGGAAATACCCAAAACAGAAGAAAAACTAGCATACCATACACCCTCCATCCCACAAACCTGCCCGGGAATGGGGTTTTCACCCCAAAAAGCTCTCTGCCACGTTGGCAGACCACCCCCCCCAGCACAGCCCTGTCCCCAACGTGCCGCCCACCCCTGGCTTCCCCATCCCATGGAGGGCAGAGGGAGGCAGGCTGTTCCCGGCGTGTCGGCACGTCTCGCATGAAAGCCAGGGCCAGGAACAAGGGCAGCTGCCTGTGCGCAACGTGCAGGCTGTGTGCGGTAGGGCTGTACTCACAGCCTGCCAACACCCGGGCCGGGAACGCGGTGGGGATGGCCGCTGCCAACGGGAGCCGGCAGGAACGGAGCCATGTGGGAAACTTAAAATGCAAGCGGAGCTGGGGGCGCGGGGAGCATCCTTCCCAAGCGCTGCCTGAACCGGCAGGACGGCTGGTTTGGGTCAGTTTTTAATAAGGCGGATGGCAACGGTACGTGGGGAGAGGGGGCCGAGACAAACCAGGGATCAGCAGGAGGCATTTATCGGCAATCTGCTTTGAATAATCCCACTACGAAAGAGATCAGAGACTCGACTCCGCTCTTCACCCATTTCAGTTTCACAGGCAAAAAAAAAAAAAAAAAAAATAGGAAATCCG
>VZRU01014284.1:140198-150854 GCA_013398155.1 Pedionomus torquatus
TTTTTTTTTTTAAATAAAGCCATCCCTAAGATGACAAAGGATGCTCAGTCCTAGGCTATGGATGCCCCATCCCTGAAGGTGTTCAAGGCCAGGCTGGATGGGGTTTTTAGCATCCTAGTCTAGTGGGAAGCATCCCTGCCCAGGGCAGGGAGGTGGGACTGGATGATCTTTAAGGTCCCTTAAAATTTTAAACATTCTAAGTCTTTATGATTCTACGCTTCTCCTCCATATCCCAGAAATAAGGTTCAGCTTGAGACTTCTCCACAGGCAGGCCAGGGGAAAGAGTCTGTCCCTGCTGCCAGGGAGAAGAGGAAGGCCAGCAAGCCCAGTACCCCCATGGCTTTGGTGTCCATCCTAGGGCGTGCAGAAGGGCTGCAGCACATCCCTCAGCATTTTACCTTTCGTTGCCTTGCAGCACAGCAGGTCCCTGAAAGCACTAACCAAGCAAGCAGGGCAGCCCAGCCAAACTGCAGCAGAAGCAGCATTGAGCGAATAGTTCAGACATAAAGAGCCTAATTTAAACCAAATCAAATGGTTATTTGATAATAAACAAATAAAAAAAAAACCAACCAAACCCAACTGTCATTGCCTTCAGTGCCAGCTGTACCAAACCTGCTGCACTGCTCCCAGGAAACGCCAGGGAATTTGAAGTCAAACAGTACAAGCATGATTCTCTTCCCCCAAACAGCATTGCCCCTGGTTTTCCCTGTGCCACGGGAGATCACTTCCACCCAAGGAGCCTGGCACACCAGGGATTTTTCAGCAAACAAGACTGTTGAGCAGTGAGCTCAGGACATAAAGTAGAAAAATAAGAGAGTCTAACATTATTCCAAACGTAACAGCTTTTGTGAATTCATTATCCACACACGGCTGATGATGTACTTTAACATCTGTGTATAAGACAGAGATTTTCCAGCAGCTAACGTGTATTAGCAGAGGTGGATTTCAATCATACACATCCCGATAGTCGTGACAGAGCGTGCTATTACCCACACACCCGTGAGATGTGGTGGTGTCAGAGTCTGACCCTCCTCCCAGATGTTTTATGGAGAACAATCCAGTGACTGAAGTCAATAACTTTCTTTCCAATTTACTTAAGGAAAGCCTAAAAATCCACTTTTGAGGCTTTTGTTGCTTGTGTGGTTTTTCTTATTATTTATTATCATTCGGAAGGGAGTTGTTTCATTCATCATTTAAATACCTTGCTCTTGCCTTTCCTTCTGTTTAGGGTTTATGAAGAATAAGAGGAGGCAGCATGAGGAACGAGGTGGACTCCCTTGGCTGGCATAGGACTGGGCTCTGCAGAAGATTATTTCTCTCTCACAGACATAAGACACAAATTCTATATTATTATAAAGCACTTTTTACCAAGGGTCAGTTTTTACATTTTATAGCCACGTGCAAAAGGCTTCCAGATTTCACAAGCATCTGTTGCACTTCAGATTTCACACTCATCTGCTCTGTACTGAGATTGGGAAAAACTCATGCTTTTCATTTTGAAGAGGTTGGTTTGGGGGTTGTTTGTGTTTCGTTGGGGCTTTTTGTTTTGTTTTGTTTTTTAATTGTTATTCATTCATACTTCACTATGATGGCAATCGAGCTTTATAAGCTCATTAGACGAACAGTACTGTTTGTCAAGGAGTTATACAGCCGTGTCCCTCGCGCTCTCGCAGTGGGAAAGCGTCGCTGCTGTGGCTGTTTCTCACATTTGCAGCCTCCACCAGAGTCAGGCAAAGAGGGGACCGAAGACAAAGTTTGCTGGGGAAGATGCCACTGAAACGTGGTGGCTGTAGCCACAGAAGTGAGGTCCCTCAGCACATCCTCAAATGAGCGTGAGCATCGCCTGTGGACCTCTTCTTTAATGGACTTGAGGTCTCGCTGCACGGTGAAGCGCTCCATATCACCCATTTAACTTCTCATGCATTAGAAAGCATCTCTAGGTCATTTTTATTACTAAGAAAATGTTTAATTTTTATTTTTTTCCCCACCTGAAGTTCTTACAGAAAGTTTGTGGCTTCAGTACTGAGTCATTTTAAGCTTCAAGACTATTGTGTATGATTTCCTAGATTTGTAGCAACAACAACAACAAAAAAAGCCTTTAAAAGGTATCTTTTTATGAAAAATATGATAGGGCAAACATATAAATACCTATATATGTTTTAGTCACAATACAACATATTCATTACATTATTTTGAATGTAATACTTCAATGTTAAGCAGTGCATTCCTCTTTTTAAAAATAACAAAACTACCTTTTCATTTGTAAATATACTATAGGAAGTCTCCCTATATTATCTTTCTGTATAATGTACCGTACTGCTAAATTATCATATCCTATTTAAATGTTTGAAATATTTAGAAGGTTGCATGCAGATTTCATATTTCTAAGACAAATGGAAAAAAAAAAGTAATAAAAAAATATATTTAAAAGAAAAAAAAAAAGCTGACAACTGCTCTTAAATTTCCTTAAGCCACCTGGGAACTCCAGCCACTTCCAATAACTCTTTTTGGTGGATGATCTGGTTTGGGGAAAAAAACACCGAAACAGATAAGCTGGTTTAGAGACACGGGAGCTTGACGACAGCAAAATTAGAAAATGTTATTCCTGTCCAATTTACTTCCATTCCTCATCCTAAGATTTGGACTTTGCCCAAGCATGGAGGAATGCTGTTACAAAAAGAAAAAAAAGGGCTACATCATTCACCTACAGCCACTACTAGTCTAGAGTTATGGCAAAGAAATGTTTTATACGGATCCAGAGCAGTTAATTTACAAGTCAAATGCAGTGATTTAGACAAGATCTCGGCTGTACCAGGGAAGGCTGTACAATCAAAGTCAGACGACAACAACAAAAAAAAATGTGAGCCACCCACCCCTTCCTCTGCATGTGCAGTTTCTAACCCTTGCCCAAAAGGAGGGACTTTGCACCCAACAAGGCTCCTGCACTGTTCCCCAGTAAAAAGGGCAGCAACAGGCAGGAAAAGCGAAGCCAGAGAGGAGTTTAAATGCCTTAAAGCCTCCTGCTGCTCCCTCCTGGCTGCTTCCAGCTGTGCAAAGACAGCTTGACATCAGGATGAGACTCCCACGACAGTGATCTTATACAAATAATGCAAGGCAATGCCTGGCCTCCTCTCAAGGGTTTCCTCCAGTTCAAATGGGAAAAAAGAAAGAAAACAAAAATATATACACACACACATACACAATGCACTTATTTACTGTAATAATACCCTGACAGAGCTGAAGGAGAAATGACTATCAGATTTCAAGTATATGCTGCACTAGGATGAAGCTATGAGCTTTAGGTCCCTGTTAGTAAAAATCTTGAGAAAGATCCCCAATTATTTAAGAAATTAAACCTCTGGAGATATCAACCCCAAGGCCCTGCTTCAGGCTGAGCAGCATCTAAACCCAACCTCTGGGCAAACCCAGACCCGTGGTCCAGCGCCAAGCTGCCCATCTCCTTTTTTTGTTTTGAGTCACATTTTAACAAAAGCAGCAGTTTTCCCTCGAGGACACTCGATTTCAACACGCCGACAGACTTCAAGAGGAGGTTTATGCTTATTTAGCAGCTACTGGGCGATGCATTTCCTGGAAGAGCATCAATCGGGTTGCACAAGAGGTGGTCAAGGCTCCGTTGGGAATGCTGTACGGGGCTCCAGTTGCCCAAACGCGGTACTCAGTGACTCACACCTCGCAGGGTAGAGCCTGTACCAGTGACTCTCAGCTCTAGGTTCATCTGCCAAACCAAAACCACTAGCAAAAACTGGGCGCAGAGAAAACCAATTGTCATTTTCCCCCCCACACCCCATTTACTAGAATGGGTGATTAAAAAAAAAAGAACTAGTTGGTTTGACGTATGTATTCTTTTTAACTTAAAATCTCTGCTTCAAAAAAAAACCTAAAAACCTCTTGGAAACAGGAACTGAAGCCACAGAGAGGAAAAAAACCAGACTCTGAGGTAGTTTTCCCAAGCCTGTTAAACTGCATCTCCAGGCAGGTTTGTTAAGTTCCCAGAAACCGGAGGATCATCCCTTGCCAGCCCTGATATTGCAGCTGTAAAATGGAAATACTGTGTCAGACAGTAAACGCCACACACGAAACATCGGCCACTTTCCCTCAGACTGAAATTTCTTTGCTAAAACACTTAAAAAAAAATATATAGATAGATATATAGGTACCTCCTCCATCTAGATTTGGTAGCAACCTTATAGGAGGTCTGATTTTTTTCCCCCCAGCAGATTGCGAGGCCACAGGAGATCATTCAGTCCAACCTCCCTAACACACAAGCCATACATCTGTGCTTTGAGATTGAAAAGTTAAGCTGCTGAAGTATGGTCTGAGCACACACCAACCAGCCCCAGCTGCTCACCAGTTACCAATTTACCTTCCTGAGAGCCTGAACATTTGCAGGAGTCACCCCTGCTCCATCCAGGGGAGCGGGAGCAGCACAAGCAGCCTCCACAGCTCCTTCACTCAAGCACCGATGCTACATCTCAAGGCTATAAACCCTTAACAGAGGCTCTAAGGAAGGCAGGAGGTGACAGCTTTCCTCCAACCAGCCTGCAAAGCTGCTCCCCGAAGCTGCCAGGAGCACACAGAGACAGAGCACCAAACCCCAGGCACAAGACCTCCATGTCCCCCCGTCCCTCCCCTGGGCACCCACAGGATGCACCCATTGAGTAAACGGCACAATCAGGTTTTATTTTAATAAAAGCAGGAGGGTGGACCAAGCAGCTGCAGTGAGAAGACACAACAGCGGGGAGACCTGCCTTGCCTTGTCAGGGAGAGCGCTATGTGGGATTAGTAACGTTATACGGATCCTTTCACCACTTGCCTTTCACTTGTTCATATGTGGTCCAGGCCAGCCATGGCCAAGAAGTTTATTGCTTGGTGGTCTGGGCGGGACGGCACAGTACTCTCAGCAGGTCCAACACCCCCCAGGCTCCCCACATCAAGGCATGATGACCATGCCAGATCTCATGGGAACCTCTCCTGACCGCCCTCCACGTGGTGGGAGAACTGGCTCCCTGCTAACAGGGTTTCATCGGGTCTGTAGGAGCAACCACGGGGCTCGATAACAAAGTCCCCAAAGGGGCCTGGAGGTTTGCACTAGTCACCCCCAAGCTCCAGGCGGGAAGCTGAAGGCAGTTTACAGCAACACAAATGCTTTCTTGACTAATTGAACATCAGAATTGGAGCCCTCCTGGACCCACATTTGTCAAGAATGGGAACAAAGGCAAATTAAATGCCACCATCCTGCTGAGATCCGCAGCCAGGGAACTGCATCTGTCTAAGGACAAAGGGCCTCCTGTGCATCCTGACATCACTTCACGGACTCTGCATAAGCCCAGGCAGAGCTCACACTCTCCAAAACAGATTTCCCACTAGGTCAGATGAAACACCAGTCACATTTTAAGTATTTTTCCTCCAAGCTTCCAAAAATAAGGCATCGGAAGACCTCACTTATTCCAAGTGGCTCAGCACCTTTGGAAAAAGGGACATTGGTTTTGGCTGAGTCTGGGCTTCGGATCCAGATGGATGGGCAGCCCACCCCAAAAGCCCTGGCCGTGCTGACCCCATACCAGGGCAGCTCTCAGTTTCGGCACTCTTCCATGCATGATCATAAATGAAAATACAGGTATTTTTGAGGATCTCATAGACTCTGCATTTGCTCTACCAGAAACCCTCGGTGTCTGTTATTCATTGATGTTCCTCTGATCCCAAACCACAAAGAGCCAAAGTGCTTCCTGGAGGGTGCTCTGCTTTGAAAGGCTGCACCGCATGAGTCCCCAGGTATCCCTGTAACCAGATTGTGTTTCTGCCAAAAAGCAGCTTCCCTATGATTCCTTCACCTGATGTAATCCACACCAGCACAGCAACTGGGATCACCATTGCCTGAGGAACAGCCACACAGCACAGAGTTCCAGACACAGTGATTTTTGGTGCTTGCAGGTATCAATAAGAACCTTACAGAAATCTTAACTGTGGGCATCTAGGCAACTTGGAAAAAAATCCCAAAGGAGTATTAGCTGTGCTCTCTGACACCACACACCTCTGGAAAGATAGACCCACCATCCCTATGGACCACCTCCACAAGTTCATAGAGAGAACGCTAAGAACCTGCACAACATTGGGCCACTATTTGATCATCATCTCTCACGTGAAACTGAGACAGCCATCATCTTATTCTACACCCCAAGGTTGCCTTCTTGGGCCATCACCTCTATAACAAGTGGTCCTGCCCAGGCAGTGATGCAGTAACAGTTCCTGATTCATACTAGAGGTATTAAATACTCAGCACAGAGTCCTAAATTGGGGTTCAGGTGCTTTCCAAAGCATCCTCGTTGCTCTTAGCCAGCACTACACAAGACAAAGCCGTATGAAATCACAGGGATGTTTTGGAGACTTCAGCAGCCCGAGGTTCAACCCTGCAACACTTTGGTGTCTCGGTGGCTCCTGGGCCACAGCCAGCAGATCCCAGCCCAGATGGTTGCTCTGGAGGAGGGATGGGGAAAGCAGGGCTGAAAGGACATCTAGCGGCAACACAAAGCCTTCTCAGACAGCCTGGGGACACCTCTGCGGCCCTTAGGCTGTCTGCGCTACAAAGCAGCTTGGAACCTGCTCTTTGGGACGCTGGGAATGCCCTTCCCCAGCTCCTCAACTATTGCACTTCCTCCCCAGGCATGAGAAGTCTCCCAAAGGAAAGAAAAAGTAGGTGTATTTTGGGAAACCTGCTCAGAGGTTTATACAGTCACGTTATCCCGTTAATGCAGAACACGTACGCTAAATGCAAAGGGGACACCTGGCTGCCACTGTGTGCACAGGAGCCACATCCACCACAACCTTGGGAAGATTCCTTCTCAAACTACTGGCCCAAAACCCTTTACAAATACCAGGAGTTCCTGTCCAATGCATCAGGCCACGTGGCTTTCTCACCTGGTGCCACCAGCTCTCCAGAACCTGCATGACCATGAACAGATGCCGTTCCCCAGCTGTTTCGTTCAGGTTCTGTCCTGACTCCCAACCATCTGACCTTTTCAGTGGGGAATAGACACACACGCAGGCTATCGTCTTCAGTGCCTGGAGAGAACTTGCTCCCTCTTGCTGGGTGTGAGCACAACTTCACCCAACCACCAGAACAAAGCCAAGATCCCTGGAGGAAACACTTTGGAGACACGTGCCACTCGCAAACATCTGTATTTTCTGAGTACCAAGGGACAGTCTGTATTTCTGGTCCTTCCCCTGACTTCCGAAGCCCTCAAATCCTCTGATTTTCCCCCTCTTCTCTTTTGCCTCTGTGCATCATTAGGCTCCTTGGGCAGAGCCCACTCTGACGACACACGTGGAGGGCATCCAGCCCAACGGGAGCTACTCTGCTGCGAGCGGGCACAGGAGACCCGGGAGGGAGGAATGACATGACATGAAGTGACAGGGAGGCAGGCGGCCAAAGCCTGGGAAAATCACCACGCCTGTGTTTTTGTTTGTCTTCCTGTACAACAAAAGAGGTTACTGAATTCCCCTTGGATGGGTTTCACCACTTCCCCCAAGAAAAAAAGAGGGGGGGGAGAGAAGGAAAAAAAACCCAAACCCCAAACGAACAATCCTGCTGGTGTTCACTTAAGGCTGATAATTACAGGAATAATTATGATTTATTCCCATCATAAATCTTGGAGCAAGAAAAGGGTTTTGAGGTTTGCAAGCTTTGCTGGATGAAAGAAGCAAAACACAGCTCTAATTGCCCTTCTTTGTTGTGTTTAATTAAGGATTCTGAAGCAACTTGATCTCTGTGTCTTTTCATGGTTAGAAACCTGCAAGGAAAAGAAAAATCCTTCTGCAGAGCCACCAATCGAAGCTTTGTTGGGTTACTAGGCACTAAGTGTGCTACATCTGAACACTCAGGACTCCCAGAAAAAGAAGCTTATTAAAGGAAAAGAAATGCTACAACAAGCTTTTTCCCCCCCACACTCCCCCTTCCAGTAGGCTTTGGCAATTTTGAGCTCATTTCTAATCCCGGAAGAAATGTCTTTTGTCTTTATCCCTCAGCATTTTTGTCTCATTACTGCCCATTCCATTGTGCTGCGTAAAAATACGTCTCCGTTTCTATTACCTTCATAATTGCACCATTTACATTTTTCCTTGGGGTTTACTTCAGCTTCCTCTCTAAGTCTAGAAGACTTATCACTTCTGCAAACACATTAGGAAAAACAAACCACCCCGGAGCTTCTCAGCTCCCTCTTCGGACCAGTAATTCCCAGTCAAGCGCCACTCCTTCCCAGCAAGAACCAGTTTGCCAAGTGCTGCCTCTCAGATTAAAACTGTAAGTGACTGGCAGGGTGTTCCCTTTCCATTTTTGTGCAACAGCTGAAACAGCTGTGCCAGGGAAATCCAGTTTCTCATTATAGTAATGAGAAACACTCATTACTATGTCAAATCATCACACCTGGCTCTAAGTG
The DNA here is from genome assembly GCA_013398155.1 of Pedionomus torquatus. Lineage (NCBI taxonomy): Eukaryota > Metazoa > Chordata > Aves > Charadriiformes > Pedionomidae > Pedionomus > Pedionomus torquatus. The sequence goes on from VZRU01014284.1 coordinate 148,652, forward strand.
ATGCCACCAGCCCACCAGTTACCACAGCCATTGGCTCAGCCCAGGCTCTGGAAAGCTATGGAATGAGAGAGCAGGAACTTCTTGGGATCACTCCTGAATCTGAATGGGGTGGTCTTTTTGCAGAGCACAATTGCAGTGAGTCAGAGCAGCACATTTTCAGCTAAGAGCAGGACCACCACATGCTGCATCCCCAAAGGGAGCACCTGAGAGGAAAGGTGCCTCCTCAGAGAAGGTTCGGTGTGGCCCAGGAGGCAAAATCACAATAAACACTTCAACTGTACAGAGCAAGATACCAGATAACGATGTTTGGATACTTTAAATGGTCTAGGAAGAATAAGTAATTATAACTTCAAGAGAAAAAGAAGACTTTCTGGGTTTACAACACCTAAGAGATGTTCTTCTAAAATCAGGAGAAGAACAGATGAGATAGAAGAGGACAAAGCCAGCATAGCACATGGAAGGGAAAACACAAATTCAGCAGCATTTCGGATCAGAGCAACCTTCTCTGACCTTAGGTTCCTGGCATAGCCATGGAACAAGCATGTCTGGGTCCCAGCCTTAAATCCCTTACTGGTCCCACATCAGCACACGGGCGTGGCCACAGGTGCCCAAGAAGGGCCATTTCTTGGGGGTTCGATTGCTTTTATGGTAGAAGTTGGTGACAGAAGCTGGAAAGCAGCAAGCTCTGAAGTCAGAGTCGAAACACAAACTGAAAGAGGTGGTTGTCTATGGGAAAACCAATCTCCTTCCCGTTTTCCTGGCGTTTCAGCTCTCTGCTGGCTGCGTCACGATAATTCAAGTAGTTGACTGATTGCCAGTGGCTCTGTTTTAAGCATAATTACAGCACACTGCAACCAGCAGGAGAGGGGCACTGGGGGCACAGCTCCAGGGACTGCACTGGGATCCTGAGAGTCACAGTAACTTACTGAAATGACTGACTGCTCATATATATACATGTACATATTTATACACACACAGAAATAGAACTCAGAATTGGTAACACCCCTTTTCTTCACCCAGCTTTGACCATATCTTTCTCAGATAACGCAATCTTTGTACCAAGTCCCCTTCTCTTTTCCACACAGCGACAAGAATATTGAATTTAGCTAAAGCTTACAGTAGAAAATAATAAAGGAAGTCAGCTACAAATAAAGAATGCCCATAAAGCAAAGACTGGTGGTAAAGCAAACAATTTTCCGAGTTCTGAAAAGCCTCAAGGAATTTCTCCCCCCTCCCGCTCCCTTACTTGAAGCAGGTACCAGGGGGTTCCAGCAGAGCCTCCAAGCAGGGTTATCCATCCCGGCTGCTACCGAGCGAGCAGAGCTGGCTCCGAGCTGCAGCTTGGTAAAGGTTGACACCTTGTGGTTATTTCCATCACTTACAAGTCGGGAAAAATGTGGTTTTTTTCTTTCTCTTTTTCCGGCCAAGGCTGTGGGTGGAGTTCAGAAATTAAGAGCTGAATTGCCCGCACCTGGCAGGGGATGTGTGGGGCTGGGGTCGTTAACAGGTTAATCAAAATAAATACCACCAGACACTGAAAATTGTAAAAAAAAAACTAAAGTTGTGCTCTATTTATTTCGGGGGGAGTGGGGAAAGAAAGAAAAGGAAAGAAGATTCTTTGGGATAGGGTCCATCTATATGTACAGCCCACAAGAGAAGTAATAAAACCCACGACCTTATGAATGTTATTTCTCTGCGATTTTGCACCCCCATCGGATCCCCCTCTGTTTGCACAGTGGGGTAAGAGGTTCAGAGCCCCTCCTCACTCCCACAGCTGCTTTGGAGAAATCTAGCTGCACCCACCCAGGAGAATTTCTCTCTAATTCCTCCTCGAGTAAATGGAAAAAGGCTCGAGACTTGCAGCACAATTAAACCTGAGGTGAACGGAAAAACCAACACTTTTGAGTTTTATCCAAGAAGGTTAAAAACAAGTGGTGTCTATAGTCTGGTGTCTATAGTCTGAAGAAGTGCAATCCCTTAATAATTAGCAATTGCACTTATTTTACTATTTATCTGCAAACACAGAATTTATTGCAACTTAACACATGCTTCAATCGGAAAGCTGCATCCCTGCAGCTGAGGCTCAGCAGAAACAGATCAACCAAACCTGTCTCCCCTCATTAACAAATTAACCAGTTTCAGAAGAGCTGGTTATGGTGGGAGCGTCCACAGTCCCTGGGGAAAAAAAAAAAAAAAAAAAAAA
>VZRU01014285.1:0-63585 GCA_013398155.1 Pedionomus torquatus
ATTCGGAGAGCAGAAAATTATTCTTGGATGGATATCATAACCATACACAAAGACAAGCTCCCAAACTATGAGGAGAAGGTAGGTGGGCCTTTGCTTTGGATGGGGATTTGCAGGCTGCCGTCTGCTTTGCCGCCGGAGTGTGCAGCCAGCTCCCCAGCCCCGCACGGCCTGAGCAGAGGTGACGTTGCTAGGTGTAAAATGCATCTTGTGCTGAAGTCCTTAACATTAAAAAAAAAAATAAAAAAAAAATTTGGTATAACTTTTAAAAATAGCAGAAGCCTTTTGCTTCCGTAGGCTGTCTTCAAAGGGTTTAAGGATAGTTCTCATCACTGTGTCACTTTGAAACTAGGATTCCTACCAGCAGAGACTCACCAATGCTGCCCTGTCCTCAGAGAGCCTTCCTGGGATGAAGGCAGGCAGTTGCCAGCTGGGCACGGGCTTTGAAGGCTGGAACATCCTCGTGGCTGCTGGCAAAATACATCATTTCATACAAGAAGATTTTTTTTTTTGTTTAACTTGGGAGGCTGGTGCCTTGGCTGTTTTAAGACAGCTGAAACAGGCTCTCAGATGAGCCTCCTAGCAGGAGCTTTTTTTCTCCTAGCCTCAGGGTGCTGGTGTGCTGCTCTGGCCTAAGGACAGCAACCCTGTGGCACTCACATATTTTCATTAAATTTCCATTTACCCGTTTTTTTTAAACCCATTGTGTTATATTGGTGTTAAATTGATGAGAATATGATTGAGGTAGTAACTCAGGTTTCTGGGGTGGGCTCTATCTGACACAAAGATGGGCTGTTATTGCCAGGGCATGTGGGCTTTTGCTCCCCTTGCCATGCTCGGGGACAGCTGCAGTAGTGTGGCTAAACAGGATCCAGACCTCAGCAAGTGATGGTACCTGGCATTGTGCTGCTCTCTGTGCACTAACCTGCTGAAACATCATTCTGGAAAAAAATAGAACGTTGCTGCTACTGCTGCTGCCTGGGAGGAGAGAGCCTGGAGCTGGGGCTCAGTGTGTGGGGACAAGTGTGACATGCTGTTTACATCAGATTGCCCAGCATGGCCCATCTATGGCAATAACTGCATTTTCACATGCAGTTGTAGTAGCCTGTGAGGCTGATTCAGCCCTATACCAATGTAAAATGGGGGCGGGGGGTAATCTGTAGCTCTGTTTTATTTTTGCGTGTCAGGGGGGAAAAAGAGGAACAAAATGACCAACCTGAATGACTGTGAGGACTAAATCCTGCAGTGAGAAGCTTTACCTGCCTGTCTCTCAAATGGATGTAAGCTTCATTGTTGTTCAGAGGTTGGTTATGTGTAGCTATAGCTGCTGCTTTTTGCCAGAGAAATTCCTGTCTTCCAAAGGAAATGTAGCAGCATGCTTAGAATTGTGCTGAGACAGGGGCTGGCTGGCCGACTGGCCATTTTAACCTTGTTGATCTCATCTGTAAGTTAAATCACTGTGCAGTTACCCTCTGAAAGCCTTTGTCTGCTTTGCCACGTGTTTCTACCAGATTTCATTGCAGTTTTTCTGTGATCGGTACTTTTAAGAGATACTTGCTGTTCCTAGATAAAAACATTTTATGAAGAACATCTACACCTAGACGATGAAATTCGTTACATCTTAGACGGATCTGGCTATTTTGATGTTCGAGACAAGGATGACAAATGGATCCGTATTTCCATGGAAAAAGGAGACATGATAACCCTCCCTGCCGGCATATATCACCGATTTACCCTGGATGAGAATGTATGTTGTTATAGATTAGCATAAATTTTGATGACAAATCAATGCAAGTATATATATATCACATTAGTAACTGCATGCCCTGAGACTTGCGGTTCATTAGCAAAACGTATTAAATATGAAGTAGGAATTTGAAAAATACTAAATAATTCACAGCATCTGAACCTTTCATCTCCAGGTCACAAATCCAGCTTCTCCTGAGCTGTAACTGCAAGTCCTTGCCATGTAATATCTGTACCGTATCTTATGACAGCGGCATGAGAGCCAAGCCCTGGGGCTGTCCCTCACACAATTGGCCCCATTGTTGTTTGAGGTAGAGATGGTGGAGATGGATCCTTGTATCCTGTCTTGTATACTTTCATGGGTATCTCTGTTTAGCAGTGGCATTTTTTGTGAGTGCTAAATTAATTTTCAGGGCAAAGGATTTAAGGGTCCAGAGCCACTACTTGCAGCTAGAGTATGCTAGACAGAATGCTGGCTCCACAGGAGGTGATCTGCTTTTGGAGGGTATTTTTGGCAGTGGGATTGTGAGGTAGGCACACCGAGTCCTGACCTGTGTGTCTGTCCTTGTGGGCTTTTATAAATATGTTCGTAACCTCAGCATTACACCTGGAAAATGGGGAAATGTCTGCTGTCTCCTGTATGGCAAAATGGCATCTAGAGAATGGTGTGATTATGAGTCAGCTGTCCAGATAGCAGTTACTGTACATGTAAAAAAGATCTGCTGCTTTGGTGAAAAACTTAACTTTTTGTATTTGCATTTTGAGATGATCCACAGTGAATCAGCTGCAATTACGTGTTTAAGGCTTTTACTTTACATAGGCATGTCAGGGGTTGAATCCACAAGAAGTCATAAATGTTTGTCCACTTCAGGAATTCTAGTACGGAAGTGCCGTCTTCAAGGTAAAATCTTCGGGTGCTTCTAGACCCTTGCATTTTGCAGCTCAGTTCTTTATGTACCTAATTTTATTCTTGATATGGCTGAGCACCTGGGTGCAAGATAAGCATTTAGCAGTGTTTACAAAATAGGTAGAGTGTAAACCTACAGTGTAGTTGGCAGAAAACGAGAGTTCCCTGTAACTCAGTGGTTGGAGCCCTTCTGTAGAACGTAAATATCCCATTCTCCACTGCACAGCTGGACCTCTGTACTTGACATACTTTTAGTTAACTGGTGGCAGGGGCTGTTGCTTTTCCTCTTGGAATCTGGAGACTTTTCACTTCCCATGGTTTAATTTTTTTGGCTGTTTTTTTGCAATCCCCATTCAAGCTTTTATGGCTCTCAGTTTGAAGCCTCTGGTATTCCCCAAAAGCGCTGTGTAGCCATCTTGGGTATTCTGATTGCTCTTGTTTAACTAAGCAAGTAGGAAATAGATCACAGAATCATAGTGATATGGGCTTGGAAGGCACCCCTGGAGATCGTCTAGTCCAACCCCCCCGCCAAACACATCCTCCTACAGCAGGTTGCGCAGGAACTTGTCCAGGTGGGTTTTGAGTGTATCCAGAGAGGGAGACTCCACCAGCCTCTCTGGGCAGCTTGTTACAGTGTTTTGTCATTGTCAAAGTAAAGAAATAAATTGTTTAGATGGAGCGTCTTATGTTCAAGTTTGTGCCCATTACCTTTTGTCCTGTCACTGGACACCACTGAAAAAAGACTGGCCCCTTCTTCTTGGCACCTACTTTGCTGCATTGTTCAGTATTGCGATCCGGTGCAAGGGAATTTGCATAAGACAGGATATTTTTTGTTTTCTTTGGAAGGGGGAGAAGTACTGTCTCTGCCTGACCTGGAGACGCTGGTTGTGGCCCAATATATCACTGCATAGGTGTAAAATCTTCCACTGCAGTAGCAGGGAGCGGAAACAACAGCGTAGTGGTACAGTTTTCTGAAACACGTGAAGCTTTCAGACCGTCTTGAAATGGTTTCAAAAATTGATGCAGACATGCAAATCAAACTGTTAACATCAGAATTAAGATCTAATGGAAAGAAACTCTTAAATTACTTGTGACTTCTTTTTCTTTGACAGAATTACGTGAAGGCAATGAGGCTATTTGTTGGAGAACCTGTGTGGACACCATACAACAGACCGGCTGATGATTTTCCTGCTCGGAAACAGTATATGAAGTTTTTGGCTGAAAAAGCACAGTAATGGTATCGGAGACCTGAAAGGTGGAACAGCCTGAAGCTCTGCCCGAATAAACATGACTAGTAGATTTTCACTGATTAGAATTCTATTTGCATACACACCTCGAATCACAGAATCATAGAAAAATTTAGGTTGAAAGGTCATTTGGAGGTCACCTAGTCCAACCTCCTATGAAGTAGCAGGCCAGTTTCAATGTTAGACCAAGCTGCCCAAAACCTTGAAGTCTGGAAACCTCTACGGCCTGTCTGGGCGCCCATTCGAGCACTTAGCTGCTCTCATGGGCAAGCGCTTCTTCTTCATGGCCATCTCCCTGGTTGCAGCTTGTGAGTGTATTCTTTTGCCCTTTCATTGGATGCCTGAGAAGACTCTGGCTCTGCCTTCTGCACTTTCCCTTATGTAGTGGGAAACTGCAGCTAGGTCCCCTCTCAGCTGGCTCTTCTCCAGAATAGACAAGGCAGTGTCCTTACCAGGGCTTTCTGCACCCCACATTGCTAAGAAAGACGTTCAACTTGATTTGCCCCAATTTTGACTGCTGAGCAATGTCACTTGTAACCACCTGACAGACTTGAACCACTGGCTGGTCTGAGCTTGATGTTCCAGAAGTTTTTCCAGCTGCCTTGTAGTTCATACCCTCAGCCCTGATACGAGGCTTTGGAAAGCCTTGCTCTGGTCAAGGGGAGTGACACTTGCTGTTTCCGCTCTGCCACGGAGCCAGTCATTGCCTCCTGGATGGCAGGCAGGATGGTCAGGCAGAATGCTCCCTTGGGAAATTGGCATTGACTGTTTGTTCCCCATCACTGGGTGTTTCCTGTGCCTGGAACAGCTTTCATAATAGCTTATTTCATAATTTTTCTGGGGACTGGGGTCAGCCTGGCCAGCCTCTGGTTCCCCAAATCCTCTTTTCTCACCTTTTTGAAGGTGGTGGTATCGTTTGCCTTTTTCCAGTCAAAAAGATTTTCCTGATCGCTGTGACCTTTCAAACCTGCCAGCAGCCTTGCAGTGACTTTAGCCAGTTGCATTTACAGTTGCTCAGGAATCCATTTTCTAACCTTCATTCTTTGATGTTTCTGGCAGGTAGAATTGGGAGAGGTGGGCTACATTAATATTCATTCTGCTCTGAATCCATGCTAATGAATTACGTAGGATTCTGTTTTTAATCAAAGAAAATAAACCTTGCTTCATTCTTGTCTAAAAATGTTCATAAGAAATTTGCATAATCGGCATTTTAGTATGCAGCTTCCCTGGTTCTGCCCTGGTGCATAGAGCTGTGGTTTTCTTGCAGGAAAATGTAGCAAAAATTTGCTCTTGTGAGTTGTTAATAAAATTACTGTGACTTGGGTGTGGGATTTTATTTTATTTATTTTTTCTTGTGCTGACATTAAGGACACGTTGAACAACAGGGTTACTGTAATTGTTAAGCAGCTCTTCCGCCTTGTGCTGCTGCTGGCATGTTCTGTAACCTGGGACAGATCACTAACTGGGTGCCTTGGTTTCTTTAGCTGTGAGATGGGGGAGGGTAGACCACGGCACGCTGGTCCAGTTTTCGGTAAATGCCTTGTGGTTACGCAGGACGTGCAGCTCCTCAGCAATGGGCACCCAGGCAGTTTGGGATGGATTTGTTCTTCACAGTGGTGAATGATGTCGGCTGGGCAGATGCACAGCTTGCGCCAGCTCTCGGTGGCTGATGAGGGCACAGGCTCTGCGCTGGCTGCAGCCTCTGTGCCCGTTTTAGCCTGAGACAATGCAAGCTCCTGCCTTGCAGTTTCCTGAATAAACGTGACTAGGAAAAAACTGAAAACTGAGGTTACGTGAATTTTCCTAATGCAGCAGATAGAAAGATAGTAGATAGTTGAACTTTCCCGCTGTTCTTCCCTGTGGGTGTGCACACAGCCCTTTGTCCACAGGCAACATTTTCCTCACTTTGCAGCAGCATTAAGTTTAACAAGGTCTAGGTGCTTTATTTCTTTAAGGCTTTCTGAAAACAAAGTTGCAATATTGAGGTGAAATTGTACTAGTTTTTATCTTAACAGCTGGAAAGGGTAAATAAGGAAGGTGTTTCTTGCCTTGAGGTCTTGGGTTGCAAGCTGGATGAGACACAGCTGACCCTTCGTTCTGCCACTGGGGGCTCAGTTAGTGGGAAGGGGTGCAGGCACAAGCTATGCTTGTGAAATGCAAGGCCACTCAGTGCTCCAGTCTGCACTGTTTTTTATGCAGTGGTTCATGAACCCGGCTGAAAAAACAGTGTTATTCACAAACAGGAAGTTTAATAATGGCCAGAAAGGCATCGGGTAGGCTTGCACAGGTGCTGTGCCGTGTCATCTGCCTCATCAGTTTAGGGATTTGTGTGCCACTTGCCTGGAAGGAGCACTCGAGTGTCCTCTTGTACAGCACATGGGAGCATACTGGTCCCAGAATAAACATAGGTGATTTTTCAAGGCTCTGCTACAGGAATAAATGACAGTTACTGCCTGTGGCAAGTTTTATTCCTTTGACTTACATGCCACAGGAAATTGTGTTTACGAATGTAAAGTAAAATGACTGCTTTCTCCTGGTGCTGTTATCGGTCCCTGGTATCCAAGTGAATACATCTTCTCTCTGCTTTTTTTTTTTTTTTTTTAACAGAAATCAACATGAGACTGCTCTTTCGTCCTGTGGACCTTTCCATTTTGATTTCTCTCTCAGCAAAAGGAGAAGTGGAGACGGCGGCGTGGGCTCTCAGGAACCCCATCACAGCACAGCCAACCCATAACAGACCAGAAGAGTGACTGGGAAGAGAGAGCAGGTAACACACTCTTCAGGAGAGATTTACAGTTTGGGGGCAGTGATGAGGGATGGACGGGAAGAGGCTGCCCGCAGCGATTGCTTTCAACATCTCACTGATGTAGGATGTGACCTGGGAAGCGGGACTGAACCACCTTGTTTTGTTGCCTCTCTGGAGGAATATATACACCCGGAACAGTTCCCATCTCCCAGCTGTCAAGAATAACACACGATCACCCCACTGAAGATCGTTCATCATTTTGATAGCACAATGCATTCTGCCACTGAGAGGTGGCGGGGGCTGTGGGGGTCTTACTGTCAACGCTTTGGAGTCTGTGCCCTTTAGTGCTATAGGTGTCTTTGAAAAGGAAAAGCTTTGCTTTCTGAATGAGGTTTTTTGTCAGCCAGGAAAAAAGCAATTTGGGGCGGGTGTAAAGATTCTACATTTGTGAAGAGATTACATGAGATTACACTGGGAGGAAATAGCCGGGCAGAAAAAAATGTTAATAGAAAACACTCGGGAGAGTGGAGAGAAGGGAAGGAGAACACGCCATTCCTTCAGATGAAAAACACGGTTTATTTTCATGGCAAATTTTGTGTTTGTTCCCCCCTCCCCCCACACACACACCCCACATATCTAAAAGTGCAAAGTGAAATCAATTTTTTGTCCAGAAACATGAGTCTGTTTTACTGCATCTAGTGGAAAATCTCAGTGCATTGATGTAGTATGAAAATTTATGTAAGTGGTTCCAGCAGCATCACATTGGCAGCATTAACTCAGGTAAGGGGAATATTTCAACTCCTCCGAGATTAGAGTTAAGAAAAAAAAGAAGGTAGGAGAAATGGTACTGAATTGAGGGGTTTGAAGGTAGCTTTTTCGGTACCTTTGTATTATTTGATGCTTTAATTAAAACTTCCCAAGTGGCACATACCTCAGTTTCTTAGTTTTCATCACCTTGAGATCGAGTTTCTGCAAGTGGACTCAAAGCAAACTGTGATGGTCAGTGGGATTTTTAATACATTTGGTGGGCAGAAGAGATGTCTGCAAAATCTGTGGTGCTGCGTCCCTTGTTTTATGTCGTGGGCCAAGTGTCTTTGGCTGGATATCTTCATTGCAAAGATGTTTCACAGCTGGTTGGTAGTGATCTATTAACATCCACACCAGGCACTTAGGGATGCTAAAAAAGGGAATTGCTGATGGAGAGGGGTGTCTCGCCCTGGGCTGCTGAGAGCAGGGGCTGTGCTGCAGGTAGCTGCCTGTCCTGGTTGCTGAACTTGACAAGTATAAAATGATGCACTCAGAGCATCAGGTCCTGCTGGCAGAACAAGCACTCTCCTGCCTGGTTTCTGACTCCAGGATTTAGCTTGAACTAGGAGCTTATGAGAAAGAACAGTTTCCTGACAAAGGCAATCATTTAGTATCAGCCAGCAGACGCCACCGCACATAAAGACTGAGGTGGCAGCTGAGCGCTGCTTTGAAGAATATCTCTAGTAGCCAAATCATGGATTTAGATATTTGGCTGAGGTTGCGGATCTGACCTGTGCTATGCTCCAAAATTACATCATCTTCTGGGGAGTCTTGACTGCGAAAATGATAGATTTCCTTCTGAGCCCTTCTCCTTTCTCCGAAACAGGGTTACTGCCAGTTGTCTTCTATTTCCTGAAGCTAAATAAACATATCAACTCACTGGGGGATGAATTAGTGTTGCAACTTAAATATTCCTGGCTCAAAGATCCAGATTTGATCTGATTTGCTGCACTCATTATGACTACATTTTCTGTATTTGCAAAAAGGTACTCTGCTTATACCTGCAGTTTTGAAAACCCTGCTTTTTATGACTGAGACACTAGCTCTTATTTTTTCTTAACTGTATAGGTACCCAGATAAGACAAGAAGCAAAACTTTGAAAACCAAAATGCTTGGGGGAAAAGTCAGCAATTAAAAAGGTGGTGGACCTCTTTCAATGCCAGCTCCCCCCACTGCAGTTCTCCCTGAGATATCCACACTAATTTTGAAAAGTGCCCCTCTGTTTCATTGCTTTCTGTGCTGCTTGTTAGGGTACCAATAAATCACTGCTGTGTCTGTCAGTGAGGCGCTTTGGCTGGTAGAAAATTGGGCTGGGTGTTCTCCATGCCTCTGTGGTGTTCCAAGATCATTTTTGGTCCTTGACATGGCACTGAGCAGCCAAGCCATGTACTTCAAGGCTCCGGTATCCCCTGTGATCACAGCCATTTCAGCCTGGAGAACTTGATTTGGCTCCATCCTCAGGCTTATTTTTGTCTTTTTTTCTCCAAAAGATTCAGGCAACTTAAAGCTCACCTGCTATTGCTGGAAAGAGGGAAGCTGTTCCTGGTGATGCTGTAGCAAGGGGACACAAAGCAGTGGCCAGGTTTTACTGCTGCAGCCCCGGGCTGGGCTGGGGCTCAGTACTGCTGTCTGCCAGTGGAGTGTGCACCAGCAGCTTAGACTACTTGCTCACGCCCTGCTCTGCCAATAGTGGATTTTTTATTTTTTTATTATTTTTTTTTTATTAAGAGCTCTAGTAATTCTATTCTGCGGCTTTTAACTTCAGTATTTTCAATTCAGCACTGACAGTTTTGACAATTTTTCAAAGCCAAAGAGGAACCTTCTCCCTCCTTCCTTCCCTGCCTCAAGCAAGTAATATCCCATTTTTTCCCTCTTTGCGGGCAAATTATAAGTGATTTTTGCTGGCTTTCAGATGGATTCCTTTTAATGATTCTTGTATATAAATAAACATCAGCAAATAATTACCCAAAGCTAGGATAGGATCAGCTGTTGATCCAGAACAGCTTGGAAAGGTGGCACTTGGGTCCTCCTCCCCAACAACAGGACCATGACACACACCCCTTGAGGAGGAGGATCTCTAAATTTGTAATTCCTGAGCTGACCAGGAGATCTAAGCAGGAAAGCAGCTTGCCACAAACATTGCCTGAAAGTTACTGCTGGAGCACGTTTGCGTTAAGTGCTACTGAACTGCTGTTCAAACACTGCAAACTCTGCAGATTCCTACAACATGAAGTACCTCACTGTAAAACACGCTTTTCCCCCAGTATTTTATTAAGCAGGTAGAAAGCGGGGTGTGTGGCATCTTTCTTTGAACTCGTATTACGGGTATGAGCTAATGGACAAAATCCACGTTGTTCTAACATCTTCAGTTTCCCTGGCCTTTGCTCAGGTGAGCAGCAATCTTGATTGCTACCTGAGCAGCCTCAGAGAGGTTGGCTCTGGCTGTTGTGGTTCTATCTATCCAGAATAAATTTAAATCTGTATTTGGTGCTTCAGTCCCGTATTCACACATTTCTTGATTGCAAGTTGAAGCGGAGTGGGAATGTATGTTTCTCACTACAGCTAAATATGACCAGAGATGGGGGTATCACACATCTTGCTATCTTCTTTTGGACAGCTACAGTGCGTGCGGTTGATGAAGTGCATCAGTTGATATACACAAGACAGACAGACAGAAGTTAGCTGTGCACGCAGACTACACCTCACTAATTCCTCTCTCCACTTCGATTTGCAAGACACCTGCAGCAAAGGCTTCAGGAAAGGACCGTCTGTTTACTATTTAGACCGCTGTAGCACATAAAACTAGGCAGCCTCCCCAGGCAGGGTGGTTATTCCCAGTACATCCTTGTGTTGAAAGCCTCAGGATAAAGATGGATGCAGTGCACATTGGCAGCCCAGAAAGCCAACTGTATCCAGGGCTGCATCAAAAGAAGCGTGACCAGCAGGTCACAGGAGGTGATTCTCCCCCTCTGCTCTGCGCTCATGAGACCCCACCTGGAGTACTGTGCCCAGCTCTGGAGTCCTCAACAGAGAAAGGACATAGAACTGTTAGAATGGGTCCAGTGGAGGGCCACAAAGATGATTAGAGGGATGGAGCACCTCTCCTATGAGGACAGGCTGAGAGAGCTGGGGCTGTTCAGCCTGGAAAAGAGAAAACTCTGGGAGACCTTATAGCAGCCTTCCAGTATCTGAAGGGAGCCTACAGGAGAGCAGAAGAGGGACTCTTTGTCAGGAAGTGTAGTGATAGGACAAGGGGTAGTGGTTTTAAACTGGAAAAGGGGAGATTTAGATTAGATATTAGGAAAAAATTCTTTCCTATGAGGGTGGTGAGGCACTGGAACAGGTTGCCCAGAGGAGTTGTGGATGCCCCATCCCTGTGAGTGTTCAAGGCCAGGCTGGATGGGGCTTTGAGCAACCTGGTCTAGTGGGAGGTGTCCCTGCCCACGGCAGGGGGGTTGGAACTCAGTGATCTTTAAGGTTCCTTCCAACTCTAACTATTCTATGATTCTGTGAATTTGAAGGTGGTGTTTGCTGGCTTGGTGAGTTTTTCCACCAGGCATGTGAGCTCATCCAGCTTGTGCACAGCTGCAGGAGTGCTCATGCTGACATGAAGGATGGAGTAGGTGGAGGAACCATCATCCATACCACTGCACTGGCTGAAGTCCATTGAGGAGCCTCAGGCATGTCTGCACATACCTTTTGGGGACCATTTAACAGGTCCAGCCCAAAACCAGAGGCACCGGGAAAATGAAAAGTGACCAGCTGGTTAGGGGATGCCATTATCACCTGAACTGCAGGCAGGTACTAGAAATGGCAGACAGATGCTCAAGTCCTTTTGAGGATCAGGATCTCTATGCACCATTATCTGAGTGTCTGAAGTACAGCTTTGCTCCTCTTTTAATAAAAGAGGAAATTTAAATGCAAAACTTCTGTTAAGGCACATTAAGCTTTAAGACTTGAATACAACCATCAGCTCATTCGGGCTACGCTTTCCACAGCTTTTCTCGCTTAGCCAGATGACACATGCATGCTGTGTTTTAGAACTGAGCTCTGCCCTCATTTACACCAGGAACTCTCATTAAATTCAGCTGAATTCATTGAATGTAACAGGATTGCCTGGTGTAATTAATGTTTTGAGGACAAATTTTGTCCTTAGCTTTAATGCTTTAACACCATATACAGCATTCAGATGTGTAACTGACTGAATATAGGAGAGTCAAACACTTAACTTGTATATATGTTAAATCCAAACCATAAAGCGACACTGACACTCTTTTTTTTTTTTGCATTTTATAAACAGTTAACAATTTGTATGCAACCAGCAGTGATACTGTGCCTTTGCATTTAAATTTTAATTGTTCTGCTGGTCTACATGGATGTCATTTGTTTAATGTCTCACTGAGCTTAGAGGTCACCCAGTCCAAGTCCTCTCTACTGGCATTTTTATCTGACTAAAAGCTTCTACTAACAGGAGCACAGCAAACATCAGGAAATGAGACCTATGTAGTAATAGAGATGAATTAGAATTTAGAGAAACTTGGAGAACAGAGGATTATGTTTTCAGAGTGTTTCTTTTCTAATGGTTATTTGACTCTGACTGGGACCATCAGATTTTGTTCTCTGTCAATCGGAGCACAGGCTGTCATTTAGACTTGCAGTGAGACTAAAGCTGTACTGCGTCAAAAAAGGAAGCATTTTACTCCTCAGTTGTAAAGAGCCAAGTGGCTTCAGCATGCTGGACGATGGCATATCATGCCACTTTCACTTACAATCGGAAAAGACAAATCAAGCTTCCTGAAAGCACAGACAATAGTTCAACAGTCTAATGTGACACCTGACTTTCAGCTAAATGCATAAGAATCTGTTACAAAATATTAATTTGCATAATTTTACATTGTTCAATTTTTTAAGTCAAATCACAGAATAGTTTGGGTTCAGAGGGACCTTTAAAGATTGCCAAGTTCCACCCCCACTGCCATGGGCAGGGACACCTCCCACTAGACCAGGTTGCTCAAAGCCCCATCCAGCCTGGCCTTGAGCACTACCATGGATGGGGCAGCGACAATTTCCCCAGGCAGCCTCTTCCAGTGTCTCATCAACCTCACAGTAAAGAATTCTTTTCTAGTATCTAATTTGGAGTCTACCCTCGTCAATGAAAATCATTACCCCTTCTCCTGTGACTACATGCCCTGGTAAATTATTCAGTGCTCTCAAAGTCTATAGAACGATGGTGGTTACATACCAGGATTGCTTCCTATCTCCCAAGAAACCCAATGCCTGAGAAAAGTGACCTATGCGGGAGAAACCATACTACTAAAAGTACTTGTAATGAGTACAGTGAGTAACACACCAGATCAGATTAATAGTTGTGACAAACCATGAAAGAACCAGAGTGATCTCAACTGACAACACAAACTGAGAATTATTATTAAATGTTGTCTAAAACCATAGGAATATTTAAAGCAAATGTAAAACCTTATGAAGACTAAAGCAAAAGTAACCACCTTTATCTCACTCTGTTTTAATACTCACTAAAGAGAGGTAAATGGTGTTTAAACCCAACTGAAGCAGGTGGTGCTGCATCTTTCAGGTTTGAGTTTAGTAGTGGTACCTTAGGACAAGTCTATACCCAGGTGCTGCACAAGTTTAATTCAGATCCAGCTGTGCGACGCAGAGGCCAAGCCAGACACAGAAATACCAACTGATTTAAGTTCTTTGAGTTGATTGGTACATAACCAGCCATCGTATCAATGTAAAAGTATGACCCGTAAACCACACGCATCCTGTAAAAATGGAACAAATTCTCCCTCTGTGTGAGAAAAGCTGTAGGTTTACATCTTTCAAGGTGACTGGTGATTATCAGGCATCCTCATTTATTTGCAAGTCCAGCTGGCAGCAGTTTTGAACCCACCTGATTTTTCAGGACAACTGTTTGGCCCCTGTACAATATCTCCAGCTGGACAAGCATAAAAATGAGTTATTAGTTACTTAAAAATAAAGGTGGGGGTACTTTAAGATGGGGAGAATGAATTGATGCATGCTGTATAAAAAACGTTAACAAATACAGTTACAGAACTGTCCCACAGCAGTCATTTATGACAAGAAGCGACTCCAGTGGCTAAACATTAAATATCAAAACAATAAAACCCCAACTAACAGATGCATGGATTATATTCATATACAACAGCAAAGTATCTGGATTGAATCTTTACAATATGGATGAAGGGAGAAACTTGGTGCATAGATATGAAATATATGAGGTATGAAATGATACCACAGTGCTACTGTGATTCCAAAAATGTGTTCCAAGGAACGCCAGAATCAATCTATGCCGATGTTGTCACATCAGGGATAACGCCCTCGTGTCCTGCTCTGCATCATCCCATTCGCTTCCACTCTGTGTGGCTCAGCCATTGGGTACCTCCGCCTCTGTCTCTCCATCCTTTTCCATGGGAAACACTTTCTGCACAGCGTTTTCCCTCGGCACCGAGAAAGGAGAGAAACTGAGTCACATTTCCGCTCTGCCCAACTGGCAGCACAACCTTCTCTGCCCAGCAGAATGCCACAGGAGCCTAAATCCACAGGCTCTAGGACAGGCATGAGAAAGACTGCTGTAGTGTAAGAGCTGAAATAAATACACTTGCACAAGTTAAGCGGTTCCTGGCCAACCTGTGGCATCTGCTGGTGACACCCAAGTAGAGACGTTGGCCAGAGTGGGAGAGAAAGCAAGCATTAGCAGTAGTAGATATACTGAAGCAAGCATTAGTTTGGGGATGGAGAAATCCTCCACTCCTACCCACAGCTTCCCAGAATCCAAATGCTTTAATCCAAAAGATTTAATGGCGTCATAAAACCAAGAAAGTATAGGGATTACCATCATTCAGGTGATACAGTCCATCATACTGTGGGAAATTCATGCTGTGGGGGACGCTATGACACCCTCACAGGCCATCTTGGCAACCTGCCTTAGGTGGTGCTGCGTGACTGGGGGGTTGGACTAATCGACCTCCGGATGTCCCTTCCAACCTCAACCACTCTGTGATTCTGTGTGGTCGTTATGAAGTACCTCCAGAGGTAATTCTGCCCCTCTACTCTGCACTCATGAGACCCCACCTGGAGTCCTGTGTCCAGCTCTGGAGTCCTCAACAGAGAAAAGACATAGAACTGTTAGAACGGGTCCAGCGGAGGGCCACAAAGATGATTAGAGGGATGGAGCTCCTCTCCTATGAGGTCAGGCTGAGAGAGCTGGGGCTGTTCAGCCTAGAGAAGAGAAGCCTCTGGGGAGACCTTCTAGCAGCCTTCCAGTATCTGAAGGGAGCCTACAGGAGAGCAGGAGAGGGACTCTTTGTCAAGAAGTCAACTTCCCATCCCTGGAAGTGTTTAAGACCATGCTTGATGGGGCTCTGAGCAACCTGCTTTAGTGGGAGATGTCCCTGCCCATGGCAGGGGGTTTGGAACTGGATGATCTTCAAGGTCCCTTCCAACTCTAACCATTCTATGATTCCTTTGAGAGCAAAGGAATAGTGCCCAAGAGTCTGATGGGGGCCAAATGAGACACACTGAGGAGAACCAAGCAAAGTGCATTCAGAGTATAATTCCTGTAGTACGCATACTGATATTCTGTCAATAACTTCTATCTAACGAAATTAGCTCTCACGATTTGCTCACTAATTACTGAAAAACTGTAACAATCATCAAGACAATATAAGGTCAAATTCAGTTTTTCTTGTAAAAAGAATCTGAGTAACTGCCTGTCTATATATACAGAACACTGTAATGAATAATAACTAAACAGTAATAGACTTGTAGGGATGAAGCTGGCTCTAGGTCAGCCCAAAGTCTTCACAATGATAGGTGTTACAGACAACAGATTCTGCACTAAGCCACTGAATGTTCGTAATTGAATAGATTTTATTTCACATTTACACATTAGCAATAGTATATACAATTTAAAAAATCAGCCTTGCTGGAAAAAAAAAACAACAAAAAAACCAAACTTGGAAATGATCTATCCTAACTTGAGACACTGAGTATTAAAGCTATCACCCTCTTTGATAGCTACAGCCTCTAAAAGTGCCTGCTTCTTCTGCATGCTGCGGGATGACTCCAGTTCATACATCGTTGTCAAGTTGAAGAGAACACTTTCATGTAGGTAGTGTTTAGGGTCCTGCTGAACCATTCCTTCCAGTTGCCGGAGGGAATCCTTCAGTTTTCCCAGATAAAGAAGACAAACGGCAGCATTGTTATTAGCCTAGAGAAAAATATATTGCAAATATATAAATGTCTATATAGTTATGTATATTTATTTACAAGTGATGAGAGAGAAGAAACAAAAGAAATGGAGCATCTGGAGTTCCAACAGATTTACTGTGCACTAAGAATTACTGTTCTGTGTGTGTGTGTGCGCAAGTTACTAAAATACATTATCAACCATACAATCCAGTCCTTTCCTTCTTGTTTTCAAGATTTATCCCATGCCAGGAGAACCTGCTGACTTCTCTGAAATTCTAGAAGACACGAGCCTAAACCAAAATATAAACAGTATAGGACATTAGTCAGTTCATTTTGAAAGTAAACTGAAACAGATTTCAGAAACTCCGTAAGAGTCATTCTCATAGGTTCTATTTAAATGACCTTCACTGTATCTTCAGAAGTGTTCTTCTCTCTTGCTGACGTATGGAAGATCCACATAAGCAACAGGAAGAAATTATCACAAAGGAATCTACAACTGACTTCAAGTAAATTCAGCAGAGAGTGAAGCCTAAATACATCATAAACGATCAAGTCAGGTTGCATTTTCTTTTCCACAAGAAACAGGTTTTATGAGTTACCCAAAGATTCCAACAGTACAAAGTCATATACCATGTTTAGCAGCAGAAACTTTCACACATTGAGAAAGCTGCAGATAAAGGAAGAACACAGTCTTTTTTTAAAAAATTCTTTTTCTCTCCCTTACTGATCTCATGTGATTTATACTACGTGAGATTCTAAAGCCTGCAAAATGATGCAGTTCACATGCTGCTTAAAATCAGTCCCCCTGAGTCTTTAAATGGCCTTGGACCAGGCTACTGGGGGTTAAGCTGTCCCCGATCTTGGCAACGCCCTTATACAACTGTGCACTGAAAGCTGCCAAATGTAGAAAACCCAAAAGTAAATAAACATTTCTTCTTTGATCTCCTCTTGTGATGGGAATCCAAGGCTGCAAGCCTGCTGGTATGCAACATGTTAAAAATGTCATGTTTAAAATTACAATATTCCTCCAATGTTGTGTGAAATCAAGTTAATCTTATATACGCTGGCAGCTGCTGTTTCTTTTTCTGACATGCATGTCTACGCTAAAAAAAGTGAATAAAAAAAAAAAGTGCTTTTGTGAAGATCCCATAAAACGTAGTGCCTAAGTATTCGTGCCCTTCATGTAGACTGGTTCTTCATTTCCCATCCCATTCTGTATCTTACCCTTATGTAAACCAAAGCCCTTTGGCACGCATGGCACATCCCATTTTTCTATGAAGCTCTGAGCATACTCTGGGTGCTAATTAAATCCACACATGAAGCATTACAAGAATAATTTAGGTGTTCATTATAAATGTAGCAATTTGGAGATTTACCACAGCGTTGGATGAGTCGATCCTTAAAATTTCTGTGAAAAATCGATGAGCTTCTGCAAAATTATTCTGACCAAGGTGGAGAAATGCCCTAGAAAGTAAGTGACATATGAATGAGTTCTCCTCAAAAACCCAAGGTGATAATACATTTTAAAAAGAATGGACACCATTTTTTATTTTTCTTGTTATAGATGTGAGAGTTTCTGACACTTGCTCTTCACGGTGTAATTACAACCAGCAAGGAGACACTGATTTACAGACAAATGGAATGACAACTTGGTTCATTTGGCTATTACATATTCTGCCTACCAAAGCAACAGCCTTCATTGTGTTCTTATTAATTTAAATGCAGATACACTCTTTCTGGAATTACTTCTCTTCATGAAATTAGCCATGCTATATAATTTTCAGAGCACTTTTGAATAGTATTTTCTAAATATATTAAGCCAATGTGCTAACCCTTACAAACTGAGTGTCCTGTCCCCGTCCTTCCCCACCATCCTGCAGCTCCGTTTACTACAGCGTATCCCAGCATTCCTTGGAACTACCAGGCGGTAATTTTACCCCGAGATCTGATTGTAGGGTAAAGACCCAAAATAGCTTCTCCTTTCCTAAGAGTTATTTATGCAAACGTATATTGAAAAAGCAGAGTGAAAAATATGCAATGCCTGGAAGAATGGGAAAAAGCTTTGTAAAATCAACTGAAGGATCACAATTTCAATCCAGGTTAATATGACTGTCCCGAGTAACACAGATCTCCTGGGTCTATGTGCCATTCAGTCCCACTTATGACAGAGGTAGTTACATAAAAGAAAGAGAATGGGATTGTCTCATGGGTAGTCTAATGCTCACAATGCATATTTTGCAAAACTTTATTTTAGAAGTTACATTTAGCTATTAAATTATCTACCTGTTCATTAAAACCATAATTTGGCTCTGTAGTCCATCCAATTTGTGAGTCACTTTCTCAACATCTTGAAAATATTTTTCTGCAGTTTTTATGTCTCCAATCTAGACAGAAAAATCGTAAGAAAGTTACCACAACAAGAAGAAAAGAGATTATATCAATTACAAAGGATAGGAATGTGAAAACATATCAAAGTCCATCATCTAATAGTTTTGTAGCAAGCTGACTGGGTAAGATCTATTATCAAAAGAGGTATCTGAAGAGCCATGTTAAAATCATGAAAAGAACCCCAAAAGCATGTGCAGGTTTATCTAAGGCAGCATTTCTCAGCTTCTGTGGGTTGTGGAGCATTCACAGACCGTATGGCAGGAGCAGCCCATGTCCTCGTTTGGCTCTTGCTAACTGACTCTAAACAGTTTTAACCTGGAAATTAGAAGGAAGCCCTTAACCATGAGAATAATCAATTTCTAAAGCAAACTACCAGTCTGCTCCACTGGGAGCTTGATGAGTCCAAGTATAATATGCACTGAGACTAATCACACCGTATTTGTGATTTTTAAGAGTTCTCATTTCTTAGCAACATCTTGTATCTTCTTAGTAAACCTGCCAAGCTTTTAATTCTCCTTTCTTCCACAGAGGGGAAACAGTTTACTTTTGTTTTTTGTTTTCTTTTGCAAAACATTTACAAGAAAGAATTAGTTCTAATTAGTCATTTAAATGGTACATTTTTAAAGTGGTCTTCATCACTTAATCCATGTAACTTAGTAAAGAAAACATGACTTTGGTATCCAATAGTAATTATTAGCACTTTGAATAAAAATGAAAATTCCTCTTTTAACCTCAAATAATCATATTCTCTAATAAGGACCTTCCAATATACAGTGCCCTTAAGTTTGTTGTTTGTCTAGAAACCATGCTCCCTATCTTCTCAGGGACAGAACCTGGACAAAAGAAGGAAACTCTCAAATTCTTCCTTGATGAAGGCGGCAGTTACACAGTGGAACTGAGAGCCGCCTGCAGTTTGAGGCAGCAAGAAATTAAATTTTTAATGAAATGCTGGCTCTCTGAAGTCAATGGGAGCTTTACCATTACTTTTAGAGAAAACAGAATGTTGCTCTTGGCTTACATTACTAGCACAGTTTTGTACAGCATGTTCTTTGTTCATGAATGCACATCAATGTACTCCTCATATTAGAGGTGCTTTATGTTTCCCAACTTCACCAAATATCACATGGTAGGCTTTTGGGTTTTTTTTTATGTTTTGGACACTTTATCACCACACTTTGATACATGCAACAATTTTTAAATGCAACAATTATTTACTACATGGCTGTCAACAGCAGTATTACCTAGCAGATTTAGAATAAAATGCATACCTGAAGGAAAATCCTTCCAATTCCACTCAACAGCTGGGGCTCTTGCTGTGGATAGTACTTGATGACAGTGCGATAGGCATCCACAGCAAGCACATAGTCCTAAGGGGTGAAAAGCACATGATCAGATACTTAAGCTCAGCATCCTTCAGTATTTATGTTGCCTTCTTTTTAAAGGAATATTCAAACAGAATTAAAGCAGTTGCATCTTGTCAGTGAGACAGAATTTCTACCACAGTAGGCACATGTAACTGATTATAATGGTCTTTTCTCAATTATATTGGAACTTCAAATGCAGGGGATCTTCCTTTTTTATTCTTTTTCAATTGGATCATATTCTGTTTGTAGCTAAATGCTGAGAACAAAAAGTCTAAACATTTACTCTTCATCTTAGATTGTGATTTACAATGAAAGTTGATGACTGGAGCGACTGAGGTATACACACTTGAGAAGTGTCTCCTGTTTCACATATATGCGTAATTTACATGGTTTAACAAACTGGACTCCAAAGCTATAAGAACTGCTCGTGCACATGCTCTTGGGAAAAACAGAATGTGACAGAAGCTGCAATTCATGCACCTTTTCAGATGACTTGCACCGCTGCCAAGGGAAGTCAGACCTTTTCTGTCCCTCCACTCAAACTCTTGTTCCCTTCTACCATACCATGTAAAAGGAAAATGAGCAGGTAGTCTCAATAGAGAACTGATTTGGGCTACAACTAAGTGAGAGATGGGCTGGTTTGGAACTCCAGGAAGCTTTGCAAGTACAGGCCCCAGAGGCCTGCAGAAGGACTGTACTGGCAAGTGGCAACTCTGAGATCTGCCTGCTCAGGATGCAGTGTCACCGTACCCTCCAGATAATGACCAGCTGACAGAGGATTAAACAACATCATGGTCCAGTTTACCCCAGGAAAGAAAAGCCTCTGTGGCTGGTTACTGTGGCCCAGATGTTTCACGGTTAAACTGCAGCAATTCAATGATCTGGGCAGTAAATGACTTTTAGAGGCTGACTACGTGGTCTGTTGCAGGGATACGCGAGAAACTCCGCAGGTGCTTCATGCAGACTGGAGGACACGGGGCACAGGACTGCACAAGCCTCAGCTCGTCTTGGAGCAATCCAGAGCAAAAGCAGAAAAAACCCTGCATTTGATTGTAAGAGCCAGGCATCTGCAAAGACAGAAGACTCCCTGTGCTGTACGGATTTGGTGCTTCCTGACAGTACTGCCCTTCAACTTAATACCAGAATTTGTAGTGGGTGTTAGGAAGCAAAAGACATCAAAGAATAATCTTTCAAAACTGCACAGACGTCTTGGGATACTGCCTACCCGACCATTTTTCTTGGTCAAATTACAGTGCTCATTTAACTTGTCTCTGATGTGATCACAGCTACTGGTGAAAGTACTTATTCTTCATCTGCTGCTTAGTCTGAGGTGGCAATGTGCCCCAGGTATAATGAATTTATTTTCCCTGAGGTCACACTTCAAAGGATTGAACTGTACTTGACCCATGCACCAGGTCACCATTTGGAATGTAATAATTGTTTCATACACAAAAAAATCAAGAGAAGTCTGTAAAGTCTTATCTGTCTCTGAGAGAAATTGCACGTCCTGTAAGAAAAGAGACTGACCTGAACAGCCCAGGAGGCACTCTGCAGGACCCTTGTTTTGCAAACAACTTGTATATTGTGGGTATAAGAATTAAATCTGGTTAATTATTAACATGTAGAGTTTATTCCAAATCTAGTGTGCCATGCCACGTTCATGCTTGTTATTTGTAATGGAAAGAGTTCAGAACAAAGACAACAGGCGATATACACAAACACATACTTATATAAATTCCTGATTTATTTAGAATTCAGAACTCAAATGTGACAAAGTTTATGCTACCAACATTTTGGATAAATTTATGACTTAGGAAAAGCTTGATTTCCACTGTAACAGCTTTCACTAAAGGACTTAATTGATCATGGAGTCCTAGGCATAAAAAACTTGGAATAGGGACCCTCTGAACTGGCTCCTTAGAGGAACGCCAGCCACACTTGTATTAACTATTAATACCTGGAGAAGAGTAGATTATAAAATCTGAAGGATTGTATATGACTGTGAATTTTATCCCTTTAAACCTAAAATGTGCTCACTGGAGAAATAGTTTTATTATATAAAATTTTAGCTTTTGTGCTCTATGTCTTCCATTCTGTGGTGTGAAGTTGCCCCTTCCCCAACACTAAGGCTCACACACACTACCAGGCTTAGACTACACAGCCATGAGAGACAGGGGCTTTACAGTCACATCCCCAAACTGATATAGAAACCATGCCCAGGAGATCATCCAGTCAAGCTGACAGAAAAGTGCTTCTGTCAGCTTAGGTTACTGCAGGAAAGTCTTGGCCAGAATCAGCTGCACGAGGGGGCAGTATTTGCACAATTATGACACCACAGGCTCCTGAATTTAGGTACCAACCAGCCTCGGTAGGAACAAGCAGTCAAATCTTGGAGGCTCATGCTACAGTGGCTTCATAGTCTTGGCCTCTTCAGGCAAAGAAACCCTCTTCTCCTTTTGCATACCCTAGCAATTATAAATATCTAAAGGGTGTGTGTCAAGAGGATGGGGCCAGACTCTTTTCAGTGGTGCCCAGTGAATGGACAAGGGGCAATGGGCACAAACTAGAACACAGGAAATTCCGTCTCAACGTGAGGAAAAACTTCTTTATTTGGAGGGTGACAGCACTGGAACAGGCTGCCCAAGGAGGTGGTGGAGTCTCCTTTTCTGGAGATATTCTAAACCCTCCTGGATATGTTTCTGTCCAGCCTCCTCTAGGTGAACCTGCTTTGGTGGCAGGGGCTGGACTAGATGATCTCCAAGGGTCCTTTCTACTCCCTACTATTCTGTGATTCTGTGATCAAGTCACTGTCCATCAGCATATGCACTATAACTAGGAGTACATCAACATTCACACCTAAAATGTGAGAGCAGAGGTGAAGCATTAAGTGTTTATGCACTGTATTTGTGGATATGGCACCCAGAGAGCATCTGTGCTTATCTACCCTATGCCTTGCAGTATGTATCAAGGGAATGGGACACATTTCTCACAGGAGATCACAGAATGATATGGGGTTGGAAGGGACCTCTGGAGATAATCTAGTCCAACCCCCCTGTCAAAGCAGGTCCTCCTACAGCAGGTTGTGCAGGAACTTGTGCAGAGGGGTTTTGAATGTCTCCAGAGACAGAGACTCCACCATCTCTCTGGGCAGCCTGTTCCAGAGCTCTGCCACCCTCAAAGTGAAAAAATTCCTCCTCACGTTTAGATGGAACTTCTCATGTACAAGTTTGTGCCCATTTCCTCTTGTCCTTTCACTGGGCACCACTGAAAAAAGACTGGCCCCTTCCTCTTGACATCCACCCTTTAAGTATTCATAAATGTTACTCAGATCCCCCCTCAGCCTTCTCTTCTCCAGACTACAAAGACCCAAGTCCCTCAGCCTTTCCTGGTAAGAGAGATGCTCCAGGGCTCTAGTCATCTTGGTGGTCCTGAGATGACAAGACACTAGGTTATATATGTCCAAAGCAACTCCTAAGCATAGGTAAGGATGGCCCCAGGATGAAACTGTTAAACATTATCACAATATCCAGGCACACTTCTAAATACAATCTCATTTTGTAGTTACTACAGGATCCCACAGTGAATTTTATGCATTTAGTCTTCCCCCACACTACCATGGAAGCAGTAGTAGACTTCTAGAGTCTTCTACATGGGATACAGAATGATACTATTCCACAGTAAGTTATAAAAGCATCCTGTCTGACAGTTCCTTATGAAGGAGCATATTGTACAGTGGATGAGATTTGCTCTCATTTACAAAAGAATTTGTTTTCATTCCCAGTTGTCCAAATTAGTGACATCAAAAATTATGAGAATAATAAATAGATACGCTCCCAGAGGGCTGAAGTTGTGGTTGATGCAAACTGTGGTTGTGAGGAGTAAGACATATTAGGTACTGCTAGTAAAAAAAACAGTTACTACAGCCTGTGATCTTAAGACTGAAAGGTGGGGCTGATGCATTGTCATAGTCCTTAATATCCAAAGATTGAGAGTTTTAAGGTTTTCCACACCTTCATAAAATGAGTCCTCAAAGAAGGACTGAAGTTATACAATTCAGGACACGAGTGAAAGTTGGCCTGTGGTTTTGTAATTCAGTATCTCTTTTATTATGAAAATTTGGAGCTAACATTAAACACACTCATCCAAAATAGTTCTAGCAAGCCACTGGATCTACTTGCAAATGGCAAGTGGGGTTTGATTTCCTTTGATGCACTGCAGCATAACTGTATTTCCCTTCACGGTTACCGCATTATACATTTTCATGTTTCCCTCACCACCACTGATAATATTTTAAGTACTTAAAATATTTATTATGAGGTGTTAGAAATAACACACAAGACCACGACGTGCAAAATGCTGAGAGCGGGTTCAATAAACCCTAGGCTAAAAATCAGCTTTAGTTATACAGAGTGCATTGTTCATAAATGCTGTATTTTAGGAAGAGAGACAGGGATAACTCATCTTTCCTTTCCATTTAGTGCACCCATTGAAGGGGCACGAAAGCAGAGATTCAGAGTTAGGAACCCAAAGAGCAGCACCGCAGCACAATTAGGCAAAAGACATGATGATTCACGCAGTCTTTCTCCTTTAAATCATAGAGGAATCAAAAGCCTTAGGCATCAGTCCCGTCATTAGTACAAGCTGTTACCTTCTCCTTTGTACAGTTTTAATTGTATTAGACCCAAATTAAAATAAATTCTAATGCTTTTGTTTTTATGAAGGGCTAGTGCTATAAAAGCTAAGGCAACGCTGAAAGAAATGTAAGAAGTGCAAAATGTGCCTTTAATTAGAGTGCGTTTATAATATATGGAAAGTACTTAAGTGTTTATTCCTCAGAGAGGTAAAATTCTGGTAAGAGAACGTCAAAAACAATTTCAGCTCAGATGAAAAGAACTTAAAAAGTTTTCAAGACGCTTCCATAGTGATTTAGTAAAATGACAGATGTTTTGCAATTAGATTGTTGAAATGAAGCAATGCACACCATCAGTTGCATTTTAAATTGATATTCCCTCGTGCTGCTATATTCAGGGTATGCTTTCATAGTGACTTACACCCACAGCTCTTGTAAATGCAAGTCTGTAGTGACACGTTACACCGTCTCCCCTTCCCTTTCTGCTGTATTTCCACCTCCTCCCTTACATTGCCCTCGTTCACATGAAACGGGAAAAGCTGATTCAGTTGGTATGACTGAGATTTGGCATTTCTTTGGTTTTTTTTTCCTGTTTAAGTCCAATAATGGCACATGAAAGGAAACTACAACACATCTAAGAAAGGCTGTACAAAGAAAAGGGGATGAACTAGGAAAGGCCATATAGTAAGACTGCCTCAAACTGCTACCCAACGGGATCATCAGTCGCACGGATAAAGGGAGAGGGAGACAGCAGGTGGAATTCAGGATCCAGGAAAAATGGTCCCAGGGTAAAGGAGATGTGTGGTTTGTCTCCTGTTCCACTGTAGGTTTCCTGCGCAAATCTGGGGGAACCACTTCTTTGCACCTCACTCACTATTCTTCACCAAACAATATATCCCTCCATCTGAGGAATTTAATGAGGTGTTTAGCTGTGCAATTAATGAAGCCATATTTAAAAAGACAAAAAAAAATATTGCGCTACATAAACAGAATTCCTTGAGTCAGATAAGAAAGGCAGAAGAGAGATGACATGAAATAAACCTATTTAGAGGCGAGAATAACTGAAATAGATTTAAATAGTTACAGGTTGAATATCTAATCAAAGTCCTATCCTGACAAGATTGTTCCCTATTAAATACTACTGAAGTTTTTTGGCCATAGAAAGAGGTTAGTAAAAATACAATAATAATTTTTTCTTTTTTTACCAGTGTCACATAATTTTACTTTAATAAATAATTATTATTAATCCACTAATAGCAGAAGCTATTCCATTCACCTAATAGTCCTTGGGGATGAAACATTACCATTTTGCAATATCATAAATATTCACTAGATGGCAACAGACGGCACTGTCTTGGAGAAGGAAATCAGTTGTGGTTTTTTTTTTTTAAATTACATACACTTGAAATATTTGAATAAAAACAAGTGCAGTTTTTAATGTGTATTACACAGCAGCAAAAAAAATATTGTAAATATGTTAAAGTCTTTTCAATTGATATAGCTGTTCATAAGAGAATTAACCAAAGCGTGTTTAAAATTATTTGAAGATACAGTTTCATATTCTACAAGGTGGAGAGGATGATTACAGCATTGCTGCCTGTTAGAATGGTCTCAAAAATTATCAAATTTATAAATACCCAATATAGTTCTCTCACAGAGGATCTGTCACATAAGGAGAAAAATTAACTTAATTTACTACTCTGATTTTAACTGCAACATGACTATGTTTGAAAAAATGCAGTGAAATGCAAATTCGAGATGGAAGTAATTATGCATGAACATGCAGTTGTGGGTAATCTGGAATTTATTGCAGAACCATAAATTTTTAACTTAACAGCTGTGAGACAGGCCCAAAATACAACTGGTCTTATGAAGTATCTGAGCTGCAGCATTTCTGCAGTACCATTTCCAAAAAGGTGATACTTGGAGTTCACAAATATATTTCTATTACTAGAAGAAAATAGCACTAAGAGGACCAAAGCAGAAGAAAGTTGAGAACTGTGCATGCGCATGGGTTTGTGTGCACATGAGAAGAAAAACACTGAAAGTGTTAAAAACCATTCGCAGTCAAAAGTAAAGATAACTTCTTCAAAAAATGTATTACCAGCATTTTCCTATTTCTATATTTGTACTTTTTTTTAGGACGACAACTTGTGGTTTCCTCTGCTTGCTTTCTGAAAAAGAAAGTTCCATAAAAACTGAACCCATGTCAAGTAACTACTTCAAACACAAATGATTACTAATTCTTAAAAATACCTCATGGCTTAATGGACAATTATTTCTATTCAAGACAGAAAAGCTCTGATCACAACATCATTATGAATACAGATTTCTGGTGTCCATAATTCTCATGAAAAGGATACTCCAATTCATGTCAAGCAGTATTTTGACAACGATCTTATCTAAAAAATACATGCTTTTTGAAGTACTGTAATATGAAGAATGAAGAAGCCCTGTTTGGGAAGCAGCTTAGTAAATATCAGAGGGTCAGGTTTGGCAAGACCTTGGGCAACCAAAGAGCAGGGAGCAAGGAGTGCAAATCTTGGCCCCTGAAGATTATACTGCTGATAGCTCTGCTCCGAGGCTGTTGCTGCTAATTGATTTCTGAAGTACAGTTAAACTCAGGACAACAGCAGGTTGCTGCAAGAATGGCAAGAGCCCTGTTCCCCTGACTGAAGTGAACGGCAGAAGAAGTTTTATTTCTTCTTCTTGAATACAAGGAGAAGCTGAAAGTGTTGCACACCAAATTGAGTCCAATTGGTTAAAAATTTAGGAGGAATCAAGGGGAAAAAACACAACAGTGGAAACTAGTTCTGCTTTATCCCTTGCTCTTCCACCCCTACCTACTAGTGAGGATTTAAACTTGGAAGAAGGTGTCTTGCAATTGAGATAGGTTGACAAGGGAGGACGTATTTAGATGTCCTGGATCTTCATCCTATACAGTACGATGAAGGCTACAGTATTATTAATGCTCACAAACAGATCAACATTCCTAGCGCACAGTTTGAAAAAGACAGAGCACATAATTGCTTTTAATTACAGCATTTAGTTAAGTGTTTGAAAAATTCAATTTAAAAATGCAAATTCTGTATTGTTATTGCATGTTCTCCGGGATGATTTGGGGAGAAGTACAGATATGTTCCCAAAGAACATTACTGCAAATGGTTATCTATTAAATAAGACATTATTAAGTCTAATTAATTCTTCACTAACCAAAACCTCCATGCACATCAGCTAGTCTTCCCTTATCTATGCACCAGTAATTCTCTTGCACTTTCTCTGACGTTCTATTCGGGAATATACGGTACCTCTGCAGTTGCTGCCACCCACGTACCTTCATCATTAGCAGACAGTTTGCCATGGAGTACATCACCCGGCCCAGACGTGACCTCCACAGCTGAACAGAGGCTGCAAAGTAAGAGCAGCTTGTGAATTTGCACAAATAAATTAGAGGTTCTTTCTTGCCATCAATTATTGGTTCTATGAATTACGATTTTGAAAGATCCCCCTCATTAACACCACTGGGTTTTAGCCTAGAATTTTTAATTCTCAGCCATGCGGCACAATCAGATGGAAAATTCTGCATCTCTCTGAGGGAATAGCTCAAGCGGCTCTGGGGACCGTACACGATGCACAACGCAGGGCAATCAACAGCCGCTCAGCTCGGAGCTCAGGCCAAATATTAAACATTAAAAAAAGCCACACATTTTTCCATTATTGGAACAAAAGGTGCATAAAAAGATTCAAGTGATAATGAGCATCAGTTTAAAAACATGTAATCTACAGCATTAAATGTGATAAACTCAAAAATCAAACACAGCTAAAATGTCATTTCGGAGCCAAAACACGCAGGGTGAGAACTGTCTGAATCTGGGACTGTTTGTGCTCGCCTCTGGCTTAGAGATACGCTGGAAAAAAATCTGCCAAGCCTGTCTGCTCTCCCCATGCTCCGGGAGCTTGCAGGCATTAAAAGCTGCAGCAGCAGCATTCTCTGTTGCTCTGCAGACAGACTCCTCATGTTTTAAGAGAACAGTTCACATACATCCTTATTTTCTCTTGTGTTACAGCGCCCCAGATCAATGCTAGAAACATTCCTCTAATCCTCAAAAAATAAACATTAGGAGTATTAATTTAGTACATTGGGAAAATGAATGTATCTCAGTCAATCATCCGTCAAGGTCACTGTAATGATTTGAAAGGGGGGGAGGAAAGGGAGAAGAGGCTATTTCAGTGAGATAGTGATAACTGAGACCACTCATTTGTATCAATAATGTAGTCTCTGATGAAAGCATGGCAGGTCGCATAGATAATTCTTTCAGCACACATAAATGCCATTACAAATAAGAAGACAGCTTGGTGAATTGTCTACTCCCCTTCCTAAAATGAAAAAACTCCTTCAATCCTCTCCAACAACAAGACAAAAGCCCCCAACCTATGAGTATTTCCAAATTATCTTTGTCAAGAGGAGCGTAACGTGGGACCTCAGACTGAACCCACTGTACCTTAAAATCACTCGTTACTCGTAGCTTTTGTTTTAGAAATTCCCCCTTGACCGCACATCCCCATTGCTATCAATGGAAAGGATGCTGTAAACCACAAGAAAGTATTTTATGCTACGTTTCTGTTCTTCTTTCCTTGTGGGTATCTGTAAAACCTGGACCTAATTAAGTAGCTCTCCTTTATGATTGCAGTTACGTTAATCTCTCCTGCTTGCATGTCCTTATAGTTTTGTAACCATGTTCAGCTTTTTAGGACTTCGGTGACAACAAATTAGACGCTGATTCCTGCAGTGGAGGTATCTAGGTTTCCTGCTAACAATGCAACAGCACCAGCCACGGTTCTCAAAAAGGACTGCAAAGCAGACAGACCAGGTGTTTCCAGTCTGTGCTATAAACTGAACAGCAACCTGATCTAGAAATGCTGCAGCCCCACGGGATGAGGCTTCTTAGCACTGATAGGAAGGGGTTAAAGGGAACCTGTAAAGCAGTAAACAAAACTGAGAACCCAACCACTGATCACTGTATGTTTCTAAATGCCTGAAACTCACTCTGCGGGTCCATGCAGCCATGCTTCCACACCAATCATTTGGTTTTCCTTGTTATTTATCAAGGGCTCCATACTCCACACTGCCTTTCGTTTCAATAGGAGCTCTGTGCACTGAGAAGTCGCAAAATTAGGATCTTACAGAATGCGTTACCAGGCAAGTGGTGCAATGCTAAATCTCTGCGCCTGTTGAAAAACTGGCACTATGTTCCAGAGTTGAGGAGATGTACATGATAAGTCGATTGGTGTGGCATCTTCTTACACCAGCAGCAAGGAAATTACATGCTAAGCATAATCCCTATAATGAATTAAGGCTGTCTTCACATAAAGTTAATAAGGTCTGCTTCAGCTAGTCTCACATGAAAAAAAGCAAAGCCATTATCAGCCTCCTGGAGCTCCAATTGCAGGCAAGAAGCAGACAGGGAGCAGACCTGGCTGACCTCCACTGACAACAGCAGTCAACACTCTCAGCAAAGGTCCCACGGGCTTTTTGGCAGTCTTAAGCCTATAGGCAGCTGCACAGCAGCCATGTGAAGCTCTCTCCAAATTTTCAGCTGCTTTGTCCCTTGGTAACTAGTAGCTGCTGCTTTTCTAACTACGCCTCCTCCTGAGCTCATCTCAGCTCTAAAGCAGCAGCAGCAGAGAGGAAAAGCAAGGAGCCAGAAACTCAGGAGTGAAACAGACTGCAGGATGCAGGATTACAACACAGCTAGGAACAAGTCCTTGTACCCTACAGGAGGATCAGTGCCTTGGTTTTAAAGGGGTAAAAAGGAAAAGAATGTGAGGATAATGACAAAAATGAAGGTAGAAAGGGGAAAAGAAGGTAGGTGAACAGAGGCAAGAAGAACAGTAGTTACAAGGAGAGAAGAAATGAAACTGCTGGAGTGCTGTGGATAAATCATCAGTATCAGACGATTTCTTTTTCTTAACCTTTTTGAGAAGAGGAGCAAATGTATTTGACTATATTTGCAAATGCCTTTATGATATATGTCACTTACATGTGTATGCAGTTTTAGACCAAATCTAGACTGTGCATTAAATCAAGTACAGTAACACATTAAAGCTGCTTTACCTCCAGTCAATTTGAGTATCAGGCAGAAGAGTTCAGACAGGTCTTCACCCTTTCATATAGATATTGGTTTATAGAATTGTTTGTAATAATGTTTTAACTCTACTCAGCCTCTTCCTGTCTCAGAGGCAGACTTTTGCTTCCCACAGGCTCTAGTGAATGCTATTCTAGAACTAAGCTGCTAAGATTTCCTTAGACTACTAGCTGAAGCTGAAAGGCTTTTGTTTTCTTGGTATTTAACTTGCTAGGCACCACAAGTGGTTCATATAATCCATAACAATGCCCCAAATGTCACCTCTTGTCCAATTCTTAAGTGTGCTCAAATGACCTCATTAGTATAAATTCTGTCAAAAACAACCCCGCCCCCAGGATAACTAATTTGTCCTGAGATGACCCTTCAGTTATACATCTTACACTATTGAAGTTAAATAACTAAGATGGAAGGAACAAGAAGAAAACATAACTGCATGAAAATCATGAAAATGACAATGTAAATTTACGTCATCTAAATCTTATTCTACAAAGGAACTTGGGTATTTCAAGAGCCTAAGTACCACACAGCTACAATGAGGATCAGCCATCTATGTAACCACATCCTAGGTCAGAGTCGCCTCTGTATGATGGCAGTTTGACCTAAAGAATTTCAGTGGACTTCAGACATGAGGCCAGTCAGCCAAGGTTTAAGATGAAGCATCCATCTAGCCATGACAGTAATACTTATATATTCATCACTGAAGGACAGCAGCCATGTTCTTTGTTTCCTCTAAGTAGGAAAAAAAAATTGGTTCAGCACATCAGTTTGATCAAGGGCAAAGCTGTGAAATTAATTCCAGCAAACAGAAGTACAAGGTGTATCATTTCAGACGCTGAGCAGGCTACGAGATTACAAAAGTACTGTTTTAACAACTCTGGGGCACTCTTGTGAAAACTTCTGGCGCACTTAGACAAGCGATAAAAACACACTGCCTGTGAAAAAAATGTTTAAAGAATACCTA
This sequence comes from Pedionomus torquatus, assembly GCA_013398155.1. NCBI lineage: Eukaryota > Metazoa > Chordata > Aves > Charadriiformes > Pedionomidae > Pedionomus > Pedionomus torquatus. The sequence continues at coordinate 31,172 of VZRU01014285.1, forward strand.
CCTTGTCTGTTCTCCTGTGTAATGTTAGTCATACTTCCATCTTCAGCTAAGCCTTGCTCCAAATTTTCTAATATCTGTAGTAAATTTTATAAAGTAACCAACATGAGTTTAGACAGCACTATATATTAAATGCAAATTATCTACAATTGACAGTCTACATGTAAACCAATTCAAGCAGGAATGTTTCACCAAGGTACAGTTCAAAATTACTGATTATTACTGTAGCTAGATCAATTGCACAAAGGAAGAAAGCCGTTGTACAGTAGAAGGATGTTAGAGTTCAGGTTTATGATACTTACAGAAAATTAAATGTCAGCACACTCTAGGGACATGCACGTTTTGTTAAGCAAAACATGAAATATGCTTCACCAGAAAATGAATGTTAAGGATCACAAAGAAAGTCAAACTGATTTTTCATAAAAAGCTACTGCCTCCTAACTCCCCCCTCCTCCCCAGGCATGGGCTCTGGTTTCAGGCTTTTGACCTTAATGAAATATTCCTCTTGGTCTTACTGTAATTTTCTTCTCAAAGTTTGGGGCTTATCGCTTCTTTTTATTTGTTGTAGATTTTTTAAATGATGTAAACAGTTGAGTGAATGAAACATTTGTTGTATTATTAGAATGAATATGTATACTTAATGAAGCTGTATCTTAAGCACTTTTACAATACGTACAGAGGGTTCCATTTGAAATGCAAGCCAACTTTCCTGTTTGTAATCCCATTAGAAAAATGGGATTTTCTCCAAATTTCTCTTCTGATTCCCACGGATCACCCATTTTTCCCATTAAAGACTTAGAACTCTGGTTGTAGAACAAAGCTTGAGATTTTCTTCACAAAACTGTTAAGGTCACTTGCTCTTTCATCAGCTCCTGTGGTTAGCCAATTTGGGAAATACAAGGCACTTCCTCTTCCGAGGACTGAGTGCACTTCCGAACACAGAGCTCTCAGCTTCTCTCACTAAAAGTAGTAATTTGGATTTTTTTCCTACACCAGCAAAGTGTTCCAGATGTGCTTTATAAGAGAACACTTAAAAACAACACAGGAAAACCTCCAAAGCAAAGACAAGTGGAATTAATCTGGCCTCAAGAGCACGCTGATGCCTTCTACAGCTAATTGGTACCTCCAGAAAGCAAGTTCATGCCACCTATTTTAGACATCTTAAGGTGGAAGAAATTGTCCTAGGAGATGCCAAGCTCTTTTCACAGACTAGAGTAAAAGCTTGAATTTGGGTGCTATAAATTTTGCTGCAAGGAACTTCAGAGCAAGGAGAGACATATGATGAAACGACAGCAGTTACTGCATGCCAGCTGAGCCAAAGTAATTCTCCTGATAAGAAGTGCTAGCCTGTGACAAATAGAAGGTAGTATGATTTAGTGTAAACCTTGTTCACACAGGTCTATGCAAAGTTGCCTTACCTCGAATTCTGAGAGCCTAGGAGCATAGACCAGAACATACTACCTGGTAAGCAGCACTTTATGAGAACCCAGTGGCATGTCTGCGAGACTGAATCTCAGTCCCACTCTCAAAAGCAGAGTGGCCACTTAGAAATCACTTAGAAACCAAAGCACCACATTTAGGTGCTAAATGCCTAGTGTATAATGAGGTGCCCCGTCAGAGAAAAGATTCCACTCATCTGCCACAAACCAAAATGACCTTATGGTCTATTTTCTGTCCAGTCTAAAACCCACAATCTTCCTCTTCCCCTGAAAAACACTTAGTGACCACTTCTCAGTATGGATCTGAGGTCTTACTCTTGAAATAGTCAAAACAACAAGGTGCCTTTATCAGCAAGACATGCTGTCTTTCTCAAAAAGACAATGGCCCTTGTCTGAAAATGTGCTCACTAACATTATAAAAAAAGATAAAAATAGATATTAGCATACAATTAAAGTACTATATTAACTATTCTGTGACTCTACTTGGGGATACCTAGCCACCACCTAAAGCTCAATGTAATTAAAACAGACATTGGCGGCGATTTGAGGCTAAGTGGTTTATTCCCTAGGTTTATCTCCTTTTGCCCTACTGAAGTATAGGAACATCATCTGCAGTCTTCCAATATTTGGGTATTTCCTCAGTTTTCCAAGAATTGTTTAATAATAATAATTCAATAGCGATTCAGGTAGTTCCTCAATGTAAGCCATCCAGGTTCGTTGACAAGAAAGACTTAATTTTAGCAAATCCCTTCATCCCACTTTTCCACACATGGTATAATGCTTATTCTAGCAATATCACATGGGATAGCTCTAAACATTCTTGTTTTGCAATATAAAGAGAAATATTAGTGAAGCCTTCTACCATCTACATTAAACATCAATTTTATTTATGACTTTTTCTTGTTTTGAGTATTTATAAATACACACTCATTAGTTTTACTGGCCAGTATTATTTCACTGATTCTTCCATTTAATTCCCTATCAATTGCTTGTATACTGTTACCCTATGTGCACCACCAAACCAAAACCAATCAGTAGCAAAGAGACTGAAAAAGTCATCAATTTGGACGTGAAACAGCAGACCAGGAGATAAGAAGTGTGCCTATGGAAGGGTCAGGCAGGAACAGAACTACTAATGAAGGAGAGGGGTGGAACTACAGAGGGAGAAGCTGATGGACAAACAGCACAAAGTATTTTTGAAAAGTTTTGCAGAGGCTATTTTAGTAAAGCAAGGCTGTTAACCCACTTGGCACTGTTCCACCCACCTGGCAGAAGAGGCCAGTACAGCTCTGCCACTTGGAAGATTAGGGCTAAAAAGAAAAATAGGCTACACTCTGAGATGTGTGTATTTCCAGGAGCTCTCTTAGGTACAAACAAGAGAGGAGTTTAATTAGTGGCATTAGCACTGAAGTGATCACATCTATATTTTTAAAGGAATACTTGAAAAGAACAGACTCTTTTGTGATTTAAATTACTATTGTTGCTCTTACTGTTTGGTGAGCATTTATTTTAAGGCAGACCTATAAAGGCAACAATTCATTGATGTAATTAATGGGAAGTCATTGAGGCTGGCTAGGAAGACCAATAACACAGACACAGTAACAATTTCACTGGATTCCTCCCCCAAGCAATAATAGGCATTTGGCATTACAGATTACTTCTTTCCCCAATGTTGCACCCATAAGCAGAAATTTAAAACATCCTATCAGATCTTCATGACAAATTTGCAGGAATACTGGAAAAGTTAAAAACTTTACTGTCAACGCAAGGAAAATAAAACCTATGTTTGGCACTCAACCTCCAATCCTGCTTCAGGCACCAGAAATACATATGTAGATGGGAGCCAAAGAAACCAAGTTACCAAAATAATCACAAAGTATGTTAGATATTGAAGCCGAATAGCTAATCCACAGTTGGCAAGTGCCTGTAGAACGTGTACAATAAAAAGCAAGAGGGAATTTAGCAGGTTAAAAAGAGGTATCAGATACAAATAACACAATTACATTAAGGAAGAGAAATAAAATAGGAAGACAAATTTTCTTATGATAAGGCGGCATTAGCATTAGCCTCCCAGGGGATGTGGCCTCAGCTCCATAGGCTGCCTCATTAAAAACTAGAAAACAACCTTGCATTGCAGAGAGACAGACTAGGTGAGCTAATAGGTCTTTTCTCTCTTCTAGCATTTATGACTCCAAGATCATCTCATTTACATAATGACTATTCGTACGCCCTTCTGTAAATACAGATGACCAAAGATTATTTTTCCACTTTTTAAAATCGAGAAGCAAAACACTAAAGGCTTTTGGTTGAAAGCTCCCCAATTAATTCTGTTATAACCCAAATCGTTCCCAAGTGTCATATACAACTGTTAAGACTAATGAGTGTACATCCTTTATGTTATTTTCTTGGTTATGCCATGGGTTTTCGTAAGTATTATGCACTTTATTCTTGAAAAGTCCAGATGAGATTGAGATTACTCAACTAACAGCATTCTATACAAAACCCAAAACATATATATAAGCAATGTTTTTTGTCAGCCAATCCTGACTTCCAACAGTTAAATTATCACCAATTTACAACTGTTTTAAAAAAATATTTATCTTTACAATATTTATCTTTCACACTCTTGTTTCTACAGTTGTCTTTGAATTGCTCCAAAAGACAATGTATTTAATTGAATGCAAACAAATGAAGTAATCTGCAATGAGGTGTCTGGAATAACTAATCAGAAATAGTCCCTTGTGAAGGATGGTACGTTTTATTTTCTCGTTTGTAGCTTTTTGTGTACTGTATTTTAAAAAGGAGCATCCATCAGCACAGACAATGGCTTGTCCTGACTACTGTATCCTGGCTCTAGTGGAAGCTTTCAGAAGCAAAGGGAGATCATTCCCTTTCTCCCTACAGCTGAACACAGCAACCTGGAAGAAACTTTGCAAGCTCAGGCACAGGAAGGCAGAGAGAAAGAGAAGGCAATCTGCAACCAACAGCAAGTGCAAAGAGGGGACTCCTCAAAAGAGCATGTGGAAGCTCTTGAGCCAGCCTCAAAGAAGCTTTCCTCAAGGGCACAAGGGACGACACAGAATTTATAGTGTTCTAGGCCACTAGAAGTTGATGGAGTGAGAACACGAGTAAGCAGATCTGTTCTTGAAGAACTTAACAGGCAGGGAAATATGTATACATTAATTTGTAAGTCTCCTTTATTTCTACTTGATCTTCTCCAGCATATCACGTTTCCCTTATTTAAACAAATAATCAGCCTAGTTCATGTTCAAACAAAATCTTGTATTATAGTTTGAAAGCTTCATTGGTAAACTGGGTGTGCTCTGAGGATATGCACTTCAAGTAAAAGAGTGCGGGCAGAGCCCCAGGTTGTAGATGACTTTAAGGTCTCAAAGAAAGAGGAGAGGAGTAAGCTTCTTTTTGCTTTCATTCCTCTATTGACCTGATAATCTTTAATCTGTGGAGAATCATGACTGGTCACACTGTAACTGAGATAAGGTCTATTCGAAAATCAAGCCAGATGGCTGATGGCTCAGTACTCACTTCCTTGACCGAATTCATACCACTTATTCTCTCTGCTACAAGATAAAGGAACTTAGAAACTAGTCAAATTTTTGGAATACAGTAGCATCTTCATGACTGAGCAGAGACTCAATGCTGCACCTGATATCAGATTGCATAAAAAGAAGATGTGAAACAGCTGATCTGTTGCAGACTGGAGTAGGTGAATGTCAGCAGAAGCACTGTGAAATTCTTCAACAGGGTAGAACAGGGGTATGACATTTCCAAGAAGGAATACTTTATGTCAAATTGAGGACAACTGTTTATGAAGGAAAAGGCTGGAGAGAACAGCCTGTCAGCAATATTATTAGATGAGATGGTCGTGAACAGGTAACAGCATTCATGAAGTGCTAAAAAGTAGCACTTCTTGGTCCAAATTGGATAGATCTCTCAACTGTTTCCAAATCAATTCTTTCCAACTGTAACAAATGCCACATTCATCTTTTATTACCTAAACTTTTCATCTTTTTCCCTCATAATAAAAAACATGATTTTTTTTTACTGTAAACATTTGGTCATCCTAGTCACTACTATGCTAGAAGCAAGCTGATTTTATATACGTAAGGCCATTATAGTAAACAACTGGCAATTATCAAATCCCTTTACTCTGTTATCCACATTATTTTTAGGAGTAAATATAGGAACCTTCCACAGAATACAGAAAAAAAAATTAATCACATATATTTATCTTACATACAGTTTTGAAATTTCAAGTGTTGTAGATAAAATAATAATGTTGCATTTCATCTAGAATTTACCACATTGTAACATTCATAGTCACTGCTGCATTAGACTATCTAGGAGAGATTTCTGTAAAAAACATTTAAGGATGAATGATCAACAATCAGGATACCAGGCTTAGTGAATATGGTTACCGGCCACAACATCATCATTCAAATTTCAGCACTGACAAATTCCATGTTACAATTTAGGCCATAACTTTGGATTATAGCACTTGACAAAACAAAACAAAAAAACCCCACCAAAACAAATCCAGCAGGTTGTGTTTATATTCCCAAATGACTGTTTCCAAAACCAGCTACTCAGGCTACTGAAGAATCCAGAGTGTTTTGAAGGATCGAGATCATTAACAACCGTGTTTTGAGCTACCTGGATACAGCTAAGTGAGGAAAGCAAGCTCTCCTACTTGCCCTTAAACATAGCTGCTCACTGTTCTCCGTGTCTTGTCTGGTAAAGGCACAAGAACTATGGAGAACTATGGTGCCCTCTGTTCTACTCATTTTGGTCAGAGCTACCACAGAGGAGAGAAGGATGTATCCTAAAATGGAAGCACTTAATTACTTCTGTTACTGAGTACCTTACTTGCATCAAGATGAAGTACAAAATGTCATCATTGAAACTCAATGTTCTTTGCAAGTAGAATAAAATAGATTTCTTAAACATTAAGAAACATTAGCGCATAGAGAAGCCGTTACCTTGGTGCAGATTATCTTCATACTATGCAGTCTGTCAAGTGACTCCTGAGGATTACCTAGGTACTGAGGAAGCTCAGCATGTAAAATCCGCATGGAGAAAGGAACCATGGAACCTAGAAACATAATTAATTTTATTAAATGTGTTTGCTATAATGATCAGTTTGTGATTTGCCTACATTAGACAAAGCATTTCTTGCTAGTGTATACGACACAAAGTCCATTTTACCTTCATACCTTTTTGTTCTCCTGATGAAAGATGTGAAAGATGAGAAAACAGCAAACAAGTTCTCAGCTATAACATGTAATCTAGTGGAAAATGTTTTAAATAGGTAAACACACATTTACCAATAACCCAATCCTCTAAGTTTATGAACATCCTGGCTGACTTCAAGGGCAGTCTCAGGAGCTGTAGAGAATCGCAGTATAACATCTTGAAAAGATTACCTGAATGTCTTAAAAAATTACCCGAAAAAGTAACTATCCTCATACACAGACAGTAATTCTGGACACAAACTAAATGCTACTATTAAAAACAAATCAGAACTAGCATAATGGGAAAAAAGGCCTTGCAAAATACCGTCCTACGGTTGTAATATTTTAACATAACTTATTTGCCTACTTCAGATGTATTCTAAGGGGATTTCCCTCTCAAGTCACCTTTTGCCACATCTTTTCTCAAGAAGAGGACTCACAAACTTTCTAGAAAGATTTTTGTACCTGTTCTTAACATACCTGTATTTCAAAGAGGTAAATGCTATATACGAGTCACTGCCTCTAGACATTTTTTTAAAGGTTGACAAAATTTTAATCACAGAACTCACTAATTATGACCTTCAGAGTAAGCCACTTCTACATAAATGCTCTTTTGACAGTGCTAACTATTCCCCATGGCTTCCATGACTGCTGTGTTCCCTTAACGGATGTACACACAAGTTTCATGCATCATCATATTTGGAAAAGAGACTAAGAAAATAAAACTGCCGTTTAAAGTCTATTAAGAGAAGAGTGAAAGGTTATTCAATCAGTAACAAAGGACAGGAAATATTTCATGTATCCTGACTAGTATCTAGCACGACACAATTAAAGACAGCGTGTGGTGGGTGAACTACAATGTTAAGTAAGGTGAAAATAATTTAAGAGAACAGCACACACAAAAAAAAAATACTTTGTAGACACTCTGTGAAGTTAAGAACTTGCATTGCAAACGCATGGAGGCAAACGTCACCTTTGTCTGCTTCCACCTCTACCATCCCTCTGCTGACCAATGTCTAACTCCATCAATCCAAAGGCAATCCTGCCAAAAGCAGCAGTGCCTAGAACCAGCTAGTTTGATAGTGTTCCTTTGGAGAAAAAGAATTTTCTCCAAAGAGAAAAAAGAGACAGACTTAAGAATATTATTAATTTACTGCAAATACACGAGCCATGCAATTGCTGGTGCACTCAGCAGGATTTCTGAAACAAAGGTTAAAAAAGAAAACCTTTTGTTCATCAGCAAAGCTTTGGAACATACACAAAATATACAAATACATAAAACAAAAGGAAGCTAAAGTTTTAGCAACATTTTTGGTTAATGACTCTAATCTAACATTTTCAACTTATAAAATGTCTTATAAAATGAGGCAGAAGGTCAACTCAATAAATATACTGAAAATCCAAGCTGGTAACAGAACAGCTCAATGTACAGACAGAGAGGTATGAAATGGGCAGGGATGAAATATCTCACATTATCAATTTTTATAAAAGTTATATAATGTTTTGTAAAACATTTTTTGGGATTGCATACTTTGTAAAGTATTGATCTTAAATATTGCTGAATGAAACCACAATATTATCATCCACGTGAGGGGAAGGAATAACCCATTACCAATCTACATCATCAGAAGCATTGTCAGAGGATGTCAGAATGATAGAGGATGTCAGAATGATGAATGCTACTCCAGGCAAACTTAAGACTCCTTAAGAACCTGATTTATTTCCTATCACAACTAAGACCTCAGCAATAAGCATTCAGAACTATATTACTTCAAAATGTATTTTATTGATGTTTTATTTCTCAATCACTTCGTATTTCCTTCAGAGCACGTGACCAAAAGGGATTCCAGTCTGATCCTTAGTAAGTATGTCAAGTGGGATGACAGGTTTCTCAAACATAACCAGGAGGAATCTGGCCCATGGTGTAAGGGTTGTCAGTGTAATGACCTTCAAACCATGGCTTATATTATTATTTCATACAAGAAGACCAAAACCTCTAGCACTGTTTCCTCTCTTTCCTTTTGAAACTCATGACATCACTAGTATCCTGCAAGAAACTATACTGTAAGCATCCAGCAAATCCATCCAGTGAATTTCTGTTACTTACTGCTTATTGAACAGGCTGCTAAATTTATTTAAAACCTCAGAAACATCATCCACATCTGCCCTCTTTCTCAGTTTCCTTGTAACCCTTCTGAATAGCAGGAGAATTTTTTTTTCCCCAAATAAAGTACAAAACTATGTGTGCTCTCACACTAGTGTGTAAACTGGAGAAAACAAAACAGAAAAGAAACATGCTTTTACCATTGGTAAGACTGTCTTACACTCCATGTAAACAGCATTTTGTAACTTCAAGTCAAATCAGATGAGCATATTGTTCATAAAAAACATGCAGCACTTATCTAAGCCACTCATCCAGACATACTCCCTAAACATTCTGTTTAAAGAAAAGAAACTCTGAAATTTTTGGTTAAGTGCATTTTCCCAGATATGTTCCTGTCTCTAAGTAAGTTTCTTTTTGTTATATGATATGGGGTATGGATAAAATATCTAATTCAGTTCCCAAATTAATAAACTGGTTTTCTGGTTAAACAGAACGACCATAAGTTTACTTTAGATTTGGTAAAGCTTTCAATGAGCACTACTTATATAAGTGGCAACACAATTTACATGCACTTATGAGGGATATGAGGCAGTAATAAAAAAACCCAACCAACCCATGTGTAGAGAACACAAAAATAATCCTGTAGATCCTCTTTAACAACTGTATAAAAACTGACAACATCCCCCACCACTGGGGGGGTACCCTACTTCTGCATTGTCTCTAGCATCCAAAATCTGAGTCTGTAATTTCCTCAGTCTAACAAAATGGAACAAACATCTTTGAACTTGTCTGAAACAAAGATGTCAAGAAAGAGCCTGAGACAAGTAACAGCAAGTTACTAAAAATCTTTTCAGAAGGTGGATGGCTATGAACCGTTGTTATCAAAGGCGCTGTGTGCACACTACAGTGATGAGAACATCATGAGAATAACAGGTTTGAAATGCAGCCCAGCACAGCTTCACGGGTGAACAGGAGATGAAAAAGGCAAAAGCAAACTGTAATATGACTTCTGTGAATCTTCACCAAAGCCACATCATTTCACTATAAAAAGGTAAAGTAGCAAAAAAAAAGAGAATCGCAAGAAGTGCTGACTTCAAACATTTAAATGAGTTAACTCTGAGCTCACGAAGAATTCTGGTCTAAGCAACGGGACATGGATTTGTTGTTCTATGACATTCATATCATGTTGCATCAAAGGCTCGTCATTCATCCTTTTTCTGCTGCAAGAACACCAGTGTGGAGGAGGTCACTCCTGCTGTCAAAAAATATATGAGAAAAAGAAATTGCATACAAATCTACAAAAACACAAGTTCCATTCTTTCTTGCAAGACAGAAATTGAGCCTTCTCATTAAAAAAAGTATTCCCTAATATTTTCATGTGAAGACAGTGACAAACGAAAAAGAAATGAGATCTAAAAAAGGTGTGCCTGGGAGTTTAGAAAACACCGTAAATTTAATTTCACGTTGTCTAGGCTAATAAGAAAACAGTTGAGAAGAGGTAAGTGATGATTTGTTGATGACTCCAGTAGATCAATAATAATAGTGTTATGAAGGTCTGAAAGGCAAGTTGCAGAATTCAGTGCACAAAATTTAATTAATCAACCGTAGGAGAAAAAAAAACCTATACTTGCCTGAATAAAGACAGTTACATTGGGGAAAAAAACAAAACAAGAAAGTAAGATTGACTATAATAACACTAAGCTGTAACAGAAACACATATACTTGTTAGATTAAGAATTACATTATATTGTCTGAAAGGTTTCACCTACCTGCTTACTGTGAGGCCACATATTTAAGGCACACAGCGTAACACATATTTCTTTGTAATAGGTTCCTCTACAAGTGGACATATATATTCCTGTGATATCTCACTAGGGATAAGAAGGTTTTATATAAAATAAAACGGATTTTGGCACGCGCTGCCCTTTGCAAAACTATTTGGAACCAATCGATGTCCTCCATTGTATTTCACTCAGTACTGAATTTAAGAAGGCAACATGTCAAGGAAATATTTGAAACAAGCAGCATATCTTGTAATTAAAATGTTTACTTAAGAACACAGGATTTTGCTCTCTGCTTCATGCTTTGGATTTCTAGAGAAGTAATGCCATCTCACACATCAAAACCACATCAACTAAGCCTAGATGAATTCAACACAAGGCAATACTTTACAGTTACTGTGCTGAGATTTTATTGTCAAGTCTTCTAGCCTGATGTTCTACAGTTGACCTCTGTTGCTTCTCTTTAGGGCTTTCATAATAATTTATCTATTAAAAATTCATAAAGAAAAAATGGTTTAATTTTAAGACAATTATTTTCTTAGCTATCACTTTTAAATAGAGATTTTTTTCCAAAGAATATGATTTTTGATTGCCATTTTGGCATGAATTAATCTCATTCATATATACATTATCAGCATATAAAAGAACAAAACTAAAAAGGAAAAAAGGTCTGTTGAAAGGAAAACAGATACTCCAAAAGCATGGGAACAGATGGAATAAGTAGTAAGATCAGGTAGAATTTTCTAAGACCACAGATTTCAATTCCAATTTCTATATGAACAGCTGCACATTTTCATAACTGTCATAACACAAACATCACCTCATGCCAATCAAATTCAAACTGCAGCCCTCATCTGCAGCTCTTTTAGAGCAGAAAATCGAGGATTCCAATGGCTACCCATTTTATCTCTGTATATTCCTGCTTCAGCATCAGTAACGAGAAATGCTTTCTGATCTGCCTTCTATAGCTTATTCAAGAAATCTTAAATGCCAAAAAGCAGCAGTAGGGCAAATTATCATTTACTGAAAGGATAAAGTGGAATCTTATGATAGTAAAAAGTCAACAAAACAAACCCCTCCTTCATTGGGCAAAAGAGAAACACAGAAAATCCAGTTTCAGAAAGACATACACACAGAGATGTATACCCTTAGATGTATATGCACACACCCACTTTTACATTATTCTACAACAGCATAATTTATAAGGGGATTTTTAAGAGTGATGATGTAGTAACTGTAAATCCTACTCTCATTGGCTGTCAATTAAAAGCACACTTAAAAATCCAGGTTCAACAGACTAGTTGATGAGGTCTTGTTACTTTCATTCCAGACTGAGGAAGAAACAGAAACCTACATGTTTGTAACCATGGAAAGAAAAATGGGCTTGAATGACAGTTCTAGACCACATGTGATAGGATTCCTTTAGGGAGATCTGAATTTCAAAACTGAAACTATCTGGAATTATCAACCTATTGAAGCACACACAGGTCAGAGCACCGCTGCACCTTAAAAAAACCTTTGTGCTAGAATTAGTAAGAGAGTTTATGGGAAGGTGTACAGTATGAAGTAGGTTTCTAGAGCGCATACAACTAAATTTTTAAGAATATGCTCCTTACTTAGGCACTTTCCACCAGAAAAGAGAAGAAATGGTTTCATGTTAGAGGAATACAGATGATGCTGTACCATCACAAGGAGAATGAAAAGGGGCAAAGAAAAAAAACCACCCCTATTCATATAAAACTCTGGTCAGGGGAATAGGAGTCATATTTTCACTTGTGCATTGGGTTATTTTCTTCCTTTTCAACTCAAATTATTCTCAATTATTGTAGCTTTAGAACACCGATTTTTGGTAGCATTAACTTTTCTGTAACTTACTGGTCTATTTAACAGAAACAAGACCAAATTATCTCATAAAGGAATGAAATAGCATTTTAATGTTCCATTTTAATCATTGGGTCTCATTCTTTAGAAACGCACATGCGTTACTAAAGAGAAGGGTATTTTAGGTTAGCCCAAATATCATAGGATAGACTTTATGAAGTATCACGAGGAACACAGAAACAAGCAATATGAATAGAAGTGGGTCAGACTGTGTAAATATGAAGACAAAACCCTAAAAGAATGAAATAATCCTGAAATCCACTAGGTCACAAGAATGATGACAAAAATTCAGTCCTGTATACTCCATAGAGTTTAACGGAGACGTGCAAGAAGCAATCTGAAACAGAGTTCCTAAACTAAGTACCTACCTATTACAAAACAACAACAAAAAATTAAATACAGTTGGACTTTCTGGCTTCTCTCTGCAAACGAATTTAGAAGAAATAAAATCTAGAAATTTAGAAGAAATAAAACTGTAACAGATAGTACTAGAAAATGCAAGTGGTGTGCTTTCTGCCCCATATCAAACAGGAATGATCAGAGAGTGACTTAATTAGTTTCACTGGCTGATATAAAGATCCCAGCAGATCCTACTCCCTTCAACAGCACACACCTACAGGCGATAGAGAAGACTGAAGAAAGAGACTTTTCTGGTAGAAACCAGGAAAAGAAGACTGCAGAAAGATTAAATCTAGCAGCCATGATGAAGACAACAGTAATGGGACCAACACACAGCTCTTCTGCAAGTGTCATACAAAATCTCAAGACAAATCAGAGACTAGTAGCATTGTCAAAAGGGAAAGAACCCTGGGAGAGCTTCAGAGGAAAATTAAGGGAATGTATTGGCCACAGTAAGTTAAATTAATGGAAAGAACCTCTTCCACTCCTCATACATTTACTTGTAACTTAAATTCTTGGAGGTATATTTCTCAGACATTAATGGATGAGGGGCTATCCTCACTGCTGTAAGCTCAGGTATATAAACTCTCCTTACCTCAAGCACAGAAAACACAGAAAACTTTCTAATTTATTAATTACTTATGATATTTTGAATACAAAGAAATTATGCAAAATATTGTATCTATTATAATTAATGTGTACATCATTTATATCTATGCTCTCATTTCTTAAATTGATTTTAAAGCACTTACTCCATTTACACACCATGAATCAAAATTAAAATGTTGAAACAAAACTATTCCTTTTATGCTTGTTACACCACAAAATGCTGTGCAAAATTATCAAACAGCAGTGGATTGTGGATTCACGCTAATATGTATCAACAAAAATATAGTAATGATTTATGCCCATTTTATAATATAAATTAGCTGGTTAATGATGTATGCATACAAGATTTCTTTATCCATAATCCAGCACTGCATACTTGAATGTTGGCCAGATGAGAACTGCTTGCTTTCTTCTACATCCCTGCAAACAGCATCTCTCTGTCTCCTCAAAACTACACATGGAAGGTTCGATCAGTTTTCCTACATCTTAATCACATTGTATTTATATTAGATATCTACAACCATTAGGTCAGCTCCAACCAACATTGATCTTATTTTATCTTACTTTCCTTACAGAGGATCAGATTATGGTCCAGGGTTGGTATGTTCAACTGTAAAAAAAGATGAACTGAGGCATATAATCATGAAATATAATATCTTCCTTACGTTCACCTTTATACTGTAGAGACCTTTATAATTTGTATGAAATAGCTGTGGTGGCTGAGTGGTTGCTGCAAGGACAGTTTGGATCTAAAATTCAGTCACACAACAGGTGGCTACAACAGCTGGCCAAACTGACCAGAATTGTTGCTACCTTCATGCTCTGTAGCAAGAGGACTGAAATGCCTCAAATATTGACATGATCTGCAAGGACTCTTTTCTTAGGCAAAATAACTTCATTTTAATACTGAAAAAAAGATGTGGAAACATACATACAGCTGGAGGAAGATTACTTCTCCTATGCAGCTCTTTGTCATGTACAAAGCTGCCAAAATACAACCAGATCCATAGAGCTGTCCAACATGATGATTGCAACCTCTCTCTCAAAAATAACACACTTTGTTCTCAGTGCATTGAATGTATTTAAGGCAAAACATGAATTTTTTGCCTGTGATTGCCTGGAAGATGCTGAGTAAGGTCAGATGGACTTGTTCTAGGCACTCCATGTTGGCCTTGCTGGGCTACAACTTATTCTTGCATCACTACAGATGAACCAAGCTTCTGCAAAAGATCCTGAACTTTCTTGACACCAACTCTCCCCCTTCAGCAACCTCAAAACCTCAGTGGTTTTCTGTCTTTCCTCATTGAGACTACAAGCGTCTACATAAAAAAGACTGTATTTTTTTCAGATTGGTGCTGCCTATTACAACTGTTACAAGCATTTCATTATACATCGTGGTTCAAATATAAAAGCCAATGAACAGTAGGATCACTCCACAGTGTACCTGCCTCAGAGTTACTTATTTCTAAATAACAGATTTAGGAAAAATAAAATTTCAAAATAGCCTGAACAGGAGTGAAATAGCTCTTAAAACCAGTAATTTTTCAAGTTCAGACTCCTGAAGGACTAAAATATCCTGGGTCGTGGAACTATCTGGTTAACCTATTGGCTATTGGAAGCAGTGGGAAGTAGCGCATTTATAACTAAACTGCTTATAAAGAAATGAGGCCTGTGGTGTCTGTTTTCCTCCTCAACAACAGGATACATAGTGTAGTACTGATTTTTATTTTGTTTCAACCACTAAGCAAATAATTTTACATTTAAGCAGTTATTTTTTCGTTAAAGAAAAATATATACCTAAGAAAATAATACCTGTATTAGCATAGGCACATGGACATGTGAGTTACATAGCACATTGACAGAACCTGGATTAATGTAAGAGAAAATAATATAGTGAATCATGTTCTTTTTTTTTTTGGGGGGGGGGAAGGGGGGTAAGAAAGAGAGAGCCCAAAGTTCACCAATGCTTTAGAATTAAAAAAAATACCTAAACCCATTATTTTATAATGGCTGTTAAAAAGGGCAAAAATAAAAAACATTTTATAAATCAAGTATCTTACCTTTTCGTCCAGGGTACACATGAGGGTAATACTCATAATAAAGATCAGGCTGGTCTAAATTTCCAAATGGTTCAAATTCCATTTCTGCATTTTGGAACAGATTCAGTTTTACAAGCAATGCGAGTCTCACAAACCACAGCTAAAAATTAACACATGCAAAAAAAAAGAGGAAAAACCAAGATCTTTTATTAGCTTCAACCTCAAAGCACATCCAAATACAACTTCAACTTTCTAAGTTTTTCTGATGAAGTTGAATAAAGAGTTTCTCTTCCTTACTGATAAGAATTGGGATTTCTATTTACATGCTCTTTCACAGAATACTTTTCATAAGATCGTTAAAACAAAAGGTATTGAGATTTTGAAGGTGAATTTCAGAAGTTTTGTAAACATTTGAGGATTGCAAACATTTACATTTGTAAACAAATGCTTCAAAATTAGAACACGTCTCTTAAAATTGAGTTAGAAGGTAAGAATTATCAATCTGATTTTGGATTCTTCCCTCATTTTATGCAATTCTTAAAATTTGTTATGATTTTGGCAAAATTCCATTAGATTAATAGTTACTAGGGCCAGAACCATGACTTGTCAGCTGGTCACATTTTGTTCAGTAAAACCCTTGTAATGTTTCACTAACTTTTATTAATTTGGGTTCTTACCATCATTAAAGATTCTTGTAACACTTGAAATCTTACTACAAAGTTCACAATCTAGATAGTGGCCATGAACTTTAGCACAGTGAGTTTTCCAAAACATACTCCTTTTGACTAGTGTGGTTACCTTTAAAAACATACAATCAAGATAACAATTTTACTTTAAAAAAACATTTTGTTTTAAATGAAGACCTACTTTACCTAAGGAAACAGAAAAAAATTATTTGCTACAATGCTTTATTAAATTCAGTTTCTAGGTATCAATTAGGAAAATAAGTTAGATGATGCTAAAAAACATGCCACTGTAAATATTGCTGGAAAAGGTGACGAGGTTGTATCTTCAAACATACCTGTAAAGAATCTGTTGTATGGTTAGTAGGCAGTCCACTTTTTTTATAGCCTTGACCATGCGCACCCAGAAGCCGCCCACACAAGTCAACTGCTGCCCTCCAGTTTTTACTGCTCTGGGAAGAAGAAAAGAATAAGTAGCAAAATCACAGAGTCTCTAAAATGCCCAACTGCTTATTTTGCCTGAAGTAGCTACATATACCCATCAGTATTGATGACAAGGTCAGGAGAGCTGGCCAGTGAGAAGCAATATGTCATTTGTCAAAGCTGCACGTCTAATTAGGCAAAAAGTGAAATCAAGCATAAGAGAGTGTTAATATTATCAGACCACTGAAACAAAAGAATATACAACATCATATGGGATTCTAAACTTAAAGCTATGTCATGTTTGCTAATATACTTGAGTATACTATAATATCCACAATTTTCTTTTCTCTTCAAAAGGTGAAAAAAATTGCCAGCCATATTTTAATAATCACACCCAAGTTACTCTACTGTTATAAAACATTTAATGCCCATTCCTACCTCGCGGACTTCAGTATATCAGATTATAACCCCTAGTGCAGTTTGTTTAATGAAAACACTTTCCAAACATTGCCCAGAACATGGAGTTCCTATCAGTTAAGAACGAAGGACAAGAAACAATACAATATATAAAATGACCAATTCAGAACAATAACAATTGCTTCACCTATAAAATGTAAACATTTGAATTTCCATTGCATGGCTTACTTAAAAATATCCTTGTATATATAATTCATTATTAAAACAAAAGCATTACTAGTTAACCAAGTCAAACTGTATTGTCACACTGCACTCCTATTAATGCTTCTGCCTTGTATATGCTAATGCAGCCATGTAAATAGCTAACACTACCAAAAACTTAAAATACAGGCTAATGCAAGTTTTATGCAATCATGCTTTTCTATCAGAGTTTTTCAAGAGATGTGTCCAGCAGGCCATTACAAAACAAGTTCATCTTGTTTCTGAAAGTAATCTTTCTCCAAATAGTTTTTTAAACACATTTAAAAAAAAAAAAAAAAAAAGTACTAGAAAACTGCTATGTTGTGTGGTGAAAGGTAAAGGAGTAAAATATGTTCATATTGGTGCTTGCAAACTTCAGGTATTCACCTTGAATTGGTATTTTATTAAATTCTCTGCAATGTTTAGAGTTTAGAAAACATGTCAACACAGCAAACAGAAAAACTCGTAGTAAAGCTGAAGATTTTTCATACATTTTGGTCCTCAGTTCGCAGCCACATAGTTCAAGGGGCTGCTACAGAGATCACTGAGCACTGACCACCTCACTTCTCCCCACTGCCTTGTCAAATCCCAGATGAAAATTAGAGTTCAACTGGAAATACAGAATTTGGCTGACAGCAAGACCTCAAAGTAGCACAGCAGTTTCTGAGACATCTACGCTCTTATAAACAGCGGGAATTGATAATGCATTTATAAAATCCTTCAACATGTATTGTATCAACTTAGAAAAGCTAAGACACTGACATGGATTACCTGAAATTTATTCCTTTGCTGCAGACAAAAAATTAATTTCTTACTATATTTAGAACAGAAGTAGACACAGACTCTAAGACTGTTCAACTTTTCTTCCCAACTGAGAGTTAGGATCCAAAAATAAAAATGAAACAGTTATGATAAACTTAGCAGCTACAATTTTAAAAATTCTATTCCAGGATGGACAAAAAATACTTTTTTTTTTTTTTTTTAACAGAACAAGACTGCCAGGAGAAGCACGTCTGATGACCATTGTAACACTGATGACTGAACAGTCTTTGCTGGAAAATAAAACATGATTTTCATCACGATTTCAAAATTAGCTGCCTGCTGGTCATGGAGCACAATCTCTGTGAAAGCTTAACAGAAGGCTGCTGGCAGTATAACTTAATTTGAAATTAGTAGAACACATTATTGTCTCTGACAAATTGTACCAGACTTACAGTTGCCAGAGTTGCCAGCCCACCAAAAATCTTTATCCAGTTATTTGAAACACCTCTCAAAACCTTGCAGGTCAGTCACTTTTACATTTGCTTTGGTCTGCAGCCCCACAGTCCTTAAACCCAGGTCCCTTGTTCCTGAAAGTAACAGGGATGAATTTTGTCTGTAATTCCTAAGTAGAAGCTCAAAGCTAATATGGATACTGCAGTTTCAGGTACAATATAAAAAAAATACTGAAGAATATTCTCAAAGAATAAAATAACATTTTGTGATGATCAGGATATGGTCCTCCAACAGCAATTGTATGAAAAAATTATTTTCTCCTAGAGAAAATACTGTCCAGAAAATATTATTGGCAAACAGTTCACTGACACAGTATTGGCCTGGCAGAATTTCTTTCCATGCAAGACGTTAACAAACCTTTTTTCTTTTTTTCACAAAAAATACGGAGCTGTTAACGGAAGGCACCAGCTTGTATGATTTCTGTGCTTTTCACACACTACTAGTCCAAAGGTTTAACTTCTGAAGGGATTTCTTTGGGTCCATAAAACATAAGCAAACATTAAAAAAAAGAAAAACAAAACAAGACATTTTGGTACTAAGTGCTACACACACACCAAAGGTAGGACACGCAGATCACTTTATTCCTTGCAGAACTTGTGTCTTCTTTGCAAAATCAGAGAGGGTCCTGGGGGAGTTTTACATACAGATGGGGAAACTGCACAGTAAAACAGCTTTCAAATAAAAAGGATAGTATTTTTTTTCCTTTAAGAAAGACAGAACCAGATCAATATTTTTTTTATTTTTTCATTGAACTTTTAAAGTTGTCTGAGATTTTAATACAAAGACTTTTTTAAAAAAAAAAAAAAAAAAAAATGAAAGATATAGTGCCAGGATTCTGTCAGGCTATTACCCCACTGAGGTTGGAACTAACAGTTTTACATAGCTTGAGGTGACAGACTTGTGTGTTACAGAGCCCCCTCACTCTTTTTTTTTTTTTCAGTTTCTTCAATGAGAGCTTACTTTGCACACAAATCTGAAATGCCTTTTTTGGGAACAAGTACAGTATGTTTATTATCTTACTGCTTCTTTTGATTGTATTTCCAGCCTAATCAAATATTGTGCCTGCAGCTTTAAGAAATAAAAACGACAGAACGACAGTCTAAGGTGATCAACTCTCACCTTCTCATTTTTACTGACTTACATTCCACCATTTTCAAAATAAGAACCCAACTAAGGGTATTGTGGATCCCTGTTTATTAAAAGCAATAAAAGAAAACAGTCTAAAAACCATCTGAAACAGAATAAAAAAATCTGAGCTATAAATTCTGATAAATCCACATCTGAGGGCTTGGTAATGCTTCTAGTCCATTTGGTCAAAAGTAAAAGTGAGAGATTCTGTACATCCCAATGCCTTCTATAAGTTATTTTCTACAAAGAGGTATGAAAGTATGGGATGTAGAGTAGAGAAGATTTCCAGCAACTAAAACTAGAATGTTATTAGTTCAAATATAAGAACAGCACTGATGATGTTGTACGTTTTAGATTCAGAAATGAAGAAAATTTCCAATTGAGCAAAATGACCCAATATAAGCCAAAATGGTAGCCTGTCAGGAAAAAAACATTTTTTCACATTTCTCTCTTTTCTGTCATAAAAAAAGTGTTGTAAGAACTTCAATTATCAGGGTTTTCACCATATCTGAAAGAATGTGTTTTTATTCAATGATGAAGTCATTCAGTGACTTGGATTGAGAAAACTGCTACCAAATAGCTGAGCACCTCTGTCTCACATACATAACTGCTTCTTGGAAGTCCCCTTCTGCAGGGCAATTTTGCTTGATCTTTTAATTGCAGTTGAATAGAAATCATTGACATTTGATCGCGAACGTGTTCACAATTTCTCTTTCACACACAATACCATACATTGTCTTCCTAAATGAAAGCAGTGAAGCTCAGGTGATGCAACAAATATGGCTAATATTCAGGTAGAATACTTCTGTCAAGTAAACAGATTAGACATTTACAGAAAACACGTTCAATGGAAACAAAAACTCACTTGATACACAAAGAGAATGTATAACATTATTTCATCTTTCAGGAAAATAATTCTGACTCAAAGGTAAGCCAAGGAAATTTCATCCGATAAAATGATATTATTTAGTGTATAAATGCAACCATCCCTCCAAAGCCCCCAAGTTGCTTGTGCTACTCGTGTCTCTCATCTTCTCTCAAATCATCTACAAAAATCTTGGAAATTGCTCACTGATTTAGAAATAAAGGAATACAGTCCCCCTTCCCCATATTTTACAGGTAATTTCTAACTTATTAAAGTGAGTATGTATGCCATACCACTGTATCCAAGTTTGTTATACCTGCAAATATATGTAAAAGGACAACATTAATCACTTGTAAAAGTAACAGTATATGATATTTTTTTTTTAAAATAGACTCAAAGGGAGTCATTAACTCTACATGTAACGCCATTAAAGTGATTAAAATGTCCTCCTCCACTAGCTATGACATTCTTCTCCCCTCTAAATTACATTGGTAGAGCACTTTCACATCAGTTAAGAAAATGTAGTTAGTAACCCTTTCCTGGTGTAGTAGCTTGAAGAAATGATTGCATACTTAGAGCAAACTTTATGCATTTAGAATCATGGAATTGTCCAGTTTGGAAGGGACCTTTCAGATCATCTAATCCAGCCATCAACCCAACACTGACAAAAATCATCACTAAGCCATGTTGCTAAGCATCATGCCTTACATGTTGTCTTTTAAATACCTCCAGGGATGGTGACTCAGCCACTTCCCTGGGGAGTCCATTCCAATGTCTGATAACCTCCTCCATGTAGGTTATTTTCCCTAATATGCAATCTAAACCTTCCCTGGAGCAACTTGAGGCCATTTCCTCTTGTCTTATCCCTCGTTACCTGGGAGAAGAGACCAACCTCCACCTGTCTACAAACTCCTTTCAGGTAGCTATACAGAGTGAGAAGGTCTCTCTCCTTGCCTCCTCCTTTTCTCCAGGCTGAACAATTCCAGTTCCCTCAGCCACTCCTCACAAGACTTTTTCTTTAGGCCTTTCACCAGCTGCATTCCCTTCTCTGGACCCATTCCAGCACCCCAATGTCCCTCCTGCCCAAACTGGACACAGTACTCAAGGCGGGGCCTTACCAGTTCCGAGCACAGTGGGACGATCATTTCCCTAGTCCTATTCCTGGTACACGCCAGGATGCTGTTGGCCTTCTTGGCCACCTGGGCATGCTGCTGGCTCACGTTCAGCTGACAGTCGACCAATACCCCCAAGTCCTTTTCTGCCAGGCAGCTCTCCAGCCACTCTTCCCCAATTCTGTAGCGCTGCACGGGGTTGGTGTGACCCAACTGCAGGACCTGATACTTGGCCTTGTTGAATGTCATCTTATTGTCCTCAGCCTATTGATCCAGCCTGTCCAAATCCCTTTGCAATGCCCTTCTACCCTCAGGCAGGTTGACACTTGCACCTAGTTTAGTGTCATCTGCAACTTACTGAGGGTGTACTCAATTCCCTCATCCAGATCATTGATAAAGATGTTAAAGAAAACCAACCCCAATACCGAGTTGAGGGTAACACCACTCGTGACTGGCCTCCAGCGGGCCATCTCTATAGTAGCAAGATATAGCAGTTGTTCTTTAAGTTCAACAGCTATCAAAGACATGATTCTCCTATGGCTACAAACACCTTAAAACTCAAAATATCAGAAAGATTTCTAGGAAGAAATACTGTGCTATTTGTTCACATGAGGGTAAACAACCTAAAACACGGAATAACAGGAACTAACCTAATTGTAGTTTGCACCTTATATGTATTATTTTTATTTGCTGCTGTAAAACAAAGCAGTGCTGTGAAGAAAAGATCTTGTTTACATTTATTTGCTCTAGAGGTAAATGCATGTTCCTATACCAGATTAATAAAACTTTCCAGAAACAGAAAACTCAGGTTTTCTGTTTTCAGTTGAATAATATAAACAGCCTCTACAAATGTGTAACTATTTACAAGTTATCACCTCAGTGATAAGCACAAAGATTTACAGGATTGCTTTGCAGCACTGCTCCAGCACTCCCGTATCTCTTAAAAGCCTCAGTGTTGTAAGACTAGTTCAACTGCACAGCCTCCCCACCAGCAGCCTACCAGTAAAGCACATCCAATTCACTGTTACACATTCCACAGCAGAAATTTAAAATGTGGAAGTACAGTTGTTCAATAAATCAACTATCCATCTCTGGGTTTCTGATAAAAAACTTACTCAAATAAAACAGAGACCAAATTTATTCTGAACAAATAATTTTGTTAGAGTTTAACAATCTGAGTTCATTTCCTGGTGAATGACTATTTGTCTTAGAAATGATGCTGCTGTTGGTGGTCTCATCAGAAAAAGCACAGCTTTGGAAGTTTAGTTCACTACCCTCTTGATAACATTTGCCTTCTGACAACTAATTGTACTTGAGGAAACTTTTGCAGGCTCTTTGCACTATGAACCACCAAAAAGGACTTGTCTCCAATATTTTGCTGCGAGCACTAACCTCATCCTACTCACAGAGTCATCTTTTAACTTGTACATATATTTCACTAGAACTTTTATAAGAAAGGTGAGAAGTTACTACTCAAGGATGCATACACACTCCAATCAACCCAATTTAAGATGTTCTGGTAAGCAGAGCTGGTATGTACATTTGCAAATGTAATCTAGGAAGTATTGTCAATATATGTATGAATCACATAACCAAACAGGGATCAGATGATTTACAGTATCAGAATAATAGAAAAGGTAAAACACAATTATTAACCTGGAAAGCTATGTAACTTACAATAGAGCATGCCTGAGTTCTAGACAGTGATAATAAAAAGATGTTAGCCTCAACTGGAAGAGACTCTGAGAAGAGCTCCTAGGATAATTATGAAGACATCCATGATGAGAGGACTTTTTGCCTTTAAAAAGAAAATCTGGGAAGCAGAAATGTCACTGATGTCTACCCATAAAAAGTAGCAGGGGTCAGGAAGCAAATATTGAGAAGAGAAAATGACTTAAAACGCAACACGAGATCAAAACACTTAACTTGTTGTAAACAACTTTATCTTTGATTAGAAAAATATTTTGAGAGACAATTGAATACAATTCCTTTGATTAACAACCAAAGGAATTAAATTCTGGAATAGCCTTGAAAGTAGTAGCAATCTGTATTTGCCAAAACAGTCAAATAAGCCAACAGAAGCAACCATATGGTAGAATTGAGGAGCATCAGAGTTGCAGCTGAAGGCCCGTGGTATGAAGATTTGGGATACCCATGAGCCTTTTCTTATTCACACAGGATTAAAACAGTAGCCAGATACAGCTGAAGCATTTTCCTCTGGAGCAGACAAGCCTGGAATACTGTTTGGTTTTGGATTTTTTTCTTTTATTTCTTTCCCATAATAAGATGGATTTTTAACCTAACAAATTCCCTTATAACACAACTTAACATTCACTTCTGGTTTCATCTGCCACTGCTGCCATCCTACAGCATGTCGCAGTTTCTTATACTTTCAGATGGAATCCCAGATTTATATGTCTAAATTTAGATGTGATCAGTAATTGTACTGACTACATCTCTTCTGACTTCAGATGTCAGCTCACTCATAAACAACTAAGTAACATGTATCAGTCTAATGCTGAAGTCTATGCCAATTCTATGAGTTTTCCTTCCATACTGTGGACCTCTTTGGAATAGACTCTTTTAAGCGGCTCTTAGTTGCTGCAGGGGATTGAAATGGGTGACTGAAATTACGTCATTAATTCTCAGATTCATGTGTGATTCACAAGGATACCAAACAGCTAAGGAAAAAAACCTTTCCTTTACCTGCCTAGCAATACTTCTACCTTTCACCAGTTTTTATCCAGATGTTAATGAAAATATTCCTATAAGTGGCTCTTTGCATTAGAAACTATATTCACTGATCATATGGTCAGAAATTCACTCATAAAGAAAGTAAAATTTGTGGTTGGTAACAGAGCACTTAATATATTCTGGCCTACTGCATATGTAAAAAGCATGTATCTTTTTAATTAAAATAACCTAGCACAAGATTTTAGTGTTTCTATGTCTGAAAGACCTTTTACCTTTAAAACTGTTGCCAATCGGAAATAAATTTTCCATAAGAATTTCAGAAAAAAGAGCAATGCTTGCAAAGAAAAAAATTTCCAAGTTCCAAAAAAAATCCAAAAAATTAATTCCTATCATAAAAAGAGCTCTACAAACAAAATTGAAAAATATTTATATTGCAGACTCAACAACCAATAGCTAGTGACTGAAAGCCTTGAAAACTGAAGAACATCCTGATTTCTGGCTGAATGGCTGCAATTTTACCAAAAAACCTATTCTAACAAGATAGGTTTTTAAAAAAATCTGTGACAGGTAGCAAAAAAGTTGACTGCTGCAGGTTGCCTCTCTTTGTTCTCTCTGCTTTGATCCTAAGAGCTCTTTATGGAGCTTACAAGAACACACAAAGTTAAAACAGCATCAGTGGTAGCCCCGTATTAAAGGAACAAGATGGTCTGCAGCACAATAGTATTGAGCATGTACACAGCTATCAGGCCAAATGAAAAAACATTTCCCATACGTCAAAACTCCTGTTCTGGAAGAAGGAAAGGAAGTGCAGAAAAAGGCTTTTCCTGCTTAGACACTGATGGGAACAGGATTTCCTAAGAAGAAATCCCCCTTCCAAACTCTTGAGTTAGGCAAAACACTGAGACAAATAAAAAAAATATCTCTCTCCAGGATGGAAATCACAATCTGTTTTTTCAGGTTTAGTTTCAAAAATTACCTCTGAACTGCTTTAACAAACCTTGAGGAGACCACCTAGATGTTTCCTAACATGACAACAAGTCTTTTCTGGAGCTTTACATGCAATGTGACATAATTAAAAGACGTTAAATACTAAACAGACTGCCCTAACATTTAGAATTTTTCACTGCTTTTCCTCAGAAATTTTTCATCATTTTTTTTTTTAAGCCTAAAATATTTTTACTTTTAAACAGATTAAATAAGGCTTAGTCACATAACAGTAATGAGTTTCATATTAAGGAACACAATGGCTGGAAGAACAAGGCATTCATAAGGCCACAACTACTTCCAGATCCAAAATATTTACATTAGGGAAAGGATTTTAACTTAAGAGAAAATCAAGCTATCATTAGAAGTAAATTTAGTTTAGTTTTCCTGCGCTGAAATAAAAAAATCAAAGTGGTCGAAACTATTATATCAGCATGTCTTATCTTTTTTAGAACACTAAGGTGTTCTAAACATAAATACAAATATAAATGCAGGTAAACAAAAAAAGACAGTAAAATCTGTTTTGCAACCATCTACATTACATAAAAATTAACAGGTGAGAAAAATTCACAGTAACTTAAAAGTACCTTTTTTTCTAAATTCTGTTTATAAAAGAAAAAAAATTTACTACGTCATTTAAAATCCAGTGTCATTCCCAATAAAAACACTGGCCTTTGGCTAGTACTTTAGCAGAATCATGAACAGACTGATATGCAAGGTTTATTTTTTAGTTTCTCTTCACAGTCAGTAGCTCACAATTATCTTGAGGAAAGCATGGCATTTAATATATATTGAATTACGAAGATTGTTACTTACAATTAGCTGTTTCAAGCCTACAAATGACTGTTCTACAGAGTTGGCATTTAAAACTTGTCTCTTCACTGCAGCTTGCTCCCCCAGGAAGCGAAGCATTAAGTCTTTCACTGCATCTCCCTTGGTGTTCATGGAACAGAAGAAGAAACATAACATGACACTTTTAAACATTACTTTAGTAAAATGAAATGTTGAATTTAAACTGAGAAACATAGTCTTTTTTCCCTTTGAGAAACGCTTGTTCTGCAGTACTTTTTGTGTGAAATGAATATAAATGCATATATATTTACAGCATTTTAATGAAACTTCTACATTTACTCCACATTATTTGCTATATTCTTTTTTTCAATGTTTAGGTTTCAGCTAGCATAGAAACATTCAGACTTACCTGCTTCCCATATTATTATCCTTCAAAGATCTTACAAAACACACTTCAAAGATCTTAGAAGATGCAGTAACTTTTACAGGTTTTTATAATGGATATTAATGTTGAAAGGTGTGATCTACTCACCAAAGATAAATGTCGACATGATTGGCTGCCCTAACTACCCACAGAAAATGAACTTTGAGAGATCATGAAAGTAAGTAATAACCCTTCAACATGTACTCTCAATTTCAAAAGAATCAACTACAGGAATAAATCAGAGAAACTGGGTTATCTGAACTCAGTAATTTGAAGACTTCAGACTAGTTGAGACAGACACTTGAAAGAGATTTCTAAAGGTAGACAAGATTACTTCTAGATTTTACGCCATGGAGCAGCTAAGAGGATGAGTGTCCAGATCTGGGTTCAATTTCCAGCTTTGCTAGCAATAAACTGAATAACTCTGTATATGGCACCCTCTGTGCCTCAATTTCCCTTCTAGTCTTTGTTCAACTATCGATTTTTTTGCCTTCCTGTCTGTTGGCTGACATCCTTGTGTTCCTGTGTAGCACAGGTTTTCAACAGGTAATCAGGAAATTCAAGCTTAACGTCAAGCAGCTACTGAAAAACTGTGAACCACACACTGGCAGATGTTTACAACTGTGGTACTACTGCCTGCATGCTCTTCAGGTACCACGTCCACCAATACAGAGTGTAGGACAGGGTGCAGAGGAGTCCTACCCTTGCTGGGACTGCAAACATTACTGTATACAGGAGAATACGGTGTCAGATGTTACCATGTGCCAAAAGTACAGAAAGTGCTTCTGTAAGCTTTTGGCCAATCTTACATTTTTTATGCATTTTAATCTAGAAAACCAAATATCTGAAAAGAAGGAAAATTATCAGCAATATATTAACAATGTACTTCTATTAAGTTATTAAAGACCGTACTGGTCTTTCACAACTTAAAGCAGCCAGAACATTATGGTCAACCTGTGCCAAGGGATGTATTTGCCTACCATTTTTAAACACCTGCTGATAGATGCACCTCCTATGACATCTGTCTGGCTCATTCTTCAGTCTGCTTTTCTCAACAAAAGTACATCTGAGGGCAATGAATTCTACAACTTACAAACAGCTACACAGTAACTCCTTTTGTTATTCTCATTACTCAAAGGTTCTTTTACCATAAAACTATTTATCGCAATTATTTTATGAATTTTAGATCATTATAGCTCTTGTAAGTCAAAAGGTCCTTTTCCTTTTAGCTACCACTCACAATAGAAAGCCTCTACACTTATCCGTCCTCTCTCTCCAACTTGTTTTAATTCCATTATATCTTTTCAGATCTGTGTAGACTAGAATGGTATGCAATGTTTAAGATGTTGAAGCAGAAAGTGACTATGCAAAAATGTAGGCAGAACACAGAATATTTGCAAAAATCCCTCTAAAGGAATATGAAAACATTCACTTGAAGAACTGAGGCAGGAAACTTCTAGTACAGAAAGCAAGCCACAAAGCCTTTTGCCTAAAAAAGGGGGAACTGCATTAAAACACAGTAAAACTTAGCTATGATAAAGATAACTGATACTAATTGTTTGCACTTTCCATATGGACAGTTGCGGGAAATACATTTCTGTTCTGTCTAGTTTCTTGAGGGATGAGACTACAACTTCTTTTTCACTAGATGGAAAATTTTTACCCTTAATGCTGTCACCTATCCTATGAATAAACCGGATTTCCGTCTTTCGGATAGAAAAGTTTGAAGGATTAAGGAACGACAGTGTATCCAAAATGACATAAATACAAAAAGAATCTGTAATTCCCCCCCAATAGTACTTTGGAATAGGAAACATTACAAATGAATGTAATGAAACAAAGGACATAATGGCAGCAGACAGTAACTGATGAAGAAAGGCTTAATGGAAAAACCAGTATTTGTTCCCACACTCAGAGAGCACAGGTACAGATAATCTGTACCATACACAATCAAAGACAGTTTAAAAAATAACGTTTCTTGAATGATCAGCAAAAAGTTTTACTTAGGTGAAATCAAGAACATTTAGTATTTTTCTTGGTGTGATTTATCCACTTAATTTTTAAGACAACACGCTTGTAGTAAGAACAAAAACCTTCTGAGAGTGTGTTGTCTTAAAAATTATCGAGCTCTGCAATACACATCATACAAAATTTCAGTCCTACCCTGAAGCATACTAACAGTTCACTGTAAATGCACTTTTCAACTAAGTTCTTTGTCAACCATGTGAAGTTTGGTTTAATATCTTGCACTAACACTTAGCATTAGCAAACTACTCATGCCAAGAGTTTAATGACCATTGTTGGAAGCTGATTTAACACTGAAAACATGCCTCCCACAATGTTTCGATTCACATTTCAAGCACTCTACAATTATAGTTTCAGTTAAATACAGAATTTGCAGTAATAGCAGCATGTGGAACAATGATACCAAACTAGAGGATGTCAGGTCAGTCAAGGCACACACTCAGCCCACTGAAAAGAGGTAACTGGAAGTGAGGAAAGTTGTATAAAAACAAAGCACTTCAAAACTTGTCCCTGATGACAAGCCTGTGTGACTGTGTATATGTTATAATCAATGAAGAAAGCAGCACGAATCCCCTTTAATTTCACTGATTTTAGATGTAGAAATACACAACATGGACAATGCCACTACATCTTCATTTCAATTGCATACTAAATGGCAGATCTCCATCTATGCACGTGCCAAGATTCAGGGAATCGCCAGGACACGTCTTTAATCCCTGAGTGAATTGAGAAAGGTGAGAGAACTATTGTGAAAAAGGAGGCCTGAAATAAGGCTCTCATGCTCATTAGGCCTGTGGAAGGGATTATTCCTTTTGTCCATCCCATTAGCTGTCAGGAAATAAATACTACACACTCTTGAATCAAGGTTTAATGGATTTTTCGGGAAAGGTGAGAAGGACCCTTCCTTCTTTTCTTTATGAAGGAGCAAAGGACGAGTGGCTTTCTATTAGCATGTTGGTTTTTTTTATTGTAACTATTTGGCTCTGTGATGACAAACAAATGTTTTAAGATAAAGCTAACCCATGAAATAGCAGCAGCACAGCATATGTCTAAAACTGGTATCATCTGTTGCTTGTAACGCAAACATAAGATTTATCAGACAATTCAGCAACAAATCTGCATCTGATTCACTCCAGAAACTTTTCTGGTAGTTTCTGCAGATTGGGAAATTACTACAGACTGCTTTCTGCCTGTATTGACTATTGACTGATAGTCTTTGTTACACTACAATTAAGGATTAAAGTATCACAAAGGTCAGCACTATCTATCTAGACAACAATTTTGCTATCCAGAGATACAGATGAGAACAAGTAGGGTTATCTTATTTCAAGAAAGAAAACCCATTATGATGCTTAGTCTTGCCTGAGCAGCCAGGATTAAAACTGCTTCCTAAGAAATACTAAATAGATCCAAGTGAAATTTCTCTAATTCTGAAAAAAAACCCAAAACAATTTATGGCTTCTTGCTAGTTGGGAACTCTGACATAAGAGATGCAAATAAGATCCTTAAGGGAAAAATAGTAGTGCAAACCCGTCTGGAGTTTTCCCTTTAATTTAGGGGTTATCCCTTCCCAGTAGGTTGCCCCATCACTCAACTTTTCCTACAGGCTGTACCTTACCACTGCTTAGGGAAGATAAAACCGATGCAATTTCAGTCAGCGTTGGCTCTATTGAGAGCACTGGGAACATCAGTCAAAAATGTTATTTCCCACTTGGTTGAACAGTGTACTCCACAAGCAAACAAAGCTTTCAGACTTTCCAGTACAGCATACTGATTTGGCATATATTTCAAAGGCAAGCATTATCTCATTAACTAGTAGGACAAGAAAGAAGGTACTTGAGAATAGAACCAGCTTTGGATTCTGTGGAAACTGTCAACTCAGTTTTTCAACATACCCAACAAATTTCACTATGAACAAAATAGATCTGGTTTTAGCCCCTCCGTGCATCAATAGGCAATGACATTCAATTTTCTAATAAGGATTCAAGTAATACATAGAAGGTGACCATCAGCAGCAATATGAAGCACTATGATATACAGATTACTGGACAGCTCTTACACAATATTTCCAAACTATACTTATGCATTGAGATACAGTCATAGACTCTTACCTGGATATTATCAAATTTTAATCCAGGCATAGTGAGATTTTCTTTATCAACGAACACGGTACTGTACTGCTGTGTGGCAACTGAAATTAGAACATTTCTGGTTTCCTCGCTAGGAAGCCAAGCATCATTTCTTCTATCTAGTTCACTCATATTTAAGGCTGTGGCGAATGGGTCGTCACTCCCAGCAAAAACAGCTTGGATTTGTGAGAATGGCTTGGGGGATTGAGTCATTTCTAGAGATGATGGAGGACCAGCTGCTTCGGGCCTCCCGTTTTGCACGGAGAAAGTGGGGTTAGATGAAGCACAATTACTGTCTGCACCATTAGAAAGAGAGGACATTTGTTCTGGAACTGAGGAGCTTGCATTAGGATTGCTAACAGAAATAAAATTGGACGTGGTAAATGAATCAAAAAAATCAGAAGCTAAAGTATTAGTGCTAACGGTATCGCCGAAAAATTTGCTTAGACTAGGACTTGGCTGAACCACCTGTGGGTTAGACTTCACTGGAGTCTCAATTATACTGCTAAAACTGGGAGATTTTACCATCTGAGGCTCAAAACCATCAGGTAGGAACAACTGTGGCTGGGTATTAACATTGTTTGCTTGGCTGAAGATGGTACACACAGGAATAGGCTCAGGCTCTGAAGACGGTTTGCTAGTACTCGGTGATGATATTTGGTCCTCAGGTTTGTTTTCAACAATATGATTTAGTTTTGTTTCAACAGGAACATCATTTCCCAACTTTGGCTCCTCCTTCACTGCTTCCTGAATTAATTCTTCCTTTAAAGATGCTTGATCATCTGTTCCAATCTCAGAAATGTCTTTGGGTGTTTCTTCGTGTTCAGTTTCACTCTCATTACTTAAAAACTCTTCTTTATCCACTTTTGCTTCTGTATTTTGATTATCTTTAGCTTCCATTTGTTCTACAATCTCCTGGAGACAACCAAGTTCACCTGTATCATCTTCACTGTTATTTGGAGAATCTGAAATAATGACACTCTCCATCATTTGTTCATTAAGTTTATCTACAAAGTTGTTGGAATCTTCTGATACAGTTTCGTTCCCTTCAGACTCAAATTCATCTCCACCAAGATCAATGGTTTCCTCATGAAAGAGAATTTCTTCCTGAGCTTTCTGATGAACTATGTCTCTGCTGTCATCTTCATCCGAGGTGCTCTTTGCATCCTTAGGATTACTTTCATTATTCTCCATGATAGCTGAAGAGGGAGAAATCCCCACCAAACCAAGGATTAATTTTACTACTCAGGTATTGCTTGGGTACCACCCTGAAGTACCATATTTATAACAATTTAATACTTAAATACTGAAACTTTTGCTTTAGAAATATAATCATTTCACTATTTAACATCTTTCATTAAACATCTACCTAGAGAATAAATTAATTCCGAAAACGGTCTTCTCATCATCTTTTTTCCAAGCCACAAAAATACTGCGATGGAAGAGCAAACGCCTCCCACCAAACACAGACAAGACTGTTATTTGCTGTTCTGCTCGCAAAGACCAGCTCGGCCCCCAGTGCAGGGGGGCGGGTGGGCTCCCGGCTGTCACCGGTGCGGGATACCCAGCCAGGGACCGCCACCAGCGGGACCGCCACCCGCTCCGCGGCCCCGGGGAACGGCCCTGTCTCCTGCGCCACCTCGGGGTCCCCGCGGCCCTGCCCACCCCGCGGAGGGGACGGGCGCGGCCTCTCCCGCAACCTCCGGCTGGCGCAGCCCGGCGGGG
>VZRU01014285.1:67845-84436 GCA_013398155.1 Pedionomus torquatus
GGTGGGGGGGAGAGGGAGCAGGGAACCTTGTATTTTACTTCCAGAATGAGACTTCAGCAAAGCCAGCCCCGCTTTTCCCCCTTCTCTGCTCCCACCCTCCCAAGGAGCAATATACCATTTCTAGGTTTGAGCATAAGCAGATGGCCAAATAACTTTAAAGTCAGATTTAGGAACTGCAGGCCAAATACTGCATCCTTTGCATTTTGTATTGCAAGTTCGCTGCTTGTTAGCACAGATCGATTGTGTGAATTTTAAATGATGTGTGGGTTGCAGAAATGCTTTTGATTGTATTGCACTTAATGCAACTATTCAAATGTGTGCATCAGTGTATGCTTTCTTGTTTGCTGGTACCAAACCAGTACAATGCATGAGCAAGAGAAAGTAAGTATTGAAGAAGTACTGATGCTTTTTTCTTTGTGCCTTATGTAGGAACAGTGTAATTAAAAAAGGGTTTGTTTGATTTTTTCGTGTGTTTGGCTGGTATGTCAAACATGGCTGGTATGTCTCCAGACATGGAGAAGGGAAAGTTTCAGGAGAACTTATAAACAAAATGTAGAGATTTGGTGCATTACAGTTGCATAAGGCACTTATTTTAACCTTCTTTATCTTTTTGAGATTTGTCATTTTGTTCCCCTGGATCATTTCTTGCTGTTGTCAAGTTCCCTTCTCTCTGCAGGCTCTGTTCTGTTTTGTTTTTTCATTTACTCCGAGAGGTTTTTATAATTCTGCAGGTGATATAAATTGTTGTAAGACAGAAGGTGGTCTTTGCCAGCTTCACACTGAGCTTGGTGTAGGCATGGACATGATGCTGGGTCTCCAGTTAGTTATTCCTGCATTCTGGCACAGGGATTGTTGTTCCTTCTGTTTTGTCTTTATATTGCTGTTTGTCACACTTATATTCTAGTTTTTTTTTCATGCCCTTTGCATTGCATAAATGTCTCTTTGCAGTAGATTTGCAGTTAAGTCTTTGTTGTCCTTTGCTTTTACATGTGGTACATTTCAGGACCTTGTCTTTTCTAAGACAAGGGAGCAACTAATTCATGTGGTGTCAAATCTGTGTCTTAATTCAGTGCGAGCCTGTTATTCTTTTGACCTTAATAACTGTGTATGCAGTAGGATCTGTTAAGCACGTGTGCCAGATAGGAATAGCTTTACAGGGACCAAGTTTCTACTGATAAGTACATCTGTTTTCTGGGTGGTTTGGGTTGTTTTTTTTTTGTTTTGTTTGTGTGTTGTGGGGGTTGTGGTTTATTTGTTTTTTGGTTTTGGGTTTTGTTTTTTTTTTTGAGTAGGGGTTTGCTGAAGTCTTTGCTGAAGCCTGCCTTTGTTTCTTTATAGTTTATGGCAGTGCTTTTTATTTTTTTTTGGGTTAGCTTGTCCCTGATTTGTAGCTGCACCTGTTCCCCATCATCATCAGTGGGTAAAAAAATGTGATTCTCTTCCTTGTTATTTTTCTTTCTTGTCTCATGGAAATCATGGAAATCAGACTATGTATCTAGTTACCTATACTGTGAACTATTGTAACATCCTACTAGCTTCCTATAGGTTAGGTTTTGTTGGTTTTTTGTTTGTTTGTTTTCTTTGTCTGCCCTTTGAAGATAATGTTTGAAGCTAATGTAGAACTTAAATTATTTTTTTCACAGTCTTGGACAACTCTTTTTTTTTTTCCTCATTTGCCTTAGACTGGACTTAAACTTTCCTGTTGGGATTCTTAGCCATAGGCTGAATGGCTTTCCATAGTATTTCAAGCTTTCTCTAGGAATTAGTCAGAATATCTTTCCATTAATACATCTCAGTTTTTTTATTTTCCTCTTAAGCATGTTTTACTGTATCTTTATTAGGCAATTTGACAACCTCCTGCATATTAACAGCATCTCTGTCCTGTGCACTCAACGAAATCTGATTCACAAAAATGCATGACAGAGGTTCCAAACTTTCAGTCCTTTCTTTTGTTAATCATTTTCACAGGTGTTATAAATTGGTAGCCAGTTCATGGTAGGTGATTCCTTTCATTTGCCCACAAATAAGCAATATTAATCTGTTCTTATTTCAGATGGGTGAAGCAAGGCTTTCTTCATTTGATATAAACTTGTTCTTCTAGAAGTATATTGGAATAAGTCTTTGGAGCCTTCATGGTATCAATATTCAGTCTTTTTCCTTTTTTTTAAAAACTAATTTTATATTTTATTTTCTATTCCCAGATGAATATCTTTTGTTCATCTTGTCAGGAAGATGTGTCTATACCTTTGTCTTTGATAAGGGCAATGAAGTCTAGCATGAGTCTGTTAATTGCCTTTTTTGTTTGTCAACTTGCTAGAGATTCTGGGATCTGGTACTCTCTTTTCAGTTGTGGATCAGCAAATTACTCAATTCTGCTGCACAGATTCAACTAAGAACATAAGGGGATGTTAAATTTGCAGTATTGGAGTCACCCCTCTGAAGTAAACAATGGCAGGGACACATCAGCACTGTGCTTGTGCTCAACCCACGTGCAGTAATAAGGTTGCTTATCCAGTGGGTGTTGGAGGTACGGACAGAAATCTGTTACATCAGCTCCCATCAAAAGAAGCTGTCGCAGCCTGTACAGCTCTGATAATAGTGCAAATTCTGTAACCAGTTCAGTTTACTTTGCAAGAGTATCACAAGATTGCATACTAAGGTAGGTTTGAAGAGACCTTTGGAGATCATATATACCAAGATGCTTCTTAAAGTAGATTCAATAGGAGAGGTTGTTTAGGGGCCTTGTCCAACTGAGTTCTGGGTATTTTCATGGTTGATGACTTCCACAACATGTGAGCATCCTGCTCTGGTATTTGACTGCCCTCATTGTGAGTTTTTTCCCTAATGTCTACTCTGAATTTTCCCATGTTGCAGCATACATTCACTGCATCTGATCATGTTGCCGTGCACCTCAAGGAAAAGTCTCTTTTCTATATCTTCCCTTTAAATAGTTTAATCCAATATTTTTTTTGCTGTTGAGGTTTGTTCTTGTTTCTTTCTTCAAGTGAAACAAGTCCCCCGTGTTTCACTTTAATGGTAGACTTAGAATAATAAATCATGGAGTCGTCATGGTTGGAAAGGACCTCTGAGATAGAGTTCAACCATACACACAAAAAAACCCCTGACAATTTTGGCCACTAGAGCATGCCCTGAAGTGCCGTGTCTACATGTTTCTTAAGTACCTCTGGGGATGGTGACTCAGCCACCTCCCTGAGCAGGCTGTTCCAGTGCCTGACCACTCTTTCAGTAAAGTAATTCTTCCTAATACCTCATTTGAACCTCCTCTACTGCAACTTCAGACCATTTCCCCTGGTCCTGTCATTACTCACTTAGGAGAAGAGGCTAACACCCGCCTCTCTACAACCTCCTTTCAGGTAGCTGTAGAGGGCAATGAGGTCTCCTCTCAGCCTCTTCTCAGTCTCTTCTTCTCCAAACTAAACATGCCCAGTTCCCTCAGCTTCTCTTCATATGACTTGTTCTTCAGACCCCTCACCAGTTTGGTGGCTCTTCTCTAGACACATTCCAGCACTTCAGTGTCTCTCTTGTAGTTGGGGTCCCAGAACTGAACACCATACTCGAGTTGAGGCCTCACCAGTAATGAGACACAATCACTTCCCTGCTCCTGCTGACCACTCTATTGCTGATACAAGCCATGATGCTGTTTATCATCTTGGCCACACTGCTGGCTCATGTTAAGCTGGCTGTCCACCAGTACCCTCAGGTTCTTTTTCTGCTGGGCAGCTCTGCAGCTACTGTTTCCCAAGCCTCTAGTGTTGCCTGGGGTAGTTGTGACCAAAATCCAGGACCTGGCACTTAGCCATATTGAACCTCATACAATTAGCCTTGGCTCATCAATCCAACCTGTCCAGGTCCCTTTGTACAGCCTTCATACCTTCAAGCAGATTAACACTCCCACCTACTCTGATGTTGTCTGTAAATTTAGTGAGGGTGCACTCAATCCCCTTAATTTCCCAATAATTAGTAAAGGACAGTAACTGCTGCTGCTGAAGCAGTTCAAGTAGTCTGACTGCAATGATCCAACTTTGAGGCAAAAATAAATAGCCTTGCATTTCAGATCAGTGAAAGAAAATTTAAGCCCAGAATGTCAAACCAAAGAAGTGATGCAGTCTAAGAATGAGCCTGAACACCAATGCAATAGTGCGTAGTCACGTTTCTATGTCTGTAATTAATCCCTCAATACATATAAAGGAATTGGCTTCTGGTAATAGGTTAGGTGATGTTTGCTTTCTAGTTCAATATGAACTATCTATAGGTTCCATGGTAGGAATAGTAGCAGGGTAAAAAAATTTTCTATATCATTCATTACTTTTGTATTTGCATATGGGGAGGTGGTTTGGAATCTTAAATGTGAGATGTTCCATCTCCAGTGGGAAATGCTAACACAGGATTTTGATCTTGTGTAAAACTAGTAAATAATTTAAGCTTTGGTTTTGTTTTCCAGTAAAACTTCCTGCACTCAGCTTTAAGTGACTTGTTACCACTCCCACCCCTCTTTTTTGATCTCTGTTTTTCAAAGGTGGTAGCCTTCATTATGGGGTTAGTTTTACTTTCTTTCTTCTTTGGTAGACACGTCACATGTTCAAAGTTCATGCGGAACTTGTGGCTGTGCTACTGCAGGCATGCCAGCTGTGCTATCTTGGGAACAAATGATGCATTGTGAGCGTTTTTTTAATTTTTATTTTTGCATGCATGCATATGGTTATTCTTCTCTAGGTGTGTAATTTAAGGGTCTATAACGTATTTCAGGTTGTAGTAAATGAAAGTGTCAATTTGTTATGTTTGCTTGACTAGATTATTTCTCCCTGACCCATATTGGACTTCAGTGTGACCATTACCGTAAGCTATTCAGTTTTGTATTTCTAAGTGAATTCACAATTTGTTTTAGAGAGCTTTAAAAAAAGAGTATATGAGATATGAGTTTTAACTGTGTTATAGTGGGCCACCATGCTCTTAAAAAGAAGAAAAAAAAGTCTTTAAGTCTCTTTTGAATATAGAATCATAGAATCATCCAGGCTGGAAGGGACCTCCAAAGGTCATCTAGTCCAGCCTCCCTGTAGTCACAGGAGCACCCCCAACTAGACCAGGTTGCCCAGGGCCTCATCGAGTCTCACCTTGAATATCTCTGGGGAAGGGACCTCAACCACCTCCCTGGGCAACCTGTTCCAGTGTTCCACCACCCTCATAGTGAAGAATTTGTTTCTAATATCCACATGGCATGTGGAACCTAGTATTTCTCATGGACACACTAAACATATTAAGGTACCTACCATATTCCTTACACTGGAGTTCTAAAATATTTTGTTTTTCTTGCCTTTCTACCTCAGACTTAACTCTTTTCCAAATTGATTTTATTGCCCTGAAAGACGCAGTGTGGATAAGAATGTCGAGCCCTATGATGTACGGAGCAGTGGTCAGGAATGCCTTTGGAGCATGGTGATGCTATTTCCTACATCTCTGCAACAGTTGCTTGGCATCTGTTGTCACCCACAGAGATAGTTTGTGTGTTTGTTTCTGAAAACCCAGGGATGAATTGATAATTGTTGCATTGCTTTGATTCTCTGTTTTGTGATTGTGTGCAACCTCTACTTTAGTGGAATAAATGAGAACTGGGGAAACTACAGAGTACTATCCAGAATAAATACATAGACTTGGAAAAGTCTCTAAGGAGAAACGGTTCGTTTAGATTCTTTGGCAGACTTGCACAGCATTGAGAAGTCTTCGATATTTGCTTTCCAAAGCCAGGATTTCCTTTGTTAGCTGAGTGGAATTTTGACTGCATATTTATAAACTTCCTTCTAGACTGTTAAAGTATTTGATTAGAGCATCAATCACAATGAAGTTGCTCCTGTATCACCCCTGTTTTATAAAACTTTACCTGCCTTAAACTATGCACATTTTCTCAAAGAGCTGATGATGAATGTGGAATTTGGACACGTAACCAAAGGATTCTTTATGGTTCACAATGTTTTAATCTCTGCTTGCTTGTAGTTTTTTGCTAGTCTCAGGCCTTCTTTAAAATGTGAAGTTGTCTGATTACATATGTTGTTTTGTTGTCTGGAAGCATTGGTTCAGTGGGTCTTTGCTGTGATGGTGTGCGTAAGGACAACTTGTGTTCTCGATGTTCACATCTTTTAGATGTGTGTTCTTGGTATTTTCTATGCATTACGACAATTCTCCGTGAATAATATTTTAATACTTTAGTTCATAAACTCTTTTTGGGGCCATATACAGTTTACTGTTCTGTGGATGCAGACTCTAAAAACAATAAGCTCTATTGAATTAATTTAATTGATATTCATTATACCTGCTTCTCATTTATTTTCTATCTGGTATCTGCAGGCATGGGTTATGAGCATTTTCTGAAGAATGTTATTTGCAACCTGGCCTGACAGGTTACGGTACAAGATGATACACTTAAGGCACTCTTCTTGATCTTGACAGCACTCCAAATTCAGTTATTTTGATCATAATAAGGGTTATTCAGTATCTTAATCATCTGTTGCAATAACGTCTGTGTCTCTAAAAGTAACTCAAAGTAGACAAAATTAGAGAGATAGCTGTGTAGGAGACAATTGAAAGTCCGCTGCACAGTTATTTCTGTCATGAATCAGATTTTCCTGATTTATGATCGTTTGATGAGTTTGAACCTTGTATTCTATGGATACTGTAGGGTTTTTATTACAGAACAAAAAGTAGTGTTTCTTGTGAAATGTGTTTAAATATTTTTTTCAGGCTTTAAGTTTTGTTTTGTTGTTTTTTTTTTCCTTTTCCCTGCAAAAAGGGAAATAATTTTACAATATTTCAAAGAAAGAATAGAAAAGCTGATGACATAAATATTATCCTGTATTGACATAACTTTTTTTTCTGGGCACTTTATGTGTAACCTGATGCATTTTTGAAAGCAGCATGCTAAGAACTACTTGAAAGGCTTTAAAATGTGGGGAAAACCCCCTTTATTTCTTTATTGTATTGAAGATCCTGGAGGTCTCTTCTCCTGTGTGACTTATAGAAACAACAGAAGCTTGTTTGATTGAAAGTGCTGTGTAGCCGTTAGCTTATTTCTAGTGTATTCTTCAAAATAATTGAGAGCAGATCTGAAATGAAAATGCGCTTTTGCCAAAGATCTGCAAATGTAAATTCTGTTCAAGACAAAAGAAAAGCTTTTCTGCAATCTTCTTGGTGAACTCTGATTGTTTCTGTCAATCAGAAACACTGTCTAGATTTGTTGTAGGCAAGTGCTGCATAAATAGGAGAGTACAAACAAATCAATATGGATTAATGCTGATCTCTGATCTGTATTTGAGTGTGTTTTGAACACAATGTACTCATTGAATCATGTTCTCTAGTGTTTTTTTTCCTATGTAAATGTTATGTTACTAGCCTGTACTTACCAGTCTTATTGGATTTTTTTAGCTTTTTATGATCAATCTTAAGCTAAATATTACATCATCTAAATCACACTTTTCAGATGCAAGAGAAGTAACTGCTCTGTAGGAGTTCACAGCTTATTCTGAAAAATTAGTTGGTTCTTTCTGTTACTTCCCGACAAGGCTTTATTGCTTTGCCTTTTAAGAAAATTCAAATCAGTTCAAGTTGCTATTCTAGAATTAAATTTATTCTAGATTTGTGTATTGTGATATAATGTATTTCATATATTCCCTTCCTTCTTGTCATCTTTTGGATATTAATTTTAAGATAAGTTTTGAACAAGACTGTATTGAAATGAAATGTGTTTGAATCCAGTATCTAATCATTAGCTAAGCTGCACACCAGTATAGCAGTAGGAAGGGCCACTCTACAGTTACCTGTAATCCTTCTGAAGTATTTGCTTGAACTACAGGCTTTAGTGTCCAAAGAGATCGGAACTGTTTTATGCCAAATAAGATGTGTATTGTCAAGGTTAATTTTTCTGTTTTGACAAAAAATGCATATTGAACAATATTATTATGTGTCTTTTGAATGGAAAGTAGTGAATATTCCTCACAGTTAGCTTAGAGTTGATAAAAGTGCCGTTGAGTTACCTCCCATTTATTAGCTGAGAGGCTGTACTAATGACTAGTGCAAACTAGCAATTCTGGTTTTGGATCAAGCTGCACTTTATTCCTCATTGTCTCCTACAGCCATTAACCATTTTATTTTGCTTATTCTAAGACTTTTCACTAGTTTGGTGCAAGCTGAAAGAGAAAGCCAGAATCTAACGTTCTTATTAACAATAAAACAAAAAAAATATGATGCCAACAAAATTTTTGATAGGTAAATAACAAATTATTTGTCCTGTCATTCAAACAATTCTTATCTCTAGTGACCTGGAGTGGAAAATAAGGGGTTTGGTTTCTAACTTTCTTTTCAACTTGGTGGTTAATGGTGAGAAGAATAATTCACTTTTTTTCAGGCATCTTTAGTCTGAAAACTTCTGCCAAATCAGCCTATTTCTTGGATATTGTAGCTAACGTATTTAAGAATTGTTCACTGTTCTATAGGAGCTTTTTCAGTTCGTAAAGGAGAATTGGTTTGGAAGAACTGCTATAATGTTGGGTCTTATCACTGCTGTAATGAAGGCCAGATAATGTATTTAGCACCTGTACGTTCCACACACCTCATAAATGTGAAAAACTGCACAAAACCCATATTAATCAAAATAGACATACAGGGCAGGAAAGTCTGCAGATTGTAAGAATGTAATGCTTAACTTGATAATTGATACGTAAGCTTCAAGATACTTGCTTAAATTAATGGATTGTATTAATTGGGCTTTTCTAATGGCTTTCTTCTTCCCTAGGCAAGAGCTTTAACGCCTCAGACAGCAGAAACGGATGCAATAAGATTTTTGGTTGGAACACAGTCTCTTAGATATGATAATCAGGTAATTTTTCTGTCAAAAGTCTGTAAGTTTTTGTTGTTGTTTTTTTTTTTTTTTTCTTCTTCTTTTAACAACATTGTTATAACACTTTTCCTCCTCCTTTCTCCTTCCTTCTGAATTTGAACTTTTGTGACTAGAATGTAAGCCTGTTGGTAAGAACTGTAGGTGAATGAAACCTGTGTGTGTTTTCTGGAAACTAAATAGCTCTTCTAAATTGTATTACTAAATCAGATTGGTTTAGTAAAGGAACTGCCATATTTTTGTTAATTT
Organism: Pedionomus torquatus; assembly: GCA_013398155.1. Lineage (NCBI taxonomy): Eukaryota > Metazoa > Chordata > Aves > Charadriiformes > Pedionomidae > Pedionomus > Pedionomus torquatus. The sequence goes on from VZRU01014285.1 coordinate 76,997, forward strand.
AAATCTATATTTTCTCTGGAGCTATCTTTAAACCACAGAAGAGATGCAAAGTACAAGTTTTCTACCCTTGTTTACCTCTAATGGGACTCCTGTTTGTGCACCATTGCCTGTATGTAAAGCTTCATAAAATGGAATTCTCATTATTAGTTGTTGACGATCAGCTATGTCCTTTCTTATAATAAGTCTAACAACAGTGAAAGTTTGAGTGACTCTGTGCCTCAATTTCTATTGGGCTGTTTCTTTTGCAGTTTAAACATACAGTGCTTCTAGTTATGTAGCAATTGTATTTTTTGTGACTAAATTTAAGTAAGCACCTTCATACTGAAAGAAGATCTTGAAGCCAGAAGAACTGGAAAGCTGTACTGAGTGCAGGCAGTAAGGCTTTGGTAGCAGGGAGGCTGCCGTGGTGGCCTCTGTGAGAAGAGGCCAGAGGTTCCCTGTGACTGACACGACTGGTTTCAGTGAGCCTGCCACAGGACACAGCTGAACCAGTCAGCCTGACAGCACCTCTGTGAAAACATTTAAGAAAGAGGAGAAAATGCTGGATGGAAGAAGGAGGAAGAAAAGGCTGAGAAACAATCTTTCTCGGAAACAGCAGAGGAAATTGCAGAGGTAAGACCAAGGTCAGGAGGAACAGAAGATGCTCCATGGTGTAGCAGGTATCCACTGTAGCCTGTGGAACACCTGCAACGGAGCAGATGAAGGTTCCTGAAGGGTCTGTGGCTCAGGAACGCCCCACACTGGAGTGGAGGAAAAAACTGAGAAGTCAGAAAGAAACTGCTATGTACTGACCTGAACCACCACTGCCCCATGATCCCTGTGCCACTTGAAGGGGGGGTTAGAGGAATCTGGAATGAGGTTAAGCCTGGGGGAGTGGGGAGAAAAGGTGCTGGTTTAAGGTTTGTCTTTTTCTTTCCCACTACCCAAATGAGTAATTCCTTTTTTATTTCAATTTGCAATAAATTAATTTTACCCCAGTCAAGTCTGTTTTGCCTACAACAGTAATTAGTAAGTGATCTCCCTGTCTTTAGCTTGGACCATGACCTTTCTTATTCTTTCTGTTTCCTCCCTCTGCCCTTCTTGGGGGCCCAAATGGCTGAGTGGGAGTCTGACTGTTAACCAAAGCTAACACCCACCACAGAAGCCTCTAGAATGCATAGTAAGACTCCTCTGAAAATAGTCTGTAATGGACTGCACAAAATGGACTTGGAACCATAGCTCCGGGAGGTGTGAGCTGTCAATTTCCAGTGAGGTTTTGAGTTTGTTACTTGATCATAATACTGGATGAGACTCAAGGAAAAAGAAATTTGAAGGCGTAAGGGAGATGGAGTATTCAGTTTCTTTACATTTCGTACTTGTAACAAAAGAAGTGACAGACAAACTTAGTTAAGAATAAATACACAAAAGTGTATTTTTGATTATGCTATCTTGGATGTTCTTCAGACATTTGGTTATAATGTGGTTTTCTACTGTGATTTCTACACAGATTTGGGTTTCTTGGGATTGTTTTTTTTGTTCTTGTCTTTTTTTTTTAACATCTTGATCTTGGTCTGACTAATTAAATCCTGATACAAAAGTATGATCATCCCTTATCTGTTGATATCCAGCAGATCTTCAATAATTTAAATGTTCTGTTTTAGTAAGTTGACTGGTCATGTACTACAAATTTTAGAAATGTTTACATACATTTCAGCTTTGAGTATGCTTTTCTTTTTCTGATGTGCGACATTAATAATAGACATGCAAGACACTTCCTAGGGTATTAACAAATGTTGGGGGGTTATTGGCCTTTAGCTGTGCCTCAGGCCATCAGCTCCTCTCAGCTAGTTGCTAATCCCCAAGAAGTACTCTAGGCCTCAATTCATTATTGCTTAATTCAGTGCTAGGTTTCTCTAGATGTGCTTAAATTTTTTTTTAGTTACCTAACCTAATTTACAAGCTGGCTTGTAACCTCTAGTGCTTGACAAAGAACTGCGCAGTGAGAGGCTTCTTATGCAGCACCATCATTTCTTCTTGTGGTCTTGGGCAGGTGTGGCACAAATGAAAGAGTAGTCATGGTACAGCTGATATGGTAACTTCTGCCTCATCCAGGTTTATTGTTGTATGAGGCAATTCAGGCATTCATAGGGGATCTGGTGAAAATATTTTGCTATTAACACTGGCACTTTAAAGCAAAAGGAAAATGTTTGTAAGACTGTATTTTGTCAATACTTTAGATGTTAACAGTGTATGGTACTTGGCATTTGGTTGTCATAATTTGCAGAAAATTAACTTTTTTTGATGCACTGTGTTCTACACAGTATAGTTTTATAACTTTTGTCCTCAGTACTGTTGTTAAACTGTTTTAATACTGTTCTTAGTTCGATACATCATTACTCTTCTCTCATATCTCATTCTCAGAACTCTTGAAGTTATTTTCAGTCTTGTGTTTTAGAACCTAAAATACTTACTTTCATGGTTTACCTTAATGCATGGCATTGCGTAGGCACAAAGCAGGGCACTGGCAGAATTAAAACAGTTCTTCAGTCTCTGCTGCCTATGAGTGACTGATAAAAGAAAAGCAATTATGAAGATTGCATAATTGCAGAAAAAGAGATATTTTGTGTTGAAATGGATTAGTTTGAGTCTCCCTTCCTTAGTAATTTCCTTTGCAATTAGTAATTCTTCCAGATTTTGAGAAGAGCCGAACAGTTGTTAGTTCTCATTAAAATCTCACTACTTTTTCCTCAATATTTAAACTTGTTTTCATTGGGAATCTTTCCCAGTGTAATTAAAGCAGATTAGTAAATAATTTGATTAGTAACCAGTAATGAAACCAGTTGCTTTTAAGAGGTGTGTTCCACAAGAGTTATGATGGCACATATCATTAACTATTACACTAGTTGTGTTGAGATATCTGTGTGGGCTTAGCTTACTTACAGATACTGTTCTCTATATCCTGATCTACAGTGTCCATATACTGCACTAACTAATTTTCTGTAATACTGTGTAACAAAGGTGTTTGCAGTAATTCAGTAGTTAATTCAGTAGACTTAATTCAGTCATTATGATAAGATATCTTTTGCTTTTGTGCTTTTCATTGTTCTCCCAACTTTGCTAATGAATTTTTAATGAGGATACAGTTCTCTAAAAATTGTGGATCATCTAGGATTTATTTGTTCTCTGTTGAGCTTAGTGGAATTAGTCCCGTGAGTAAAGTTACTTGTCTATGTTTTGCCAGGCTAGGATCTTTCTCAATTTTGTCTGTTTCTGAGGCAACTTTAGAAAAACAGGTAACAAAAAAAACGAGGAAAAATGAGAGTAACGTAGACCTATTTAAAAACAAACCTGCAACAAACAAAAAGCAAAACCATCTGTACATCTTTAAAATTTGTTCTGTGCATTCGAACATTACTGTTTTTCTTAATCTTTCAGTTCTATGGTTTTTTCTCCCACATAGTATTAGAAGTATTACAAATTTATAATTGGTTACAGATATGTGATTGCTGAAGTGAGCTCTCAAAGTTTCTTACTGAGGTTTTACAGTATTTGTTTCAAATGATAGTCCTTTTCCTCTCTCCCCTTCTTTCTTCGTAGGTTGTTTGGATTCGATGACTTGGATACAGAATTAGCGCAGGCATTTAGAATAAGGATTCTAATGTTATTATTTCTCTTTATTGTAATTCACCACTTCTTACAGCAATGCAAGTGACTTATTTACTAGTAGGTATAAATGAAAAATCACTTTCAAGATTTAAGTTGCAAAATTGAGAAGAATAAATATGGGTTTTCCTCAAAACAGGGAAATTGCTTGTATTTTTCTAGAGAAGCATATCCCGCATGAAATCAACGATGTACTAAATTGTTAGTATAGCAATTAATTAAAGTAGATATTGGTTATAAAATTCTCATTAAATTGTCCTGTGCAGTCTTCATGTATAATTAAGACCCACAGGAAAACATTTGAAACTGGAATGTTCTCTTTTATTGTATTTGCAGATTCACATCATAGATTTTGATGATGAAAACAACATTATAAACAAAAATGTCCTCCTTCATCAAGTGGGTGAAATTTGGCACATTAGTACCAGTCCTGCAGATAAAGGTGTGCTAGCAACCTGCTACAATAAAAGTAAGTCCTTTCTAAACATGTTAAACTTGTTTAAATGTTTTGATGTTTCTGAATGTGCAAAGATTGAACATCCAGCTATGTATAAAGACTTTAAATTGGAATTATCAGCACAGGGATTTTTCCAAAAAAGCATTCTGTGCCTTTACCTATAACTTATTTGTCTCATATCCTTACGTCATCTTGTTTAGAAGTCTACCTTTGCATTGATGTCAAGAAAAGCAGAAAATAAAAGTATTGTTCACCTGCCTGATTAATGCAGAGCCTGGGAAATAAAATATATTCCTGTCACTTCAGGTTTCATTCTTTTTATTGTTCTATATCCTTGCTTTTGAAAATGGGAGTAAATGTCTTTCAAAACAGCATCATATCGTCATCAAACTCTATTAAAAATTGCAACCTATGTTTGTATATGTTATTTTTCATAAGTTTAATGCAAATGTGACCACAGAAATGTTTATCTAAATATCAAACAGTAGAAATGCTCCTTTTGTAACCTAACACTAAGTGCAGCAGCTGTTGAGATGGGATCTCTTGGTGAGACTGGCGTTTCCTTGGTGAGGCAGGTGTGAAGACTTTCTGTCACGAGGCTTGAAAAATCCATTTGCATCGGTTGGGGAGGGGAGTACTTTTTCTCTCTGACAAGTAAGAAAACTCTGTTATTTGAAATAAATATTATTTCTTCTAGTAAATATTAGTCCATTCTTTCATAGAAATACAGTCCAAGAATATAAGAATAAAGCAGTGAGGTTTCAGACTTGTACATCTGTGGACAGCTGTAAAGGTGTGAATTCCTGCTGCTCAACCTTGTGGCTATGTTAGAAAGAAGGCTCCAGGATTGCTCTGGTCTCCTATTTCTTTTGGATTTAAGTAGAAGTGCTAAAATTTGAATTTCTTACATAAATCTTTAGTGAATCTTTTAAAGACAATTATGAAGGTAAGTAGTGTAATGAAGAGCTATTCCTTTTTTCTAAACTAAAAATGATTTAGGGTATTTTGACTGAGAGCACTGAAATGTGTTTGGCCTGTTTTTTGATTACTTCATACTCTCTGGTTGACTTGCTGGATGTAGTTTTCTCACCTTGCCAGTGATCCATGGAGAAAATGAGAAAGCAGTAATTGGGCCTGAAATACTGAAGTAGTCTTAATAATTTTCTGGCTAGTTTGAGAGGAGACTCTGAAAAAGGAGGAAAGTTGTTTGAAGTTTCTTTTAAAGAAAACCAAGTTTATTTTTCTAGCATTTTTTGAGTTGATTGCATTAGGCTTTTTTCTTAAAAGATACTGTGCTGCATGAAATAGTGTGAAACATTTTAAAGAATTTACCTCTTTTTTCCCTACGAAACTGAATAGCAAGGTGAAACGAGATACATGAAGTACCAGGCTTAAGTTATGTAATGCAAACCAATTGTGATTTATTTAATTTGTATCTATTTTTGAACTCAAGCCTTGTTCTATAAAGAATGGTGAAAAAAAATATTTTTTTTATTCTTTTCTCAAAAAGGTCTATATTTAAGTTTTATGTTTCTTGTAGTATATTATAGTAATTCCGTATAGTAATATGCATATTAATTGAAAATCCTGTTTGGGAAAGAGCTTACTGAGATTGCTAGAATTGAGCTTCTGTCCAAACACTCCAACTTCCTGATTTCCATTATTGGACCTATTAATTCATCTGCATGTTTACTTTTCTAGTTTCTTTTTGTTCTAGATCTAGTTTACTTAACCCCAGCTTCTGAAGATTAAGCTTTATTGTTTGTACTTCATGCATCTTCCTTCACAATCATCAGCCATAAACTTTCTGCAGAAAACAAGATCTGATTCTTAAATGATTATTGATGACTTTAAATAGCAACATATAGAACAGAGAGCACACAGCATGGGATTCTAATAATAAGGAATACTGAGTTTAGCAGACAACTTGTTTCGGGTAGCAATGCGACAAAATTAAGCAATCAAAACTTTTAAAACTCTTATGTATTGTGTTTGTTTAGTTGTTTTAAAAAGACTCTTAACTGTTTCTTGCATTGAAGTACTGGTCAAATATAAGGAAGACAGGTATTGTGATCGTCTCTTGTATCTGAGTCTAGTACTTCCGGCAAGTCTTGACTTTTGTTGAAACGGGGAGATTGGAGAGATGTGATGTGTGTCAGTTGATAATAGCTATTTTTTGAAGTTGCTTAAATAAGTGGTAAAGTATGGCATTGAAGAAAAGTGGAGTCATGTACAATTTGCATTTCATAGCTCATTGAAGTAACCTAATGGAATAGGGTGAAGCACTCTAAAACAAACAAACAAAAAAGCTCTAAAACAAATACTAGAAAAACCACCAAAACTTAGAAATTTCTTCTTTTATACTAGGAGAGATACTGGGTTGTCTTTAACTTTCTCACACTTACTGCTGATTAGCATAGCCAAGGTACAAAGGTTTCACTTAATGGAAGAGAAAAGTAGTAGATGCAAACAAAAGAGCACTTTTCACAGCTCTCCTATTTGTTTTTTGTCTAAGAGGAGGAATATGTCTTTCATATAGGAAGCTGGGAAATGTAATAATGGTTGAGTTGAAAGAGTAATACTGTGTATGTTCTTGGGAGAGAGATCTTGAGTCTTGATAAACTCTTAAAAAACATTCTGCAGCTAGTGATACAAAAAAAAATATTAATTCCTGAATAATCCGATTGTTTGTTGTAGTGCTTCAGTCATCTGGATTTGCTGTTCTTTAGATCACAGATTAATCTTTTTTTCTAGATCTGACTTATGCAAGATACAAGGTTTCTTTTTAAACATACCTTCCCCAGATTTTAGCTATTTTTTTTTTCAATCATACCATATTTTAAAATGCAGTGAAAAAAATCTTTCTGCAGTATCTAGTTGTTATCTCCTGTAATATTGGGACATTCAAACTATTTTTTACTTAATTAACTACTTGATAGTTAATACTACTGCCTCAAAAATCAAACGTGATGCTAGCAGTCTTGTTATATATGTATTGAAATAGAAGGGATCTGATGTTATTTGCTTATCTTTTTCTAGGGATAAAAGAGAAATAAAGAAATACACAGAGCTTTTGAGCTTTTGGTTAGCTTCTGCTGGGCACTAAGAATTTCTAAATTTCTGGGAAAATGGTAGATTCATCTGGTAACAGTACATTATTTGTGGGGTCAGGAATCAAAAAGGAAGTTGTAAACCCTCTTTCTATATTTGAGAAGGATGCAGAAGTAATTATGTTTGGAAAGTTTTGCAGTTCTGGTTGATAGAGCTCTGGGCTTGATCTAGGGACTCTTAGAAGTTGAAAGGTCTTTATGGATAGGGAAGTTCCTATGTTGTGAGTTGTT